>JH814823.1:78397-123111 GCA_000296255.1 Omphalotus olearius VT 653.13 | reverse complement strand
TGGCCAAGATGGCTGTCATTGGCCACAGCCGCTCCAACTTAATCGACTGCTCTGCAGTTGTACCCAAGCCTGTTACTACCCCCGTTAAGCCTGCTTCGTGAGCCCTTCCCAATCACACCTCCGTTCGAAGATATCTGATTCCTCTTGTTCTAGTTTCCCGGCCACCAAGACCATCAAGGATGTTCAGAAAGCCTGCGAATTCATTCCGTTCCCCAGCCTTACTACCGACAGTAAGTCGACTGCTGCTCTATTACATTTGTAATTTGAACTCACAAATGAATCCTTTTCAGGCGGCGCGCAGGAGACCCTCATCCCTCACTGCCCCGACAACGAACCCGACTGTGTATCCTAAAGAAGGGTCATCTTCGTTTCTTTCTTTTTCGAGGTGAAATATCTCTATGCTGGCATTTACGTGTATACATATTTAGAATGTTGGGTCTAAAATAAAATAAGGTTTTGAGCATACACTTGTGCCCTTGTCTTGAGTACTTCGCTACTTTGTGCCTTGAAGGAACGGCCTGCTCTTCGACAGGAAAAGCTGATTGTAGCAGACCCAGGAGCTTTGTCATGGCATGTGCTGACCATTCCTCGAGAACACGAGCGGCCATTCCAATTCTTCCGAAACAAATGGGTATCAGCCTCCATGGCGTATTTCGGCACATTGATCCCGGTGTTCTACATATTATTATGTTGATGACTCTGATGCATTTGAAGTTCGCCGTAGTCGCATGGATGCACTTGAAGCATTTCGCACCTTCCCGCCATGTGCATATGGAAGCACAGATTGAGTTGCGTTATGACCGATAACTCGAGCAAGTGCACCAAAACCAAGGATTGTAGCCTTGGACCCAGCGATACGGAAAGATTCCAGATCCAGCAACTCAAGGGCATATTGAGCTAGAATTGACTAAGTTACCGAGGGACATGAAATCCGTGACATTGGAACTCGTGACGCAATGCTCTCACGTGATGTGACCTCTCGCGTCTTAACGTCGCATGAGAATTTCAAACTTCCACATCTCGAACTGCTACTACCACCAAATGGCAGTCTCAACCAGCATTGATGTAGATCCTAAATCAGAGGAGGTTCTACTCACTTTTTATCGCAGATTATATCCTTTCAAGTCCTTGTACACCTGGTTGAATCACGAGGCAGCACCCCAGCGTCTTTTTACACATCGCGAATTCACGTACACTCTTCAGGGCGATGTATATCTACGATACAATTCCTATGGTACTGTGGAGGAGCTCAAGAAAGATATATGCTCGAAAACTCCTTTGCGTTTCGAGATTGGACCGGTCTACTCTGCTAAAGTGCGTTTTGACGGTGTTACTCTTCGTACGTCTGCTGATATACGTCGGAAAGCCTCGTGATAGGAAGACTGTGCGCGCTGGAAAATTCAAGCCAGACCAGCGTGAGCTAGTCTTCGATGTTGATCTGACCGACTACGATCCCGTCCGTACATGTTGCTCTGGGGCCGCTATCTGCCGACGGTGCTGGCCTTTCATCGTTGCTGCTGTCCAGGTGTTGGACAACGCTCTCCGAGATCAGTTTGGTTATCGGCATCTACTATGGGTTTATTCTGGTCGTCGTGGTATCCATCTGTGGATATCAGATAAAGAAGCTATGGAGCTGACTGATGATCAGCGAAAGGCGATGGTGAATTGGTTGACTGTTGTCCTAGGCGGAAAGGAGCCCGGGAAGAAAGTGAATGCACGAGTAGGTTCAAAACCTTTGCCGCCTCCAATAAAGTACGCTTCATCGCATTGTTTGTCTCTTTGTTGATCTTATTGGTACTTAGGGCGGCGCTAGAAGATCTTGCAAGAATTTTTACTACCCTCATTCTCGAGGATCAGGATTGTTTTGCTTCCCCGGAAGGTTCTGAGACACTCCTTTCGCTAATACCAGACCCAAAAGTGGTGGAAAGGCTTCGCGCACAATGGGCAAAGTACACCCCTCGGTCTTCCTCCGAGAAATGGGATGATTTGAAAGACCAGGCAAGGAGCACCCCGAAAGGCTCGGCTGAACGAGTAGGACTTTCCTATTCTTACCAAACCCATACTCATTTTTGTGTCAGATAAGACTCAGTAATGCTATGGAAGACATCATCCTGCAATACACATATCCACGACTGGATGCTGAAGTGTCCAAACATCGGAACCATTTGCTTAAGGCGCCATTTTGTATTCATCCCTCCACTGGTCGAATTTGTGTTCCTGTGGACCCTTCTCGCATAGACGAATTCGATCCAGAGGCAGTTCCTACTATTGGCCAGCTTCTTATGGAGCTGGACGAAGCTGGTGCTAGTCACGGTGGTGGAGAGCATCACAGTGGTGCGAATTTCATTACCTAAAGAATACTTTCTTTTTTTTTGCTTAGCAAGATCTTTGATAGACTGGGAAAAGACTTCCCTGAAACCATACGTGGACATATTTGATGAGCACATTAAGGGTCTCACCGCGGAGGTCAGGAAAGCTAAAAAAGAGATGGGTAGGCTCTACGACCTCTTATTTTACCCTCTTCGATCTAACCTCGTTTTAGATACCTCATGGTGATTTGAAGATGCATTCCAGTTTTGTTTGTATAACACTACGTAGTATTCTGCGGCTCGGAGAACAGCGATTATGATCGCTCTCCTCGTTTATGTTGTATGATTTAGCGTGTATTATTATTTAGACAGATGTGTCCGGATTTCTCTCCTTCTTGGCCGAGCAGGCTGGATAAAAGAACATCAGCATAGAGCCACTAATTAAAAAACATCGTGGTTTGGCATTTACGAGCAGATCCTGGAATGAAGCAGAAAGTTTTGAATCGTATATACGTATGTTAATCAGGGTAATCATATTCAAACAGCCACTATCTAGAATCACTCAAAATTGATGATCTGGCGTAGATCATGTTTGGTCCAACAGTCAGTTTACGAAGGAGGACTAGTGTCACGAATTTGTCAATTGTAGAATGATGAATGAAGCGGCACTTACACGGGAGGAACAGAACTGGGAGGTCCTGGGAGAGCAATGAGAGTAGGGAAAGCGGAAGTGGCACACTGGTAGATGCAGCTTGTATTAGGTACTGGTTAGATGGATTTCAAACAACACACCGCTTGCTCAACATCGTTCTGGGTGACCGAGGGAGGGAAGTGGGCTCCAGCGTTAGCGGGAAGCGGTTGTGGAACAGGGATAACATCCGAGCAGTCCACAAGCTGGCTTGTGTCTTGTCCAAGGGCTGCCAATTTTGCCATGGCAGCTTTAAAAGCAGTCTGAAGCTTAACCTGGTTGTTGACGAACGATTGCCATTCACAGGCAGTACGCGAGTCTGGAACAATTTCAAAACATTTTGAAATCTCTCATAAGGGAGGCAACACAGACCTCTGGCCAACTAGAATGTATATGTGTTTCAGCAAAGGCCGCCTTTACATGGAGAACATATTGAAAGTATACCTCAGAGTCGGATTGAAGACGGAGAACTCCCATTTCGGCACTTTCAACCTCCCCTTGGTTTCCACCCGTCCTATGAGGTTTGCAAGTCAGTTACCGGCGTCAAGCAGAGCATGCACAGAATAGGTACCCAGGGAAAATCGTTCCTCTGAGCTGCGTCTCAACGAAGAACTGAGTGTCAAAGAGACCCGGAGTTGAGTCAAATGGTGTACTTGATGACCATTGCGATAAGTCATTGAGAAACTACAACGAATTCCAATCGCACATACCCAGGAATCTGCAATACAACAATGAAGTCAAGAAGAGTGACCGCGTTTCAATGGCGATACACTCACCGTGGTATCAATAGTATCAGCAGCAGCAATAGTGTGGCTGCACCCACCATGAGCTAACTCCTCGAAATTGAACAAAAATATAAAACTTACGAAGCGAGCAGGGCAACGACTTCAGCTGTGTCGAAGCCCGCATCTGAGAATCGGGACAAGATCCTGTCAACGGTGTCTATTGAAGCATCGAGTGCATAATTCAGAGTTCGGGTTAGTAATATCTGAATCATTCTTACCGAATGGTTCAGGGATCAAGAGATCCGGTGAAGCGGCTACAGGCGGGGGCCGCCCAAACAAAAACTCGAGCTGAGGGGCACCAGGGCAGTTGCTTACACCTATACAGTGCCTGTAAGTACGCTCTTTGACTGGTGTACGGTACGGGCATACCAACAGCACCAGCCAATTGAATGCTGTCGCGAAATTTCATTACATACGTTCCAATATCAATAGAATGAAACTTACAAGTCTCCTGGGCTGATGGTAACGTTGTGACTGGCAATGAAATTCTTCTGGACACCTACAATGTCGTCGATACCGCCTAAGAAATAGAAGATTAGTATGAATGCGCTAGGTGCTACCTCAATGACCAACCGTTGGCATGAAATGCGGTCTCAATTTCGTCAAAGATGATGATGGATCCGTCAGCGCCACCGCCGCTGGTACTTTGTGGTAAGGATTCGACTTTATGAGCGGAGATGAATACATACCCAAGGGTAGGGGAGAATCCAATACCGTCGTGGAAGGTCAATCGTAGCGACTCATGAACCTAAGAGAATGCGCGAGTCAAGTAAGTCTTTCAAGAAGGTGGCATGATTACCTCTTCGCCGCACTCCCCACCATCAAATAAATCTGCCTGAAGCTGGTTAATAAGAGGGAAAAGCTGGCAACAGACCGCATTTGTTGCGGAGTGTATTCCATCAGCGCAAGCGACGCGTTTTGGAAGAGCAGCTGCAGCTACAAGGACCAAGCCATTGAAAATAGCGTCAGAACATCAGAAAAGACTGCGAGTACCGTTAGCACTCTTGAGCGCGGAGAATGCAACGAGCGCTTCGATGAATCCCGTGAAAACCATTTCGAATGCAAGAGCTGTTGGCTGCTGACTAGGGCAGCTGTCATCCCATTTTATAGGTTTCAACAAAACATACCTGCACACATAAAATTAAAAAAAACCTAGCTGTGCTGCATAACGCTTTGCACGCCAAGTAGGACGCGTCCACCAATCGCAAGGCCAATTGCGTTTCAACAATTCGAGCTACCCACACGAGGGAATAGAGTGTATAGGTGTGAACAGCTCAGAGTTAAATCATAGAGAAGATAAAGCTTTTTCCGTATATCTGGATACCAAATCGAGGAGGATGGGGTACATGGAACTACCCCAGACTTTGTTCGTCTGCCCCGCCAAGAGAGAGAACATCCGCACTTGTCCTTCAGGAACAGATTCATAGGTCGACCTCAGCAAGTTCCGATAAGACCTGGCGTATGTTTGTTCGAAAAAAAGGTGTGCCCGAGAACGTTATCAACGCGGTGGAGCCATATGCACGCCCAGGTGGGCGGCGCAGTCGTGATAGAGTGCAGGTCATCGTACCTCTGCACATATTGACGGACCCGTACCAGTACCAGAAAGCCAGACGAAACGTTGTCTCGGTAGATGGGAACAGTCGACGGCAGGCCTGCTACCCGTTTGCTGCCCGCACCCACTGTTGACTGAAAGTCTGACTGGATCAAAGCATTTTCACGCGCTCGTGTAAATTTCCGCTGGCTTGGCATCCGGGAAACTGGAAAGCGAGAAGTGCGAACGCCAGAAAGTCGGAGCCGGACGATGCAGTCGTTGGAACCACTGTCGCGTCTTGTTCTGGTATAATGGGTCCTTCGAGTGATTGAAACGGTTTTTGACAAGGAATGGAACTTCATTATGGTTCAATCAGAACCGAACTCTTGTGTGAACATACGATAACGTAAGCAACGAGTATTTTCAAGCAAATATGCATTCCGTTTGTATTCCTTTCTACGGCGATATGAATTCAGCTATGGTTTCAAGTCGTAAGTCGTGGAAAACGCGCGCGATTCATTACAACAACATCAAACTTTCATACTTAGGGATGGAAGCTAGGAGGATAACAGTAGAGGGCGAGGAATGAATGAACAACTTAGCAGGACCATTCATGACCAACAGTTCTTATGAGGGAGTCAAGATGGAAAGGGTGGGACTGGCGTTAGGGAGGCTGCAAGTAGGTATTGACTTCAGAGGCGATCACAATCAATTGACTTTTTCTCTCTGTCCAGACATACGGCAGGCTTAGAATCGCGCTGCATCTGCGATACGATGAGTTCCGACAAATGATTCATTCCCAAGGAGCAAAAATTGTTCATCAGCTAGAGAATGTGAGCGCTTGACCAATCAGAGTACGCACATTATTGTGATACAGAAGAGCTGCCCAGAACGGCATTTCACATATACACCCAAGTCAAGTTGGGTAGAAGAATAGATAGTAGACCGTCCCTGCTCAAGTCTTAGTTTCCGTCCACTTCTTAGAAGGGGATAGCAGCTACTGTTGCGGTTTATACGAATGTTTCCATCAAAGGGTGCCTCTGTACGTCACAGAGTCAGTAAGGAACTGACTGTTGAAAAGGAAGGAGTGAAACCGAGGAGCATTCAAGGAGCGTTCTGACCAAAACGCCCGATGAGAACAGAAAGGCACACGTTGAATGAATAGTCACTGACCGAGGAATTCGCTAAGGTATGCCACCTGGAACTTTCAATCGGCATCATTTCATCGTGGGCTCGCGTTATCTGCAGCAACGACGAGGTGGATAATTTGACATGAGAACAGAGTTCCAGTTACGCAGTCGGAGGGGCTGCTACGTTGGGGTGAAAAAAGGCACAATTTTTTTGTCTGTCCGCGATACAGAGATTCCAGTGTAGTGGCCGTGTGCATAAATTAATCTACAAAGGATATGGAATCAATGACCTGTTGATGAAGAGCTCGCTCCGCACGGAGGACAACCAAGTATTTGAATTGAGGAGTCCGGGGGCAGTCAAATGCTAGTGAGATTGCACGATGACAGCACCACTAGCACTGGCGCTGTTACACCAAAGCATCCAGACTTTGATTCCATTATACGGCTCATAACTTGCTAAGCTGCTACCAAAAAGTTTGCCCGTCGCTGTCGACTAGTAATGGCCACCGTCAGCGCAGAAAGATAGTCCAGTGCGTCCAGCTCCAAAGAATTGCACTCTTATCGATTTGAGCAGGGCAAATAATTTTCGTGCATGTTGACTATCCACAGAGCGCTGTAGCTTGAGTCGAAGTTGAAGTTGATGGAGCGACGCTGGTCGCCGACGGGTCATTGCGACTCTTTTCTGCAATATCCGAGCGTTTTGCATTCATGACATCGACAAGCATGATGATCCATGCAGTTCATTCTAGACAGCTTTCCGTAAACGCACTTACATTCCAAACCCCTCCAGGGCAGGGGAACCATGATCTCGATTCATAGATGATCACAATTCTTTTCATCATACTAGGCGCTGAAATTTACGGTAACTGCGTTATTGGGGCTTGCAAGTCTGGTGTATGCCTTACTGTGTGGACTCTTGTCTGATCATTTCGGTAGCTGGTAGCATTTCGGTAGCTGAACGCAGCTGACATATTGCGACTCCGAACAATTCGCGGGGCCCAAAAGTAGACTCTGAAAAGTTACCGCGTCCTCGACTGTAGTTTTGCGCATCTGACCCTCGATCTTCACCATGAAACCGAGAACTGGGAAGCATGCAATAACTAACAGCGGTTTTCTCGCAGTCGTGGAAGAACGCACTTCAAGTTTCGCAACGGCCACCGTCCCATCCAACTTGAAAGGTTCCTTGGGGTTCTTGGATCAGGTCAATAGAATTGAAACGTGCGTCCGAGGCGTTGAGTGGCACCGAAAGGCAGGTTGCAGCTGTTATGAAAATTCCCAGGAGACTGGTTGAAATGGAATAGAATGTATGTGGAATGCTGCAGAATGCCTGCATTGCAGCAGTTAAGTACCGAAATGGTTATGAGTATCTGAAATATCATGCACAAGAAGTAACACAATTAACAAGGATAACGATAACGCGAATGGTAAGTTAATGATCAGCAAATGAAATGTGAACCGATTACCAGCTTTCATGTGTATGAAGAACAAATTACATCGCCAGGTGGCTATGGCTACAGATCCTCCATGTATTCATGGGTCAGATATCTCCATTTCAAGCCACGTCAAAAGTACTGATTTCGTGTCGGACAACCTCCCCATGTGTTCGCAAACCCGCAAACCCACAAGTGTAGCGCATTCGTCCGCTCGGCCGAAGCCCGTCAAACATCCATTGCGGTACTCGTCCTCAGAGAGACCTAGGATGTCAGAGACAGATATAGCATCGGAACCTTCTTGTACTCGTAACAAGAGTGGTAAGGCTATGAGAGTTGGGATCTTCTCAGTCAGGCTTTCCAGTTCACGCGCTTGGTCTCCCACGCTATTGTCGGGAGATATTTTGAGAAGAGCAGGTACCATGTTGTACATATCGGCGAAAGCGTAGAGTCCGCTGAGGGCTTCCTCAACGGCTTCCCTTGCAAGTCTCGTAGTGTCACCATCATTGGCAGGAAGGGGTAATAAACCCAGCAAATCACCCAAAGCACGTGCGTCCGCCGCGACAGAGGAGGTCATCGGTGGCGTGTTGCTAGGAGAGGGTGGCCGCGAAGAAGGAAGCTTGATTGTGAACCTGCTCGCTGGCGGAGTGAGAGGGGGAGTGGATGACGGCGATCTGCGACGCTTCTTTAGTGGAACAACAGGTAGCAAGCCTGGAGAGGACGGAGGCGTCGGAGGCGCATATGGTCGGTGAGACAATGCAATAAGACCTCGCCATACAAGAGATATGACAAAAGTTGCCAACGTATTCTGAGATGTCGGTGAGACAGTATAACGTCTCAAAGCCTGCGCATATACAGGCATTATTGACTGCAGTGTCGCAATGGAGCTGTGCACCGTTGTACTTTTCACTCCTGCAGTAGTACCCTTGGGCGAGCTGGTAGAACTCGGAAATTCAAGAGTATCTATAAGGGGAAAAAGCTCATTTCTAATTCCGCCTATGAGAGGGTTTACAACCCTATTGACGAGAGATCCCAGGCCGTCGCGGACGGCTTTCAGGCCATCTCCGCGTACATCATTATCGTAGCCTAGCCCTAGTTCGTCGAACAATTCGAGCAGCTCACCCGCAAAAGTAGCAACGGCGAGCGCATGCAGCTGGGTGGCATTTGGATTAGGAGACTGTGAAGTAGGAGCAGGCGGTGTGCGGAAAGCAGGAGAAGAGAGTAGGGGGACTACAAGTGTGGACAGATTGCCCAGCAGGACGGATAAAGGTCGGTGTAAAGATCGCAAGATAGCCCTTTGTAGATGAGAATTTCCGTTTGCTGCATTTAGTTCACTGAATAGACACCATGATTAGACACTGAGTCATAATGACGACAACACTACGTACGAAACGATGAGGGCCCCGAGGGTGCGACCCCTTCCATTCGGAATAGATCGCTTGCCAGCTACCACGTCATTAAAAGCTGGCGAGCCAGAAGGCTGCACCAGCGCCTTCGAAATGGCTTCGCTCAGCTTCAAACTGAGCATCTCCAGGTAGGACCCATCCTGAACCAGGGTGAGAGGGGCAGGCGATAAAGGAGGAACTGGCGCAGGAGAAGGCCACCTGAAGCCGTTCAGAGACAACCTGTTGAGGGGGCGAGAGCGGTCGAGTCCAGTACCCGAGTCCGGGCGGGAAAGAGGAGGTGCAGGCGACGAGGGTCTGCTGGCAGGGCGGAAGGAAAGAGGATTCTTGAGCGCGTGCATAGTTACAGAGTGTATGCGTTATATGTCCAATGGTCTTTGTGGTGGTTATGTGCTTTCTATATGTTATGGCAGATAAAAAGAGGTTATGGTTTCTAAACAGTCTATGTGCAATTCCTGGCAGCAAAACGACCCGATTCCGAGAATCCCGTAGTGAAATTATCCCATGGGTAAGCGGAAGGAGACTTTCGCGGATTTTGAAGGAAACAAACGGTCCTAAGGAGGGCGGTCTGTGTCGAGAAGAAGGAGAGCAAGTGGTCCGAAAAGAATCTTGTTAACTTGTTGTGAGCTGAGCAAGCGAACGAATTTGTCAATAAGCTGAGAGAAAACATGAATTATGAAAGAAGAGTCACCAGTTTGAGGCAGAACTCATAGATTTGAGAGGAAAGACGATTTTGAGGTTTGTCGCTGGAAGCAAAAACGCAGAGGGAAAACCCGTGGCATCGTCAAAAAATCATACTCCACTTATAAGGGTAACATATTCCCACGATGGAACTTGGCTAGCTCCGTGCGGGAGCAATGGCAATCTGGCAATCAGTGACACCGCATGTCTTGTTTCCATGTCTTCTGACTTTGAGTTGTATGAACGCTGAAGCGGCTCCCTCAACATACCCATTTCAATCGTACCAAGTCATTTTTCTCTGGTCGTCGTACGGCCAACAACATCGTAAACACTCGGTCTCACACGCAAAGAAATCAATCGATAACGCGCCGTAATTCGTCCTTTATCCTTCCGTAAGAATGTTCTTCACCCTCCCGCACATTGTCGAAACGCCGCGTAGTTTCCATAGGCAGCCCTCTTCCTCGTTTTCTTTCAGCCGCAGAACAGCGTAGGACGTGTCTGGGTTTCCCAGGCTCGGTTTGATGAAGACCTTGAGATCACCTTGTGGCAATATACTTCTGGATCAGCGATACAGTCTCAAAGCTTGAATTCATATGGGTAGCTCACCTACGAAAGGCGGAAGTGACGCTTCAATGACCTTGACTTCTACGGCTTCTGAGTAGTCGCTAATTCGCAGTTGCTGCAAAAGTTGCTCCATAGAGCCACCATACCACCCTCGCGCACCTTGATCGAGACTATCCCAAACAGCTGCGAAGCTCATCGAAGATTCCTGCGACGCCTCTGATGGTTCCGAAATGAAAGGCGAGTCAAACGCAATCAAATCATTCTTCACACTTGAATCCTGGGCGGACGTTCCACTTCAATCAATCATGTATCTGTGACATGTTTCAGGGGAGACTTACCGAAGTACTTGCTGCCGTGTCAACGAGAAGCGGCAAATCTGTGTAGGACTTATTGCGCTCGGGAGGCGACCCCAGTATGGACTCAAATTCTCGTGTAGATGCAGCCAATGTCAGGTCTCCGCCATCAAATAATTCATTTGACCCTAGGCTTAACGGGGAACCACGCTCGGAGCGAGTTGAGGTATTGTGGTTACTCCCGGTATTGGGAGACCTTCGTCCTAGCACCCGTGGAGTAGGCCTAGGCGCATCATATGCGGTATAACGGAGTTTGTTTGCGGACAGTAGGGTAGAGCTATGTGACATTGAAGGAGATTGTGACGCTGATGTGTATTGTTGAGGAGTGGAAGAACGTGAATGTGAGGCTTGTGTGGGGTGAACGTTGAAGTTCTGTAGGGACTGCAGGAAGTCCGGAAGCTGAAGATCCGAGAATTAGCTATCAAGAGATGAGATCTGGCAACCTCACTTACAGAAGATGAGCGTGCTTGAGTGACAATGCTCGAAAGAGCTGACTTGTCAGATGACAAGTGAATGAATTGTTCACAACGCTGGAAACAACACACATGACTCAACGCAACGCATGCAGACACAAATGACCGTCTTACCCGTCGTATATGCCTTCCTGAAGACTCCTCTAACTTTCCAACCGCAACAGAAATGTCAGCAGGCAAAGAATCACAGTCTGCAGCAACTCGTAGCATTGCCAAGAGAGAAGCGTCCTGCACAGATACTGCAGCGAGATAAAGTTCCGTTCTCACTTCACAGGAGGCCGCTGCGCCAACTCACCTGGGCAAAGAGCTAAACGTGCACATAATCCTTTCAACATGCTCACTGATGGTACGGATACTTGATTCCCACTGTATTCACAAGCTAGAGCAGCTTCTACAACCATCATTGTCGGACCTAGCGACACGTTCACCTCGGAGAGATAAGTAAGGAATGTTGTTGCGCAGGATGTTCGGAAATCGGCGGGAGCTGCAAGGAACAGATCTATCAACAAGATCGAAATCGAGAGAAAAGAACACTTACATTGACGGATATGCATCAGCACGATCTCGACTGCGGGTTCAAGTACCTGATTTTCTTCGTTACCGAGGGCCGCTACATCCATCCTAGAGAGTAGTTCCTTTACACCCATGGCATAAGATTCGCCATCTTCACCTGACTGTATTTCTTGAACTTCCAGCAGTCGACATGTGTATTCCAATTTGTCCTCGAATGAGAGTTCAAGCGGAAGATTTTGTGACGATCGGGTGTAATATGACGCGACGATGTTTGGGTCTAGTTTGTTCAGTATCCTCACAGTCTCTTGCTGCCTCAGTGACAACTTTGGGCGATAAGAACGAAATACGACCCACCATCTTTCGCAAAGCTGGATCGGAGGCATCCAGAAATTTCATTATTTGCTCGACTTCCCACTGTTCCAGAACAGCAGCAATTGTATCTGTGCCAGCCCAGAAAATAGGGTTGACGCTCTCTATGCACGTCAAGAATAGATATTGTTCATTAGGGCTTCGTGAAGTGAGAAGGTCGCGGACGTAGTGTATCGGTGATTTCTTGAGCGAGTTTAGTGTAGTGGCTTGCACGTTGTATGGAGGAAGAGCTAGAAATGCGGACCGTAGCAGTACTGTGAATCGCCCGGGTGTCAGTAAAATTCAAAGCCCTGAAAACGATCTGATTACCATAATCTTTCTGACGGGAGGCGTGTCGTATTATCTGCATTATGATGTTTGGTTCAGCAACGCTAATAGCAATGGCTGTCAGAAAAAATGTACATGAGAAAAATCCATGACAGCTTACCCAACAAATTTAACAACCATCAGAATCCTGAGGATATATCCTCGTGTGCGACCATTTGACCAAGTGGCATGCAATAATTGACTGACTGTGTCACGTATCTCGGGACGAGCAGACTCGTGTATCTGAAAACTCATGAGGGAAAGAGACTCGAAAAGCGCTCGAAAAAAAGTATACTTCACATAGTCGGCATGCGGTTAAGAAGCCAGCGCTACACACCGACAGGTCTTGGTCTTTCATTCTTCGGATGATATTCTTCTTCACACTCTCTAATAGGTCAGGTTCATATCGAGATAGACTCCGAAAAGCAAGGACTGCTCTTCGGCGTACATGTGGGCTAGACATAGCATCTATTCAGCCTACGAGAACAAGCCGAGTGATCAAAACACATACTGACGAGTTATATAAGAGGAGTTCCTGCAGGCGAGATTGCACTGCTGGGATCACGTCATCCGAGGGACACAGGATGAGATGATCAAGAGCTAGGCATATATGAGGGACAGAGGGTCTCTCGAGGTCCTGTGCGGGAGATCAGTAAAAACATCGAAGAAAATATAGACGAACCTACCTTGCGTATGGTGTTCACCAGCATCAGTTGTAGCTCGTGATCCCTTGGCATAAGTTCAGAGCAAAACAGATATCCTGGCAGAGAACTTTAATGGATTGAACGCGTGTAATACGAACGAGTAACCTATTCGTTTATCGGGGACAGTTTCGCCAGCCTCCGCTAAGGTAGCTGCGTGCGAAAGAGCTTGACTGAGAGATTGAGCAGGGAGTGACCCCCCCGTGCTTGTCGTATGGCAATACAACAGGATGATCAAAAGCTCTTTGCAATGTTTCTGCCACAGCAGCTTTAGTTATTCGATCTAGGATGAGAGGAGTAGATGGTACGTACGATGGATAGGTTCGTATCGTTCAGCTTTCGAAGTATTGAGTCCACTTCTTCCATTATTATGTTGTCTGCGGCTTGTACTGAAGAAGCCGACTCGACTTTGCGCACAAGGACGTAATGAAGCCGACTCGACGCGTTGGAAGAACTGAATGGAACATCCATTGCACGCAATATCTTCAAGAAGACACGCGTCGTATACAAGCTCGAAAGCGGCCGATTTGGTTTAAGGAAAAGATGTGAGTACTAACAGATTTTGTGAGCTGTTCACCCGTCGCGAAGAGCTGTAGAGCGGCGCTTGCTTTGACACGAGGCTGACTAAGCCCCTCTACTGCCTTCCTCACGTTCGTTCACTATCAACATTCAGTATGTCGCAATCAACCGCCCATTCTTTCAACAAAATTCTCAGTAAACCAAAGTTCTCCTCCAAATCACGTTCCTCTGGAGGAGATACAGACGAAGACTCCAATTTGAAGAAATTGCGGCGATTGATTCTCGTTGAAGGAATACCCTCGGCCGCTGTATGTTCCTTAGGAATACCAAGTCAAATGTTCTGACGGTATTTAGGATCCCACCCTGCGACCTCGGATATGGAAGATTCTCCTCCGTATTACCGACGTATCTGCAGATACCTACCTGCAGTACGTCGCACGAGGTCCATGTGAAGTCCGCGAAAAGATAAGGAATGATACTTTTCGGTGAGGCTTTCGAGGGATTAGGCTGTGGACAGCAATTCATCTAGTTGTCCTTTTGAAGGACCTTGGCAACTGATCGAGGGTTCAAGGAGAGAGTTCGCGAGGACATGCTCGTCCGCCTCCTTGATGCGTTCGTATGGCGAAATTATGGTCCGTTTAAAGACTATGCCACTGTTTCGCAGCCTTATCTCCTTCTCAGATAATCAAGAAACATCCCATCTTGGATTCACCTATGTTCAAGGCATGAATGTCCTCGCTGCACCATTTTTGTACACTATGCCTTCCGAATTGGAGGCGTTTTTCTGCTTCTCAAAATTCATCGAAGAATCATGTCCCTTATATGTTCAGCCTACCTTGGAAGGCGTTCATCGTGGTCTCAGAGTCTGTTAATGGTTGATGCTATCCATAGTTCCCATTCTGATGCTTCAAACACTACAGCTTCTGGACAAGTGTCTGAAAATTGTAGACCCTGAGCTATTTGCTCATTTACGCTCCAAGAATCTTTCTGCTGAGATCTATGCCTTTCCTTGTACGGTCCACTTCCTGGTCTGAATAGCAATGCAACTGACAGTGGATTCAGCTATACTAACATTATGTGCATGTACACCCCCTCTCGACCAAGTACTCCAATTATGGGATTTTCTCCTCGCTTTCGGCGTGCATTTGAATGTTCTTTGCGTAATAGCGCAGCTGCTTTTGATGCGAGACGAGGTGATGGCTTCGGCAAGGTGAGTCTTTCGGTCATTTATCTTTGCCCATGCTAAGTCTCTGCGATACAGCCCTATGCGTCTGCTTCGTACATTTCCGCCGTTGGAAGCTCTCCCCGTCATTGGTATCGCTGTCACTCTAGTGCGGGATCTCCCTACCGAATTGTACGATGAACTGGTGAGGCATCCCTATGACGCCAGATAATGTATTTCACATGTGTAGCATAGCCCCTCCGTGTAGTATAGTGTATTTTATTGCGCTCTGCAGATTCTGGTAATCGTAAGCAGGCAGATAAGCTTTATATGCATCATGATTGGACTCTGTGTGTGCTGGTTTAACAAATAGAAACGACTGAATTACAATCCATCCTGACTCGGATCAGCTGTACATAGATGTAGCAAACGAGATAACTATATAAAGAGAACAATCTAGACGATTCAGTAGAATACAGCTAATAGATCTTAGTTGAGAGCTCAATTCGTTGAGATGCCCCACACTCTTTCCAGCAACAGCTCTAGAAGAACATCGGGGCCTGGGGTATGGGTAACACACAATACAGCTGACTTGTCCTCATCCTTCTTTGTGCTGCCCTTTCCAGACACTGACTCGACCTGTACTGGAGCAGGGACGGCAGTAGATTCCAGATTCCCATGGAAAGCAAAGTGCGCTTTATCCAACTCGGCTTGAATTTCGGCCCTGTTAGCACCGGGACTATACGCAGATTCGTCTTCCCGACGGTCGATAACGAGCATGCCTCTGGTCAAGTCTCCTGTACTATGATTCACAAATAATCAATACATCAAGACTGCAAATGTCAAAGCAGTGAATAGAAGCATAAGAAACGTACCGTTCTATGTCAAACTTTCTTCGAATGGCTTTCCATCCAGAGCTCATTTCATGTTCGGGTGGATTGGCAATCACACACCATACAGCAACAATATCATGCAGTTCCATTGCATCTTTCCCGAACTCGAGCATGTTTTCACGCGTATGCTCAAGGAAAGAGGAAGTAAAATGCGTGATAGGACTCTTTTGCTCACTCTGCCGAGAGGGGGCAGAAGTCGAGTCGAACTCAGAGTCAACGCGCTGTCTGTAGACGGGAAAGGGGAGCTCGTGCGGAGTTGTTATATCAAGTGGAAGCATGAGAAAGCGATCTAGCGGAAAGGAATTCGATTCGAAAGGACAGAGGAGTTCCTTAACGGCGAATGGATCCGCGAAAAAGTTGACTGGGGTGTGATTAAGCAACATTTCACGGTCTGAGAGTACCACTTACACTCCGCAACAGGAGTAACGTTTCCTGGTACGTCCAGAGCGCCACCCATGCACACAATCCGGCCTATTTTAGTAGAGACTAGCGCACTGTCCCGACGCATCACGCATGCGAGGTTTGTGAGCGGACCCAATGCGATGTACGTGATACTTCGAGGTTCATGATTTCTTAGTAATTCGAGTACAAGGTCGATGCCAGGTCTCTCAGTAAGGTCCAGCTGAGGATGAGAAGTGGGGATCCCTTGAAGATCCAGTTCAGGATGTCGCTCACTCGTATTGCCCAGGCCATCCCTTAAGCAGATGCTGAGCGCTAGGTGAATAGCAATACGAAACGCCCAACCTTCCATGAAAGTACATCGCGCTGTGGAGTTTCCCTTGAAGAGGTCCGTCATTTCCACGGGCTAGAATGGTTTTGAGCGATTGGAAGAAGTTGGGGAACCGGTTTGCATCTTGAGGGCGAACCTCGAGATGTCGTTGAACAGCTTGGTACGTTTTCAGAACATTCAAACTAGCCCACGGATTTAAGGTCCTTGTTGATGAGGGAGTAAATGCGACTAACTACGAAGCTTGCAAGTCGGTATTTCCTGACAAGCAATTAATGCACAGTTGGGTTGTAACATTAACAAGATGCAATTGCTCACCGAACGAGACGACGATTGCTAGAATCTCGAGTTCTGGAGAGGCGAGAGCGAGCAATCTGACAGAATATAAAACCCTAGCGCCCTCCTTATCAAGAGATACATACTTACAGAGCAATTATGTCGTCGACGCCAGGATCGGTGTCAACTGTGATAAGATACTTAGTCTCTCAAGATCGCAGAGAAAGAGCGAATTTCTGACTTATAACTGGGCTTTTCTGCAACGCCATTAGAGAGAGTTATCAAGATAACGACTGGCCATAGCATACTACTTTAGGGTAAACCTGAATTCGACCCGCCGACGCGCAAGCAGGGCCCGGCAACGGCCGACAACTGTACAGTCGAGTCACAGTGGCTGAAGCAACGTGACAAGAATTCGACCCTTCATCGTCGCCGACCTCGTCTCCCTCAAACATCCAAAAAAAATGGCTGAACAATTGCGATTCCTAGGTTCCTTGCAAGGCCACAAAGGATGGGTTACAGCCATCGCTACTTCCTCAGAAAACCCAGACATGATCCTTACCGCTTCCCGAGGTACTTGAACTTGCAATACTTACACCAAAATTTTGGCCTCTGATCTTCCAATTAATTATCAGACAAAACGATCATTGTCTGGCAACTCACGCGCGACGATGACTCCTACGGATACCCAAAGCGAATCCTTCATGGCCACAATCACTTCGTTTCCGATGTTGTCATCTCTTCTGACGGCCAATTCGCCCTTTCTTCTTCTTGGGACCACACTCTGCGTCTCTGGGACCTTAACACTGGTCTCACAACGCGTAGATTTGTCGGCCACACCTCCGATGTCCTCTCTGTCAGCTTCAGTGCCGACAACCGACAGATCGTCTCCGGTTCGCGCGACAGGAGCATCAAGCTCTGGAATACTCTTGGAGAATGCAAATACGACATTAAAGATGACGGTCACTCTGAATGGTATAGTCACACTACAGTCTCATTCACGATCTGGTCTGACACACTTTCTTGTAGGGTGTCCTGTGTACGATTCAGCCCTAACGTTATGAATCCGGTGATTGTTTCCTGTGGTTGGGATAAGGTCGTAAAGGTACGTGCCCTTTCCAATCTTGATATCTTTCCAGTATGATGTTATTCTTTATATTTGCTACTTCAGAGGGTATTCCCCTATGAGACTACATTTTCCACCAAGATCTCTGACGCCTTCCTTTGATCATGTACTTTTTTCGTATGGGATATCGCTAACTTCGACTATCTACAGGTCTGGGAACTCTCCAAGTTCAAACTCAAGACCAACCACTACGGTCACACCGGCTACATCAACACTGTTTCCGTCTCTCCTGACGGCTCCTTGGCTGCTTCTGGAGGCAAGGACGGTATTACCATGCTTTGGGATCTCAATGAGGGCAAGCACCTCTACTCGCTTGAGGCAGGCGACGTCGTCAACGCCCTCGTATTCTCACCCCACCGATACTGGCTTTGCGCAGCAACTGCCAGCTGTGTTAAAATTTTCGACCTGGAGAGCAAGTGCGTCTCTTTCGCTGTTATTCATGTGACATGCAATATTTACTTCTCTTCTCTTAGGTCCATCGTTGACGAGCTCAAGCCCGCGTACGCCGAGGATGGAGGTAGGCAGCCCGAGTGTGTGTCCATTGCCTGGTCTGCGGACGGCCAGACTCTCTTCGCCGGCTTCACTGACAACGCTCTCCGGGTCTGGACCGTCACCTCATAGTTTTCATACTTCATTCCTCGATATAGGCACGGTGTTTCTTAGTAGCTGTCTCGATATCACAAAAAACTATTTCCCGCTCCCTCTACTTTCTGCGGGCTACGATAACGTACCTATAGGCACAAACTGTCTACTTTGAGACCTTTATATTCGCTGTGTAACAACAAGCGTAAGTAGATCTTTGTTGACATTCCACAAGACATGGGCATTACGAGCTTCTACAGCACGAACGCATTGACCTCCTCCATATTTCGTTTTCTTTCGCTATAGTCCCATCGATCCATGCCCCCGAAATTGATCTTCATTCCAGAGAAGGTCATGTTGAACTGCAGATCGTACACATGAGATACTTGAGCACGCCAGCTATCCCCGCTATATGAATGAGACCGTCAGCCAGCTTAGTAGGTGGGCACACAAGGCATGTAACTACTTGCCTTGCAGTACCATACACATCTCCTTCTGAGCTCACTAGCCTGACAGATCGATCTGTATTTGACTGTGCGTCGTAGATCCATACAGTGGCGCCAGTATATATCTCTTGCCATCCCGCAAAGTCCACCAGCCGATGGGGCGGTGAGACTCGCTTCGTACCAGATGGTAGAGCAGGAGCAGGCCGGATGTCAACATCGTTGAGCAATCGCAGGGCTCGAATGTTTGAGATGTTGTGAAAGACAGCCCTTTCCTCTGGTAGCGTAGGATTAATGACCTTGATTATTTTACCTTCCTGCTCGTCATCGTATTCTTCGCTCTCATCGCCATCGCCATCGGCCATTTCTACGTCTGCAATGGACGCCGTTGGCTGTTGATCTTGAGCGGAAGAGCTTGGTTCAGCTGTATCCTCCCCGCCACCGGATAACTCATCTTCTCCTTCCTTCAATTTCGCACAAAATGCTTGCCACGCGTCTTCGTCTTCGTAGTTTGACCGTATGACAACTCCTCCAGCGACGTCAGACAGTAGTGTATCGTACGGGTCATCGTCGTGTGTAAATTCGTTCTGGGATCCCAGCACATTAGATATCAACACAGTCATAGACAATTTCTAGTCGTACAATACGGGATTCCGGGAGAGTGTCGGATTCAGGAATGTCAGGTCCGGAAGGATTTGAAGCCCAGAACTCTTCAAGGACGCGGAGCTGCCACTTTCGTCGCCCTTCTCGTGCAAAGGACACTTTTATCGCGGCATACCGATTCTACTTGGAGTAGAAAGTATTTATCAGTTGCTTAGAATGAGGTTAAAGAAAGAAATTAAGGAACATACAGCCATTACTTGTGCGAGTAAGGGTCTCATGCTGATGGAAGGTAGGGGCAAGCCTAAGCATGCTTTCGGATTCAATGTGGATTCATTGCAGCTTTCCGAGCTTGAACTTGAAATTCTCGAAAGTCATCCCTTGTATTTTAGATACAATAACATAAATGACGGCGTGCTTCACTTGGTCGTGATGTCTGTCTGTTCAAATTCACAAAACATATCGGAATCCCTTCTCTTTTCCAGTCTCCAGCTCTTTCTCTTCTAAGTGTTTATTGAGAGCGGCTAAGTGCCATCTGAAAAGCACACACACAACAATAGCTAGGCCAGACGTAGCGATACAAATCTAATGCAAACAAGACCTGTCTAGACAGAAACGATGAAAGAGGCTCGAAAGACTCACGGCATAAGAATTACGGTATGATGGACCCCATGATGAAGACCAGACGTATCTAGAAGAAAACTCAGTTTTTCGTAGTAGTGACAAGGAACAGAAATACTTACGAGCCAGCGATGTTACCGAGCTGTGAGAACGCGTTGATAGTGGCAATAGCAACAGCTCGTTTACTTGGTGGTCGAGGAAAGCAGGACGGAATCCAAGCGTATCTTTTCAAGAAGGGTGAGATAGATGATCATCCGAAAGTTGGCGCGATCACTTACAGTACAATAAAGCCGCAATATCCCAAAGCCATAAGGAAGAGGGCAACATAACGGGCAGCGGTCTTTTGTGTGGCAATAGCAATTATAAAACCAACGATGCCCACAAAGAAGGGAATAATGGTGTGGAAGCATCGCTCCTGGACTTTATCAGAATGGCGACTCCATATAAAGGCCACGATTGCACACAAAATCCACGGAGGGGCGCACAGTAATAATGTTACTGTGTTGGAAAAACCGAGCGTCTTGGTGAGAGTTGGGAAATAAGCGTTGAAGGAGAGTGCAACAACTTGAGAAGTCAACCCCAGAGTTAGCAGCCACAATTTTCCATCACTGATAGCCATGAAGAAACCGCGAACCATGCCCCCGTCTTCAGTCTCGTCTTGGTCTCCAACACCGGCGTCTTCCTCCATACGACGCATAGCGAGTTTGCGCTCCAGAGGAGAGAGGGACATTGTCGTTGCGGGGAAGTCGGGAAGTATAATAGCTGCTACCAATGCGAAGAATACTGTAAGTGCCCCTTCAATATAAAACAGCCATCTGAGTAGAAATTGTCAGCCGCAGCGTGCAGTATGAGCTAAGTGGCTAAACCTACCTCCAAGCCGCATGTCCAAGTTTTCCGTCCATATTGCTTAGAATTCCAGACGCGATGAGCGAGCCAAAACCATTACTGATTATGTTTCCGCAAGTGAGGATAGCTGTCCTCAGACCAATCTCATCTTTTTTGTACTAAGGACATGTACGGTTAGAAGACAGGGATTAGGAAAAGATTAACACGAACCCATTTGGAAAGCAGGAACTAGAAGTGAGGCAGTATCTGAAACTTGAACTCAACAGCTAGACGCGAATCACTCACCAAGGATCCAGGATAGAAGGCAGCTTCAACAAACTGCGATAAATTAGCACCCGTGATTTTTGATAGTCAGTGAGCCTCAGCTCGTACCCCAAGGAAGAAACGGGTCAGCAATGCTCCGACAAAGTTCTTTGTAATTCCTAACGCGATTATCAGTAATTACTTCCCTCGAGCGACGCGGAATATTCAGACCTGTGAGAATTGAAATGGTACCTGAAACATCCTCATGTTAGTGTCAGTAAGAACTTTGACGCGGAGATAGTGTACCCCAGATGACCATGCAAAACGGGAGATACAACGAAGGCTTCCCGATCCAGTTCAGTAGCATGTTTCTAAATTCCATCAGCTCTGTGTTCAGGCTGATTGAAGTTGCACTTACGAGGGTATTTGCATCAGAATGTACCCAACATAAAGTATAGACAGCAGTGTCGCAAATTGCTCCCCTTGCAAGTGTAGATCCGTCTCCAGCCCTCGGATTCGAGCAGCACTACAGCTCCGTGTTCAGTATTTGCACTGAATGATGAGTCTGAGGATCGAACCTAGCATTATTGCGATCAATCTTGTGAAAAGGTTCAACGTTCAGTACTGGAAGGCAATCGGGTACAGCATAAAGAGCACGAACATAGTTCAAGATATAGATGACAACCAGAACCGACATCCTTAGGTCAATCTTGCGCAGAAGTTTCTTCTCCAGCTTCTTCCGCTCCTCCATTCCCCCGAACTCGGCATCAGGATCTCCGGCTGGGACACCATCAATAATCGAGCCTTCCTTCTCGTTGTCAGAGCGAGTTGAAGGCGCTTTAGCAGACATAGCGGTCGGTCGGTTGCCCTGGAGAAGGTGGAGGAGTGGGGGTGGAGGTGGAGGTGGGGAATAAGAGCAAGAGGGGCGGTAATTATCCGGCCCTACTTATGGGCGATAGTCTCCGAACCTCAAATATATATGGGCAAGTAAGTCGAGGACAGATAGACATCATATACTCCGACACGCGTGGCAGCTTACGGCAATGAGACTCGGAATTATGTCCTGTTCGGAAGAATTTCAGATCAGAAGGCCCAATACAAGTATACGGCCAACCTACAGCAGCACACTAATGCACGTATTCCAAGTGTAGAAGATCGGAGAAACTACGGATAATGTAGCCATCGATGTTCCTGCTGACTGAGCAGTTATGTTTCGAATTATCGTTCTCCGTAAAAACAAGGAGAGAACGAATAAATTGGCTCCAGCCTAACCGTCAGGACAAAGTTCATCTCAATAGCCTAATTTGACGTGCCAGCCATTCTTCCACTGCCGGAAGACACTTCAGTCCATCGTGTGCCACGCCCGGCACCACACGTATCTCTGAAGAGATTCCAATCTTCTCCCAATCTGCTCTCAGTCTCTGAATACGTTCCACTCTCGTCTTTTCCGCATCAAGCTCTACTCTGGTCGAGCTCTTAACGCTCGCTAGCTGCGATGTATCTGTGTCCTCTTCCCCGACAACAAATTGGACCGGTATGCGCGACAGGCGCTCAAAGTCAGGCGCCGGAACACCAAAGAGAGCACTGATGTTCGCCAGACCATCCGGCCAAGCAGTCTGTATGTCTGGAAGTGTGATTCCACCCGGCGCACCTATCGAGACAGCCGCCAGGCGATCTGGGTGTAGATACGCAAATCGATGAGCAAATTGTCCACCACCGCTGAAACCGTGTAGGATGAATTTGTCCACGCGAATCCTCCATATATGAGCTGCCTGCTCCAGCATAGACAGAAGCACTGTGTCAAACCGAATATCCTTGTACAGAATAGTTTTGTAGTTGTGAACGTCTTCAGGGTCTAGAATGCCTGCGGGGAACAACGGGCAAAGGACAACACAATTATGCGCATCGCAGAACTTTTTCAGGCCATCCACGTATCTGCCTGTCTGACGGCGAGTACCGTGTATGACCACAACAAGAGGAAGTGCTGGCCCATTGAATTTGTGACTCCTTGGAACGTATAGGCAGAAGGAGAATCTCTGGTCGAAGGTAGATGCGAAGAACGGAGTCTTTCCTGTTAGCATGCGGATATGAGGGTGACCAGCTGGAAGAGATTTCAACTTTTCAATAGACATTTTCGTTGGAACTTGAGGAGATGAATCTTATCTTATCTTATCCTACTAAGTAAACAGCGCGCGCTTCTGTTTCTCTCACTCTTACTGCTTATGATGTACTCAGATTCATTCTTGGGATTCTGCACGCCTGCTACCAATCGATTCAGTCCGGAACAATATCGATATATGAGTGTGCTGAATGCGATAGGAATGAATGCAAGTAACACCAGTAGAGTGCTGCGTATCGCCACGGTTGCGATAATTGTTTCTTTCCGGACAAGATAGCTTCGCAATTGTCTCTTCTATTGAGACCGTCACCCCCTACTTCCTTAGGAGCAACGTCGCTACAGCATCCCATGAGAGGTGTGCGAGATATTCCGTCTCAGGCTCCTTTGACATAGTTCCAAATTGAATCGCAACATACCTGAGTCAGGGCCGGGCCCTTCTTCCCTCCTAGCTCAAGGAGCTCTATCGGATGGGCCTTAGCGCCAGGATAAACTCCCCCTCCAGAGCTTGGATTTCGCTGACTTCCCATTGTGCCTCGCGACGGTGTAGCTTCCAGGTGAGTTAACTTGCCCTAGCCATTTCCTTCCACATTGGAGGTGTACGGCAGCCATTGCAGAAACAGACTTCCTTCCCTTGGGAAAAACCTGCTACGCCCGAGATGTCTAAGGTGAGGGAGCTATTGTATTGAGAGGGTTTGAGTGTTGCAAAGAAGAAATCATACGAGATATGGTGTCCTATAATCTACATGCCATTGTAGCACCACGGAAATTCCGGAAGCTCCAGTGACTTGTAATCAGTTGTATTCTTACTGGCTCAAAAAAACTGAGCTTATTCACCTTATGCCAGCAGACGCCAGAAAGACTTTTGCGAAGGGTGGTCGTTCTCCAATCATGAGTGTAAAGACTTGACAAAATGAGTCTCTGAGACGCGAATGGGGCTGAATAGTAGACTGGACTCCTGGGCGATGCGCAGCCGGGTCTTAGATTTGCCTATGAAGCACAAACAGTGATTCTGGTATTATGGCTGGTAAGAAAACTGCGTAGACAATTCTGAGGGCCCCGCGTTACGAATTTTGAAAAGTCTCGTCCTGGCGCCTCCGTCGGACGCTGAAGCACAAGTTCTCGCATTGAATTATGATTCAGTATCTTCTGTTCCTCTCGACACACCTCGGAGTACGCTATTATCATACGCCGTGTTGTAACTTCAAGAACTGTCGGAACGGGTATGCGGGGGCAGTTATGAATCAGCATGAGGTTCGGCGTGAATCAGCGAAACACCCTTCGAAGCTGAATCAGCGTTGCTGTTTGTATTGAGCCTTAAATCAAGAGTAAACTCACCGGTAGATTGAAGAGCCAGGTCTGAGTGAACGTTACTATTCATGCCCCGAGTCCAGGTATGCATCCCAAAAGATGATGTTCCAGACGATCCATTGCCGCTATCGTCACAGGTCCAAGTGCTCTTGTCTCGGGAAATCTCTTCAAATTAGTCTCGAGAATGACGGAAGCACAATCTGCTAGCTTGAATCAAGTCATACGAATGGGCAAAGAAAGCTCATTCTGCCACTGGGATACCAGTACTCTAAGCACAGAAATCAGCCTAGAAGACTCATGAATAAGTATATAAGATGAGCTTACAGCTGCCATTGTCTTCATTGCCTACTCACAGAGTAGTCCATTACACACATGTCCAACGTTTCACAAGATTCCGCTCAACTCGATATTCTCATAGTCGGGGCCGGTTTCGGAGGCCTATACCAGCTCTACCTATACCGCAAGCTTGGTTACTCTGTCAAAATTTTCGAGGCAGGTAGCGATCTCGGTGGGGTGTGGCACTGGAACTGCTATCCAGGTGCTCGCGTCGACTCCGACGTCCCTGTGTACGAATTCTCTCTTCCAGAGCTATGGAAAGACTGGTCATGGAGCGAGCGCTTCCCAGGATGGCAAGAAATTCGCCAGTACTTCCAGTATATCGATCAGAAGCTTCAGGTAAAGAAGGATATTTGTTTCAACAAGACAGTCGTTTCTGCTACGTTCGATACTAGTGTCGATCGCTGGACCATCACAGCCCAAGACGGAACGGTCGCGCACCCCCGCTTCTTCGTCCTCTGCCTTGGATTTGCATCCAAGCCTTACACTCCCATCATCAATGGGGTTGAGACGTTCCAGGGAGTTGTCCACCATACAGCCAAGTGGCCGCAAGAAGGACTCGACTTGAAAGGAAAGCGCGTTGGTGTCATCGGCACAGGCGCAAGTGGGGTTCAGTTGATACAGGAGATTGGTCCTCAGGTTTCGTATCTCACGGTGTTCCAACGCACGCCGAACTATGCTCTGCCCATGCAGCAGAGACAATTTGAAAAGGCAGAGCAGGAGAAGAGCAAGAAGTTGAATCCAGTGGTATACCGCCGTCGTATCCAGACTACTGGTAAGATTTGATTCCCTGCCACTTTCTTGCGCAAGTATTTGATGGTGCAAAACTCCTATCTAGGGGGCTTCTCATTCGAACGATCTCCAAAAGGTCTCAAAGACACAACTCTAGAAGAACGTTTGCTGCATTGGGAAGATATATGGTCCAAGGGCGGTCTTCGATTTGCCTATGCGAATTTTAACGACATACTCGTCGATCAGAACGCCAACGACGAGATTTATGCGTTCTGGAGAGACAAGGTCAGAGAAAGGTTGAATGATCCGGAGATGCAGGGAAAACTTGCCCCAATTGTTCCCCCTCATGCATTTGGCGCTAAACGGCCGAGTTTAGAACAGCGCTACTACGAGGTCTTCAATCAATCAAACGTTACTCTCATCGACCTTGAGAAAAGCCCTATTTCTGAGATCACTCCCAAGGGCATCGTTACAAGTGACGGGTTTGAGCACGAGCTCGATGTCATTGTTTTCGCGACCGGTTTCGATTCTGTTACCGGCGGTCTCACCCAAATTGACATCCGAGGGACAGATGGAAGGAGTATTGGTGAGAAGTGGGCGAAGGGGGTGTACACGATGCTGGGGATGACTACGGCTGGCTTCCCGAATATGTTCTTCACATATGGCCCGCAGGCGCCGACAGCATTTTGTAATGCGCTGACGTGCATTGTATGTCCCCCCGTTCCTTCCTTTATGTGACACAGAGCTGATCCTCGAAGTAGGAGTTGCAAGGGAATTGGATTGCGGATTGCATCAAGAATATGATGGACCACAACCTGAAGCGTATCGATGCTACACGTGAAGCCGAGGAAGATTGGCGCGAAAAAGTCATGAGCACGTATCAGATGGCACCCATGATGTCCAAGTCGAAAACTTCATGGTATATGGGATCGAATATTCCTGGAAAAGCCATTGAGCCACTGAACTACCTTGGGGGAGCTAACATATACCACAGAATCTGCACTGAGATTGCGGAGAAAGGATACGAAGGATTTGTCTTTGGGGAACCCATTGAACGTGAACATTAGTTGGAGATCGATTTCCCTTGGAAAGGAAGCAGGATTTACAGTTGGAGGACATCCTGGCTCAACGATTGTGTAGATTAAAATTTGGATACAATGAAAGAATGATGGATGCTTCCTGCAATTTCGAATAACGAATACATAGCACACGAACAATCTGTAGGGCTCGGGGCCTGAGTTCAAGCGCAAATTCCACTTCGCAAAGAGATAGTTTGTGGAAGACGGTAATCATGAATCATCAGGCATTAGTACTATACATAGTATTCATAGTGTATGCAATCATTGAGCAAGCGCTGCAATTTCTCGCAAATGATCATCTGAGCACGTTCAAGTTCATAATAAGTACATAGAGTGTATCATTTATAGCTTGGTAGGACTCTTTCATACTTTTGACCAGTTTGTCGACCATGCAGAACTCCGCCATAAACAGTAGCCTTTGTAGGCTTCATTCGCATCACTACACAAGGTGCTCATCAGCTGTCGGTCGTCGCCACTCATATCCTGCGTGTCCTGGACTTGGAATTGAATTTCTTCAGGTGACACATCAACATTTAGCACCTGGCTAGACACATGCTTTTTGAATGCTTCCCAGACCGCCGTATCATTTGGGAGCAGACGATCAAGCATCTTCCTCGGCTCTGTGGGTTTCAGCACAAGCACGACGAAGACTGACATTGATGTTCGGGTGCCGAGCTTAAACTTCTGCACCGTTGTCTTATTCAAATCCAACATGACCTTGCTGAATAAGATACCAGACTGCAAGCGTTCGCGGTCAAAAGATGAAAGGTAGGAGTTGTAGACCCAGGCCACCGCAAGGGAGGCCAGGAACATGAGTTGTCCGAACAAATGAGACTGAGGAATTAATAGAAGCTGCGATAGAAATTGGGCTGTCAACAGCAATGAGCAAAGACCAATATCGTCGTGATTTGCTTCGCTTATCGCTGGAAAATCCAAAACAAAAGACCCTCTGGTCACTAAATTGACCGAGTTCTCCTCTCCTAATAGGACAAGCACTTTGTTATGGTCCATCAAGAACCCGTCGCCTCTCGGTGCTCCAGGTGCAGCTTTGACATGCTTGATCGTCAGTTTTCCCGAGCCAATAGCAAAACATGATAAGCCATTAGCGAAGATTCCCCACAGGATCATCGCGAAGGCAGACCACTCTTCGTAAAAGGCACAGAGTACGCAAGCACCTATACTGGAGGCAATAGGAATGCATGCAAGTAACACCAGTGAAAAGCTGCTCATTGCCACGGGCTCGGAAGACGATGTCGTAGGAAGTGATAGCTCCGCTAGCGTCACTTCTATCGGAACCGTCTCTCTCCCCTTCACCTGCGTAACCTCGGGAGCAACATCGTCACAGCATCCCATGAGCAGATGTCCGAAATATCCCGTCTCCTTCAGCACAGTTCCAGAGTGAGCAGCAACATACTCAGGGCCCTTCTTCCCTCCTAGCTCAAAGAGCTCTATTGGAGTGGCCTTGGCGCCAGGATAGAGTCCACTCCAGAGCTTAGATTTCGCCAACTTCCCGTAGCGCCTCGCGACGGTGAAGCTTCCGGGTGAGTTATACCACCCTAGCCATTTCCTTCCACTATAGAGGTGTACGGTGGCCATCGCAGAAACAGCTTCCTCTCCTCCGAAGAAACCTGCGACCCCCGAGGTGTCCAGTGTGAATGAGCTATGTCTCAAGGGCGCTTGCGGCATTTTAGCTGAGTAACGATGGAAAAGACCTATTCGAACTGGTCTTGGTCTGGTCGAACAGTCTGAACAAAGTATGGGGCGAGAATGAAAGCAGGGGAAGCAGAGACGCACAATGCGTACTTCGTGAGTCGCTGACAATCTTAGGCATGAGAATCTTCGATAAAAACAGGAGTCGGCGAGCTGTGGCGAGGGCAAATATATAACTTTGTACGCAACTATCAAAGATCAATAGAGTCTCTCACATTGATTTGCTCGATGTGTCAAGGTGGTCCATGGCAGCCTCGAACCTTCCGTTTCGGTGTATTGAAGCGAGGGAAGCGAGGGAAACCTTCAACTTGGGGGAAAAATGAAGTTCACGTGCTGTGCGCTGGTACCTCCGGTCCGTGTTACATCGATTACCCCTCAATTCGTCCAACAGTGGTAGAGAAAGCATGCGTTTATATTCAATAGAGGAATGCCTTCAACAGTTTTCATCTCGCACCCACATTCTGTGCAGCATTCTCATGCTGTATGACTTCAATTACGGCTTGCGCGGGAATGGTCTTCCAGTCGTGAGCGTACGTACTATATCGACGAAATTCGGCAGGTGCAGATAGGACATGCATATGAAGGTGCCCCACGCTGGCATCTGGCATCACATGGAAACCAAAAACGAAGTCATCAGCCGTCAAACTCTTCAGCATCACAGAGAATTCAGTTGTAGATTTCTGAATCTCTCTCATGACAGCTTCGAAGTCGTGTATTCGTGCAGGTGCTGTTTCTAAATTTTGCCGCAGGCTCTTGATGACGTCCTTTGCGCGCTCGTCGATCGCAAATTGGATGATAGTGTTGCATTTTTGAACGGCATCGGGCCTCGACCAAAAGTCCCGGAAGTGCTGGATCATTTCTTCGATGATAGCTGTATCGTCCAGGGAGACGACGTTATAAACTATCGAGAGACATGAATAACAGTGCCAAGTACAACCAGCCTACTTACATGCCTTTGTGTATGGGGATGACCAGGAGATGAAAGTACGACATTCCTGCTGTAGATGTCTTGTCTCTATGGTTAGGATCCCATTCCGCTGAATACTGGCGTACATCATGGCTAGATCGATTTCCGATGATCAAGGAATGGCTGGTAGAAGAAAGAATATGACCTGCAGGGTGGTGTTTTGCATAATCCTATAGATAATAAGTACGCCACGGATGCCAATGAATTACGGGCCAATACGCACTGTGAAGAAGGTATCGGAGCTTCCATAAGGTACTCCTCCAGAAGCGTCCCCAACCAGCTGCTCGGGGATGAGGCCTTTCCTGAGAGCGATTAGTATTTCCTTCTTGTGCTCTACAGCCGGGCCAAGAACGAAGCGCAAACGTACAATTCAGTATATTTGTGTGAGTGATCGCCGCGCCTGTATGCTGCCAGGTCAATCTGAGCCTTGGGATTGGCCTTGAACTGTGCCCGGTGTTGTCGAAGTAGGACCTTGCACTGAGAATAATGAGGCTCTCTTGTGAGCAATTCTAGAGAGGGTATTGACGTTTCTGATATCATGGCGAGAGTAAAAGTTGCCCCAGAGACAATGCATCAGGAGATTTTATGGATTTTACGTTGGATATTCCAGCTTCCAGTATAAGGAAGACAGAGAAGAGCATAGCTATGTAGCACTGGTGTACATAGCACATGCAATGCAACAAATTATACGAGCAAGAGAACCGGTGTTACTAGCACTACGCGTTATCCCCTGTTGAACATGGGCGCCAATTTTGGGACGTTGTTCACCGACGATGCACCGACTTGTGTACAGACAGACATTCCTTGAATTTTACAAAGGTACATAACAGTTCTTTACTTTTCTGAAATTTTGTGCCACAATTCTGACAGTAGAGCAACTTCACTACACGACAGGCTGTACTTCTCCATACCTCTTGTTGAAACTTGAGTGTTCGTCAGGGATGTAGGTGTCGAAAAACCAAATACAGTCGGCAATTGGATGCTATGTTAATACTCATTTTGAGCTTGTAGAGAAAATGGTCCGTTGCGTCGATGACTCATTTGCGTCAAAGAACGTCAAAAAGCATCCTGGTCTTTTTCGTGAGCTTGAAAGAGCACCTGGTACTACATAAACGGGCTTCTCTTGGGCAAGGCCTGAGGGGACTAGATCTCATCGCGCGCCCAACTTACTAAGTGCGGTGGTCGCAATCGCAAGTACTTTCAGGCGAACTGGATGGATGAAGCGTTCCGAGGATTGCCCTACTACCGGTGTTAGCGGTTCATACATCTGAACAGCACTCGGATAAATGAACCAGTCTAGGTCATATTGGACATCGTCTCATAGCTGTTCAGCGTGTATCTCAGAATGGACCTTCATGGAATAGTGTATGGTCAACACGCCCGGCTATCCGCGCTGTGGTATCCTCGCTCTTCTCCTGCAGTATCATGCCTCCAGCAAGAAACTCTGGCTATCTGTGCAATCAAGTTCCGTTTCTATGTTACACCCAGGATCGTGGACGATGGCGGTACACATTTTCGTGATCTGGATATTCTTGACAATGTAATGCACGCCCTAACTGATTTACAGCAAGATGTCGTGGTTTGTCAGCTCAGCCTGTAGTTCTGTCTGCATGAGACTGCGGCTGCAGCCTGGTGCGTTGTAAATGTTCTGGTCCATGCACTATCCTTGACCTCAGCCATGCAGGGAAAAACCTTAGTGTTCATGCACATGCGCTGCTATGCGAAAGCTCGAACTTCTTTCTGTAAATGATCAGTCATATTCCTCCGCAGCGGTTGGTACGACCCCCCTTTTTAGGCTTCCTGCTAATTAATGCTCCCACTGAAGGTTTATCGGACAGTGTCTGCTGCGCTCTAATCCCTGAATGATTCCTCGGTGCCCTCGAGATCCAGCCGTCTAAACTGAGCGGTAAACTGAGACTCGCCCGAGGTCCCGGATTTGGTGGCTAGATAAGTGCGATCCACTCTTACGCAAATACCGCCGTAAAGTTATCCCAATCGCAATCGTCAACGCTGAGTCTCAGAAATTCCACTCCTGTCTTCTTTCCGCGCAATCGTGGGACTAAAGGCAAGGTTTTCGAACAACCTCCGTGCGTTTAGTCAGGACGAAGTTCCGGGTTGACGCAGCGTAGAGTCGAACTTGAGTATGTCAATCATATCCCCCGTATGTTTTGCTACCTTCCAGATCCTGGTTTATTCTTGGGCCGAATACGGATCCTTTATCTGCACACGAAGGTGCTTAATATGTCAATTGCAAGGCTTATCTCTTGGTACCGCAAATAATTCGGCATCAGGAGTACAGATCTTGGACCATAAAACGCCTAGTTTATACTATCACGTCTAGCTCAATTCATATGTGTATTTCTTGTCCAGCTGATGTCTGTGTCTTTGATCAGGACAGTAGCCAATAATACTTGTCACAATTGGGCTAGTTTCATGCCAAGATGAGTATATTTATAAAGCCTTACTGTATTGTCTAATATGTTGTTGATGACTGTCAGTTTTTGTGACCGTTCATCCGCTTCAGTACCAATTTAGCTAGCTTGTTCATTGGGTACGCAATCTCTTACAATCATTTCGTCAGGACGAGCGAAAAAAAAAAACCACCGTTTACCAAGCTAGTTTTCATTACGAGGACATATGATTCGAGTGGGACGCAATGGTTTCGTCCATTTTGGGATCGTCAAAGCTTGAAGCCAACGTGATACTGTTCAATTTCGTTTTGAGTATTTCATTTCCAAGGCGGGACCGCAGCTGAGAGAAGAACTCATATGAAAGTTGAATGCTGAGCGGAACCGCGTGATGCGTTGCACTCCGAAAGATAGGAATGGAACCGAGTATCAATCCATCATAGTATTACTTTGGCAGTTTGGAGAACACGCTGTGTTGCCGCGAGACCATGGTATAGTTGACATCGTTGTAAGTTGTAACAGCTCTGCATCATACAGCAGAGGTTCGTGACCCAGCCATTCTGTCTACCACCTGTCCAACACGTCAGAGATGAGACGGAAGTTTGCAACAAAACAGACATATCAAACGTACTGTCGCTATACCCGGAAGTGACAATGCCGTGCCAATAAATGGAAGCTGCCGCAAGAAGGTAATTACAACGGGGAAGAAATCTCTGTCGCGTTTGAAACCGAAGAATTAGTGATAGTCCATGTCACAAGAGCTGAAAATGTTTGTACGCACCCAAACAAGTTCAAGAACCCAAACGTCTCCACTATCATCCCTACAAATGGCCATTTTATAAAGACTAGCAGTATTCCACCCAAGAAGCATATCGTCCCGCGTATCTTCTGCCTCCGCGCGAAGAAATAGAAGGTCTTTTGCGGGCCAATGATGAGAGTTAGACCGGACACGAATAGGATCTAGAACACGATTGGCAAGTAAGATGAGAACTCAAGGGTATGAAAACGGTCACATACATTGCCAAGAGCAAGAAGAGCACCGTCGAAGAAGAGCATAACACCCAAGAGCATGAAAAGAGCTCCAAACGTGGTGAGCGCGACGCCGATTTCTAGCAAAAGACGCCAGTCAAGAGGTTCGTTATTCGTTCAGCAGAGATGTAAGAAACTGACTCTGAGCATCTGTGAGCCACATTACGAACAGTACTGAAGTTCCAGCTCAGAACTAGAGAGTAAAGAAAGAAATTATTGTAGAAGACGAAAACTACAGCGTTGTCGCGCTGTCGACGAGGTCGTGGCGCCACGTGGAATCTCATGATTAGGCTCAATGAAAGGCTAAAGCAATAAAAATCTATTTATTGATTGTCAAGTCCACGCAATTGGTATAGAAGTAGAATAAATATAGTAATGTGTTCATGAAAAGGAGCGGCATCTAATAGTACAATATTGTATGGTATGCATCGCCTGTAATGTTTAATCAAGTTCGCGAGGGACTGAGGATAATCGATTGCACGCACAGGGTAATATAAGATCGCATTGAATAAGTGAACGGAAATAACCACTATGTCACCCAAGTGTCCCGTGTTACTGTCCTCATCTCCCATATTCAACCTTGGCTCTCATAATCCGATCGTAACTTTCCCGGAGAGGCGTGCGATGAGCAAGCACCGTCAGATGGTTGGTCAAGTAAGGAGGGGGTAAGAGAGTGTGTACACCTGCTGTATTATATACAGGGTTGCTCGGATGCGGGAACGTGACATTTTGTGGGCTGGCTGGACGTGTGACTGGAATGTGAGCTAAAGAAGATATCGCGGCAGAAGATGAGGATGAAGAAATAGTAGAGAGGGTACGATGGCGAATTCTTTCGCGATCTCGTAGTGACTTGGCAGGTTCTCGCAAAGCGGAAACAGAATTTACGGGGAGAGTGGCAACGGAGCGCGCAGAGGAAACAGATGTGCGTCGATGGCTTTGGGGTTGATAAACTGAATTAGAGACGTGATGCTGCTGGGAGCTCTGAGACTGGGACTGTGGGACTGAAGGCGGAGACACGGAGACGGTGGTCGTTGGTGATGTTGATGATGGACTGCGATTGCCCCTCGACTCATCGATACTGACCGGTGATGACGAAGAGATCTGAGCTGAAGAGAAATCAGAGGTGAAAGTGAGCGGTGCTAGTGGCGCAGGTTTGCTGAAGGTCGCTGGAACACCGAAAGATTGACCTCGGATCAAGGGATGGGGGCGGAGTGTGTGGTCATGCCTGCTAGAGACTGAGTGAGTAGATGGTGGACGTGTGGACGCCTGCCGTTTTGACGGCGGTCGAGGAATGACTGGTTGGCTCCCGAGAGATGTAGATTCCGTGCGAGCAGCCATTGGTTCAGGATCGGCCTGCGTGGGTTGTTGAGCCTGCGTAGGTGCCGCACGCGGTTGCTCCAAAGTCGTAGCAGCTGCTAGAGGTACAGGTGGCACTCCTCGAGGCAGAGTGTCATGACCTGACGGACGTGCAACATCCACGCGAGCATGGGGTGTTCCTGTATCTGCTCCTTCTCTCTCCTTCTCTCTCTCGAATGTCTTGGCCGTCGTTGTTTGGTCGGATCTCGTAGACGACCTTCGTCCAAGCAGCTGTCTCTTCTGCTCGACAGGCGTAGTCACCTCTGACTCAGCTTCCGAGTCTGAGCAGTGGGCAGGATTAGGTGTGGCGGCACCGCTTTCGCTCGAGACCCATTCATCTTCGTCGTCCTCGTTATCCTGAGGACTAGAAGCGATAGTGAAGCCTATTTTAGGCTTTGTTCCGTTCGCTTTCAGAGTCGGAGGTGGTGGAGCCCTTTTCGAGGGCAAGTAGGGCGGTAGCTGATCTCTCGAGTTGAGTCTTGTGCTGCTGCTCGCTCTCTGAAACGGAGACGCTCTTCCATGTGGCTATGATAATGTCGAGAAGAATGAGCATATAAGGAAACAACCAAGATTTGAAGTATTAAACGTACGTCGTGCGCATGACCGAGAGCGTTTTTCTTCGTTTTCAGATTTTCAGGCTGTTTATTGTTGTACGGTGGTTCTCGTTGAGTAAACTGGAGATTTGCGCCTAGTTTTGTAGCAGAACTAGCGCGAGATTGAGCACCAAGCCTTGAAGAACTGGCATTTCTATGGTAGGCCTTGGGAGGCATTCGTAGGAGAATTGAGAGATGACGGTTGTTCGCTGGTTGTTCGTTGACACAGGCTTTGAGGCCTCTCGCCTTTTTCGGCCCGACTTTCTGCGGGACCGCAATTTTTCTTTTCTTTTCTTCAAAATCTTCTTGTTCTACATTATAACCGAATTATAACTTTTCAACATGGAGCGGGTTCACTTTCAGCAGGAGCAGGCACGTATTCATACCTGACTGGATCTGGAGTACTAAAGACAGCTATGATAGATGCTCGATGAGCTCAAAGATCTAGTCGAGAAAAAAGTATTTACAGTCGTAAGTGCACTCTTCTTTTGTTACCTGGGTTATTCCTACTGAGAATGCAGCTATAGGCTGAGACCAAGCAAATAATAAAACAACGCACAACGTTTGAAAGCGCCCTGGTCAGGCGTGTTGCCAAAAAGGCGGATTTCTTGAGATATGCATCTTATGAAATGGGATTGGAAAAGTTGAGGAGGAAAAGAGTAGAACGGTTGAGTGGGTGTTTTATTTTCTCAGATTTTCAAGAGGACTTATTTTGGTACATAGAAATACCAAAATCACCGGCCACGATTTCGGACTATGCGCTTGTCCGGAGACAATTTCATATATTCGAACGGGCACTGAAGAGGTTCAAGTCTGATGTTGCTTTGTGGATTGAATACATTCAGGTCGCAAAGAAGGAGGGTGCAAGATCGCTGGTAGGGAGGATAACTGCTCGGTGTGGCATGCTTTCATGAATTGCTCGTCTAGGATCTAATGACTACGTCGTAGTGCTCTACAGCTACATCCAAATGTTCCCGCCCTATATATCCTCGCCGCATCGCACGAGCTTGCTCATCTCTCGCCTTCGACAGCACGAACACTTCTCCAGCGCGGGATTCGATTGAATTCCGACAGTGTAGAGATGTGGACAGAGTACGTCAAAATGGAGTTAGGTTTCGTTGAGAGTTTGAGGCGAAGGTGGGAGGTTTTGGGTATTGAAGAATCCAACAAGAGCGCAGCAGCAGAAGAGAAGGATCCGGAGCATTTGGCCGTTGAAATGACTGCAAATGACTCTAAACGGGGCGACAAAGAAATGGATCGACTCGACGGGAGTGCTTCTGCCCGAAAAGAGATTCTAGATGGCGCCATTGTGAAAGCCGTGATCACAAGTGCTATTCAAGGTTCGTCGTCTTTGACTTGTACTGTCATTCAATTGTCCCTTTTCTGGGACATGCTGCGCATTATGCGGATTTCGACATTTTAGTGTGCATCTTGGCCTGGTTGATCCTTTGATGTGCTCTATTCTAAAGTGATTTGTGCACCACGATGTTGAGGCCTCACATGTTCTCCTCCATTCATTTGTCCCTGGCTTGAACTGACACGGTCCTCTTGAACTCACAGTCTTACCTAAATTTGAATTATTCGAATCGCTGAACGAGGTAATTTGTGCGCATCCATCTCCTTCGGCTCTTCGGGCATCGATCATATCACATCTGGACGGACTACTACGTTCAACGCTCCCTGAGCACCCGCGTGCTATCAAACTGCTTTACACGCGGATTCTCACCCCACCGTCTAGCACGGACTCGCACGAAACGTTGGCCAATGTGAATACAGACCCTAGGAAAAGTGTGTTGCAAGGGGAAGCACTGATAGAAGGCATTCGTCGGGCGAATGAAATGCTCATGGATATTACGTCCGGTACGGAAAAGGAGGAAGTCAGGCAACTTTACGCTGAATTCGCATTGGAGTGGTGCGGGGAGGGGCTCGTGATTGATATAGACGAAAATCTGGTGAGTCTGAGGCTTTATTTGGCGGTTGCGAGAGCAACGGGACTAGGACGGAATGTCGAAACTGACACACTTATTTTGCGTTGCGTTCTAATTCTCTCTGGTTATCATTGCGTGTGGTGGTGTGACACACGTTCGATAACTCCTGTGATGGCCATGTGTACGGCCGGTGATAACAGAAACTGTATGTGGCTTCGTCTCTACAAGCACTCATACATCGGGAAAAATCAACGTCGCCATCACTGCTGTCTGCTCACGTCAAGCTCATGACGGAGGCCGCGCAGAGAGGGGCAGTGGAACCTGCCAAGGTCCTGGGCGCCGCAAGACGGTATACGACGAGGGCGACGAAAGCCGCGTCCGTATGGCTGTCGAGACTGTGTGCCATGCGAAAGCTAGGCAAAGACGACACGGACATGGTCTGGGCGGAAGCCAGACGATCGGTGCAACGTGAAGCCTCGACCGAAGAAGACATCATCAAAGTGTGGACGTGGGGACTTGCTCGGCCGGAAGAAGGAGCCGCAACAGAGGGGCAAAATGCTAAACGGCTGAAGGTTTATGAGGTAAAATTAAAAATTTGATACGCATATAGCAACATTGTTGATGAAAAGTATACAGCAGGTGCTACAGGAAAGCATGGGGGACAGACGGACGCACGAACAGCTCCTTTTGCTGTACGTGACGGAGCTCCATGGAGGCCGGGCGGGCGGCGAGACTGAAAGGATCAAGAAATTAGGAGAAATGGAACGAAGATGTCTGACAAGCGGAAAGGTATGGCAGAAGGTATTCTCGCTGGAGACAGGGTCGGAGGAAGCGAACGAGGCGGTGGTAGCAAAGGCATACGAAGAATGGCGCAAGAGAGACGTGGAAGCAGCGAAGAGAGCAATGTCGGAGTGGACTGGCTGCGGAAAGAGATAAGACTAAGACATACATATGACAAAAACATAGAACAGAATAAAATATAAAACACAAAATATAAAATATAAAATATAAAATAAAATATACGAGCATGTGCTTGCTGTGTGCGGAGACGCATGGCCTGAGTGGAGAAGCCGCCCACCCACATGGCTCACTCAGCCACATTCAGTTATCCCTTCTTCCTCTCTCCCTCTCTCCTCCTCCTCCTTCCCTCCTGCTTCATCCTGTGTGTTCCCCTCTTCTCCTCTTCTCCAACGTTCTGCTCATTCTTTTCTTCAGCATTCAGGCCTTGATTGTACTGCGGCGTCGCCGGGAACGTCGTTCTCTCCCTGCACCTGCATGCATCGTGCTCAGACTCCCAGCCGGTCAAGTCTGAAACGGACCCGTCGCTTTTTTTGAGAGCTAGCCAGATGTTGCAGTATCCTACCTATTCTCCTCTTTCATCCCAAGCTCCCAAGAAATCCGTCGTTGGTAAAGACCATACTGACTATCTTCGCCATAATGATCATCGTCCCATGAGCAACAAGCGTGTTCATAAAGACTCGTTTTCAACTCGGCCTTCTTACCCTTTTTCATCTCCTCTTTCTATATCCACTAATCTATCTTCTTCCCCGACTTCATCTTCTCCCTCGCCGTCAAAGTTCATCAGAAGTCCCTATATCTCCTCGAGGCAAGCATCTGGTCCTGTTTCCCTTCCTGGTGTGCACAAGACGCCTGTCGATTCGCGCCCCTCTTCTCCTGCTCCTTCCGCCGTGTCTTCCACACTTGAAGATGTCTTTGCTCCTGGTGACATCTTTGGCGAGGGCGCTACTCTTCAGGGTGAACCCATCAAACTCGTTTCTATCGATGCCACCTCTAGGCCGGCTCGGTCCCAGACACCCGACTGTGACGAGCCAGCCAAGGAATTCGAGGTTGTCAGACGGCTTGGCGCAGGGAGTTATGCGGTTGTTTATTTAGTTTGTGAGGTTCTTTATCGTCCCCCGTCATCCGAAGATGGCCACTCGTCTGTCGTAGGAGCGCTGGATGTCGAGAGTGTCCCCAAGCAGTGTCCCTCTACCGTCTACGGTCGGGAGTATGCTATCAAATGTCTTTCCAAGGCCAACCTTGACGAGGATGCCTTGGCTGCTCAGATGACAGAGGTGACCATTCATCAATCCCTTCGTCCTCACCCCAACATTGTCACTCTCCACCGCACCTTCGAGACGCCTTCTTTCTTACTCCTCCTGCTGGAATACGTTCCTGGCGAGGATTTGTTTTATTTTCTGGAACAGGCCCGCGATCATTACGAATCAGAATCAGATTCCCCCGACTCCGCCGACTCTTCTACATGCTCTTCTCGCACTCCCCCTACTCCTAGTCTCCTTTCCAGTATGAACCCGGGTCAACAGCTCTCTCGCACTCGCCTTCGTCTCATCTCATCCATGTTCTCTCAAATGTGTGATGCGGTCGCTGCTTGTCATGACCAGCAAGTCTTTCATCGCGATATCAAGCCTGAAAACTTTATCGTTACCGACGGCTGGTCTATTACCTCGGATGGTCGACAGGAACGCAAAGTTGTCGTCAAACTTACAGACTTTGGCCTGTCGACCACTGACATTCACTCGTCCGATATGGATTGTGGCAGTGCCCCCTACATGAGCTATGGTTCGTTTCGACCCTTTTTTTGTGCAGTGGGCTAGTATTCATCTCTTTGCTTTCACAGAATGCAGAAATAACTTAGCACCAACTTATTGCCCTCGTGCTGCAGATGTCTGGTCTCTTGGTATCGTGTTGATCAACATGTGAGTGTGTGACTTTTTGGCTTCTATTCGGACATTTGACACGCGAATTCGCCAGGCTTTATCATTGCAATCCGTGGACGGACACTGCACAAGGTGCATGCCATACATTCAGTCTATTCTTGTATGATCCCGTCAACTTTTTCATGAACCGGTTCGCTGGTATGACTCGCTCCGTGGCTGACGTCTTGGCCAATCGAGTGTTCAACATCCTCGACGACCCCGATGATGATTCCAAGCGTATTTCTGCATCTGGATTTGGCGCTTGGATTAGAGACCTGCCCGAGTTGCTCGCTGACGAACCCAAGCCACCACCTTTGTCGAGGCATCAACGCAACATCTCTCTCAGCTCCACACAAGGCTTTTCCATCTCCGCCACTACCCCCATGTCCCATCGTCCTCAGTCAAGACAAGCTTCCGGCGGTACTGCTGCCGTTCGTACGCCAGCCATTCCGTCATCACGCTCCCTTTCTCGCGCACCTTCGCTCGGTCCGGCCTTCGAGCGTCCAGAGGCCTGCGAGCTATCGACTGTTATTGATCAAGAAGTCGAGGAACAGGAACTCGAAGAGAAGGACCCGCATGACACAATACCAGAAGGCTCAGCTTCCAGGTCAACTTCCAACACGAAACGCAGAAAACGTGGTGCCAGAAAAGGAAAAGGTGCTGCCGCAATGACGCCTACGACACCGAACGACGACACACTGGTCACTCTTGCTGTTGCTTCTCAGTCTTTGGCGAGAGAACTTAGCAAGGCTTCAAAGGCAACAACGCAACGGACCACCTCCACGAATCGCTCAAGTGCTTCCCGGCGTTCTCGCCCGTACGAACCTGTTTCCATGTTTCCAGTACCCACTCCCTTACTTACGTCTACAAGGCCTACCCCGTCTTCTGCAGCTTCTGTGACTTTATCATCGTCAGCCCGCCCTTCTTCGCCCCCGCCACCGACTTCTGCTTCGATCGCTCCAGCTCCTGTAACCAAGAAGCCGTCCAAGTGGAAATTGAGCTTTGGCAAGGCCAGTGCAGCTTCGCTTGCTGGAGGAAGAACCTCACCAACCGAGGAAGTGTCGTCAATTCTGTCCGGTTCAGATATTTCTTCCCCGCCTGTGTCCGGTACAGCCAGCAATGTCAAGTCGTTGCTCATGGGTCTCGATGCTCGCACACCGGCCACGAACTCTTTGGCTGTCAGCTCCACGTCCAGTTTAGTAGATGACTCCTCGACCTGGAACAGAGGCCGTCGTGGGCGTGGGTCTCCTCCCAGATCAAACTACCGCGATGGTAATGCATCTCGTTCCCCTCTGCCACCTCATGGCACCAAACACTGGGCACCTGACGGCGACAGGCGTTCCGATCGGGCCATATCACCCAACAGCACACGCAGCGGCCGTCCTCTTGCTTCAAGCGCCAGTTCGGTGGTGTCTAGCAATTGGCGTAGCTCAATGAGCACAACGTCGAGTGCTGGTACATCGACTTCGGCCTTTACTCGATACAGCAATTCCAGTGTTCGCAGCGTGTCCACAGCCGCTACCAGCCTTTCTTCCAACAGTTGGCGGACGAATGGGAAGCCACCGGTATCTCCTTCGCATCATGCTGCCTATCCCGGAGTTCCCAAGAACATCAAGAGTGAGTTTACACGATAATGCTTCTTTTGAATTGCATACTCAAGTTCGTTTTTGCTCAGTCATGGATGGTGTCCCATGGGAATTGTTTGAACTACCGCGAGGTCAACGACCCGAGATTGTTGGTGATTCATTCGGTGGACCTCCTCCCCGTAAACAGCGCACGCGCAAACCGAAAGACCTTCCCCTGGATACGATCAGCGAGCGTCCACCCAACTCTGCCAGCAAGTCGCCCAATTTTCAACGACGAGACGCTGCTACGAGTACTACGGATCTCAGTGGTATTCCGCGCAGTGCTGGTTATGGCGGTGGTGGTGGTAGTGGCAATCAAATGTCGTTGGATGACCTCGATAGCCCGAAGAAGGTGCAAAAGGGGCAGATCAATGCTCTAGCAAAGATGCTGTCTGCGCTCAGGCGGTGAAGCTGATTTGTTTTTGTGGAAAATGAGCGTGGTTGGATGGATAGTCGGTTGCGGTTTCATTTTTCTTTTCTCTTCCATGGTCGACGTTCAAGTTTCCCCCCCGTTCCCCTCCTCAATCCTGTTTGGAGGGATGATCATTCCGTCACAGTACGATACAGGGAAGCACTGAAGAGCCTTCGGGTGCACTGGTAGCTTCCTCTTTGCTGTTGTATCCTTTTGGTAAAGTAGCTCTACGTCGCGGTGGTGCGGCAACCAACACTTCCCCTCACTCAACTTATTTTCTAAGCAAACATCGGTTTTTTTCCCAACAATTGCCTGCGCGCTGCTTTCCCTTCCTGCAGAGAACAACACTCGCACACATGCAAGCACAGCTGTGCCGCATTCATTGCAGGTGCTCTCCTAATGGTTGTTGATCACCATATATGAATACGCTTGTCTTACTGGAAGATGGACTTGTAGTATGTAAACTTGTTTTAGACCGACACTCGTTATCGCAGCTCTTCTGTTTTCCTTTTGTTCTTCTCTAAGCACTTGGTGAAATCCTGAATTTTGGGCACCTCCCATTCCTTCCTTTTTTTTTCTGACTTCATCACTTCTTTTTCACAACTTCTATCAAGCATTCTTGGCAAAATAAGCCCTCAATCACTCAATCATCTTATTTCTCTTGCAATCATTATTCCTCATTGTGCTTTTACAGATACTAGATAGTGGTACCATTACTTATTTAATGTATTTCAGTGACCCAGGGATCTCTTTAGATCTAGTAAATGGTATGGTTCTCTTAACCAGGATCATGCTGCTGCTGCAATGCAGCGAAAGCCATGTTCTGCTCGATTGTGGGACGGCGATTGATATCAGTATTCTGATTTAAGGAAGCGGTTTCTATGAGAATGGTGGAAGGTTCCGAAGGTGAACGAGATCGACTTGGAATGTCCATCTCGATGTCGCTATCGGTGGAGGACGAGCTGGCGGAAGATTGGGATCCGATGATGATGTACTTGCCGGTACTGTGTGTCCGGACGAGGTTCACATAATATTCTTGCAGAAGCTCACGCGTGCACTGAATGTAAGAGTTAAACTGCGGAAAAGAGCGGTAATGTGGTTCGTTTTTGTACTTACCGTCAGTTTCCACTCGATCATGGATAAGAATTCCCGCTCGAGGATGTTTAGCTCGGTAAGAGATATACCGCCGACCTTGGCGTATTTGGCATTGTTGCAAAAGACATCGCATAGGCATTTGCTTGCGATTGTTATAGATGCGATAATGAATCGGTGGCAGGTGAGGGACGAGAGGGTGAAGAGGGGCATCCTGACACAGATTTGGTCGATGTAGTGTAGAGTGATAAGAAGACACGACTTCTAAATAGGAAGTGATGAGAGGAGAATTAACATCCGACCGAGTAACTCACTTCGACCTTTGTGAACTTGACGATGCGTTCCAAGTAATCGAGTACGGTGATAGCTGGAGCAGATCGAGAATGGAATCGCGTCAGACTTTCACTGAGTGAAATCGTCAGCGTTTCTGGGTGAAGATTGATATATAGAGACAACAGCTAGACGAACGGCTGAAGAGGGATGCGATCATTATGGGACATCAAGCGTTCCAACATGTCTGCTAATTATCGATTAAAAGTAGACATTGAATTATAATCAATTTTACAAGAAGAAAAGGATATTGAATGATACCTATGAGCTGAGCGAGATCATCTATGTGTGCATCTTCAAACGCCATGGGGAGTGGGACCCTCGGTGAGGCAGAGAGTTCCATGGACCCATCGCAGAGCAGAGAGAATTTCGACTGCGACCGCCAAAACACCTATCCTCCGAAACAAGAAATCAAAGCTCTAGCCAAACATGCACAAGCAACGTAAGCTGAGTTTGAATCAGCTGTACAGTTATCGAGCGGCATCTGAACCTTAATTTTCGTTCAGCGACCCACAGGCAAGTGTAATCAGAAATCCCAGTGTCGCTGTCCCAAATCCCGTCCGTTTCCAATGGCCCCGAAACTCGTCAGTTTATTCTTATCGTCAATGTAGATGTCTCTCTGAATGTGCTGCTTAGGATCCCAATGAAATCAAAATCATCTACCTCCGTGCTACCGGTGGTGAAGTCGGTGCTTCATCTGCACTAGCTCCTAAAATTGGTCCCCTTGGTCTTGTACGTTCTCTCCTTTGCAGTAGAGAAGGGTTCTGATTCTATTATCCACAGTCCCCGAAAAAAGTCGGTGAAGATATCGCCAAGGCCACCTCACAGTGGAAGGGTCTACGAGTAACCGTCCAGCTAACCATTCAAAATCGTCAAGCTGCTGTCTCTGTTGTTCCTTCTGCCTCCTCCCTAGTTATCAAGGCTCTCAAGGGTAAATACCTACCAGTACTTTTGTATGTATCGCGTTGACCTCTCCTACAGAGCCCCCACGCGACCGAAAGAAGGAGAAGAACATCAAACACTCTGGGAATGTGACGCTGGACGAGATTCTTGACATTGCCCGGACGATGAAATCAAAATCTTTAGCAAAGGAGCTTTCTGGGTGTGTGAAGGAGATTCTGGGCACAGCACAGAGTATTGGCTGCACAGTGGATGGTCAACCCCCTCATGATGTTATTGACGGTATCAACTCTGGAGAGGTTGAAGTTCCGGATGAGTAGACAGCGCAGATTTGTTGTCTATATTCATTTTTTTATTCTCCCCGTCTTTACCTTGCGTCCTGACACTTCCCCATGATGTACTCTCCGAGACGTGAGAGTGAGGCAACATGTTTTGTATTACGGAGGTCTGCACCATGTACCTATAGACCAGTGAGGGGTGTATTGTACTGAACGAGGGTGTGCAGTATCACGATGTTCCCTCCTTGTTAGCATCTGGTGTTCTATAAAGCACCTTCCTCCCCCACTCCTCAACGCGCTTATCAGACACCCTGCCCCAGTTGAACAAAAACTGGACTTGGTCATTCCACTTGGACTCTATGAGCGAAAGGAAAGGCTTGTGCTCTATACGCGAGGCGGCAGATGGGGGCGCTGGAACCAGGTTTGGAGTTTCAACGAGGCGGACGCTTTGTATGTGAAGACTGCAAACGTAGTGTAAACACCAAGATCTAGGTAGATGTTCCAGATGCGTACTCGGTAGA
>JH814823.1:39113-51552 GCA_000296255.1 Omphalotus olearius VT 653.13 | reverse complement strand
GCGTCGGCTACAACACGTCATTCTCGTTGTCGCGTTCTTACAAGAAGCTGGCGCTTACCGGTAGCACCACTGGCAGCGTCAATCTGTGGGTCGAAATCGTCCGTCTCGGCGCTCTCGGCGGCCTCACGCATAGTGTTCATTGCTTCCTAAAGCACCAAAAGCACTATTCTTGAGCAAACAAACAAAAAAAAAAAAACTGGAAACATACTATAGTATCCTCACTGACGGTGGTAAGATCAACACCATCGAAAGGATCTGATGGACCATCAGTCGTAAGTAGACATTCACTTCAGGGTAACGCTGGTCGACTCACCCACGAAGACGGCATTGGCTTCAGCTTGGGCATTTCCACCGACGCCATCAGAAATTTGGAAATCCGCGTAACTGTCAAGTGATAGACAATCAACTAGAGACTCAAAAAATTCAAGAGCTCAACCACATACGCTTGCTCAACAAAGGCAGCACGAGCAACGACCTCATTACCAGTTGGAATTGGGGCCGCGGAAACCACTCCTGCAAGGAGAGGAGCACAAAGAGCGAAGAGAGCGAAACGGACCATGTTGAACAATGGAAAACTTTCAAGCAGACGAGGAATGTGGGAAGGGTCGGAGAACAGAAAACAGGCTAGCTGTCGGGTGGGTGAAAAAGTGCTGGTTTAGCAAGAAAAGAAAGTACAGAGGAAAAGAAGGTGAGACGCCGTCAAGACAGTCGAGGTTCAAACTGACTGGACATGCGACCGTTGTGTGTCTGTTTTATACTGCAAGATTTGACGGCCCGGCAGACCAGCACGGCCTGCGCATTTGTTGTTCCAGAAAAATACATAATCTGATTCTGAACGTTGCTAGAGGAACATAGCAAGATTACGCGGACCCTTAATGATAATGCCTCCGAATCATCTGGAGCATGCTTTGAAACAAAAATGCCTGTTAGTTTTCACACACCATGATAAAAGATTGGTTGCACCTACACGAACGAGCTGACTTCAGAAACGCGGCAGACAGGAGAAACCGGGCTGAACCAGTAGGTAAAGATTGTACGCACGTAACGCAGTCCTAATAGACGACCAGGAACTTGCTAAGTACCTCATAAGGCCGGATCCCAGGGTCTCCTATAATCATCAGGCCAACCAGACAGAGCCTGTACTACAGGTAATTTCTGGACGGCCCAACTAGGTTCTGTCTGGAGGCCGGTGTCGGTATTTCCATTCTCCCAAAGACTGCAGTTTGTCGATAAATTGTACATACCGACGATAGCACAATCGTTGTCAGTGTGGCTATTATTTGGGGAAGGGACCGGGCAGTAAGAAACGAGGCCAACGGCATACCATAAATGCCAAGGATATCATTGCTCCGTGGTTACACCGAGTCCTTGGGAATGAGCGACTTGCCTCACTAGAAAAGGCTGGAAGCCTGGAATAGGTTATCTCAAGAACACAGCGGAGGATGAATAACAATGCAAATAATTTACACATTTGCTACATGCATACTGTTAATTAAAATCAAGACGCAGAGAAGATTGATAAACGTGCGAACGTAATGAAGTGCATCAAGTGGGAACCCAAGACCCGCTCCGAACATCATCTACTCCCATTGGACGCCAACCCGGCAATCGCAAGGCAGAGATATTCATGACCATATTGTTGAGAGCTCTCAAAGCAGATGCTCTGAAACCTTCGCGCCAGAAGGTCTCAATCAAAGACGCGGTCGAATAGTGGGTTGAAGAAAAGTGATATAAATCCGGGTAGAAGGGGTCATAGTAAGTCGTAAGATACATGTGCCTGGCATAAGATATTGCAATTCTAGACATTGAGCAGCAAACGTGAGGACCTGTAGAGACAGAGAAATGAAAATAAAACGAACCTATACACGACGATAATGAGAAAGATTTGTACTAGGACCCAAACGAACCACGTTCGAGCGGCCGATAGGCGGCGACCAGGGAACACAGATGGCTAAAAAAAGGTTGTTGTTACTTGGTGCATGAATCGAAGGTACAAAAGAACCTACTATGGTGCTACTTCTCCGAATACTAGCCCGCAGTGGTGCAAGCTTAGTCTTAATCTCTTCCGCATTCACAGACAGATCTTTTGCAAGCTGACCTCTGCTTGCGCGCGCAGCACGAGACGCTTCTTCGAGTTTCTGTATGCGATTCCGAATCTCATCTGTTTCAACAAGAGCCCTGATGATATGGAGAACTGGTTAGCCCAAGAGTGAAAAGACTGGACTTATGGTGCAAACATACTGTTCTCCATCTTTGATATCCTCAACAAGACTGCGAAGACCGCTGGTAATGCGTTGGACAGCCTCCTGCCGCGTCAGTATAAAACCATCAGGGGCCGAAGCTTCAACAGGGGGCTCCTCGACAGCTCTTCCCATCGCATCAACAATGCGCACCACACTCCTGTTCCGAGACGTGTCCGTTTTCCTCTCTTCGTCACGACGTTCCCGTCCGAAAGCATCCACAACACGTACACTGACGGTCCTTCGTGGGCTACGGGGCCTACAAGGGGGTGAAACTGGAATCGAAGGTGGAGGAGATTCAAAATCCTTGTTCTCGTTTTTTATGACATCGATCGATGGCTTGAGCAACTCATCCCCTTGTGCAGATCGACCGTTCTCTTCAAGCTGCATGTGAGCATCCTTTGCGCTATTCTTGGCAGATTCGTCCAAACTTTGCTCTGATTCCAATGTGGAATCTTGTTGAAACCGTACACTTTTTTTGAACGGTGTTGTAAGCCATCCTCCGGGCAACGCAGGCGTTTGGGGAGGCATCGATGCTGCTCTTGATAATGATGCCACAGGAGTAGCAAGACCGCTATCACCTTCCTTTTCATCGTCTGTCGGAAGAGAATGTGACCGTATCAACGTATTATGTCTCTGGAGAATGGGTGTCAGCGCCCATGCTCCTGGCGGTTTAGGTGTCTTCACCATAGACAGGCCAGGAAACCCTGAACTCTGCGGCTCTTGCGATGGAGACTCATCCTCATCATCAGTCGATGACGTTGACGAAGGAGGACCAGGAAGATCTGGCAAATTTTTCGGAGGCGAAGGGGTTTCAAATTCAAGCTTAGAAGTACTAAAAGAAGGAAATTTCGGAGGTGTCGAGGGGAACGGGAATAGATTCTGAGACGGTTCAGGCGTTGAGGGTATATCAGAAGGCGGAGAAGGTGGTGGAGAAGGTGGTGAAGTAATGACCTTCTTAAGTCTAGCCTCATCGTTTATACCGACAGAGATAGGTAAAGGAGATTGAACAGGAGCCGGATCGAGGGGTGGAAGCATGGCCTTTGTATGAAGTGTAGGAGTACGCTCCTGGGCAAGATCTTCTTCTTCATCAGTATCTGTTTCCAAGTACGAAATCAGCTGGCTTAAGGCAAGTAGTACACAAAGTACACACTAATGGAACTAGGTGATGTCATGGATAATCTGGAATCCGGTCGCGCTGTAGTGCTACTTGTGTGTTGACGAGCGGAAGGAGAATGTATGTTGTGAGCTGTTGGGCGAGAAGCCACGCTAGCACGAGGCTTATTCCAGTTGTGCTCTCTTTCCAAGTTCCGTTCCCGTTCCCGCTCTTCCAGCAACTCCCGATCTACGTGACGACAACTTTAGGGAGGGGTGATTCTTGAAAAAAATCACTCACACTTAGCTTGAGAGCTTACAGAGCTCGTCCTTTTCGACGAAGCATTATCATTGGTGATACGTAACGATGCATTACTCCCTCTTCTTTTAAGCAAAATATGCTCGCGATTTGAGATTGGGCTTGGGACTGGTGACGAAGGTGACGAAGTTCTCGAGCTAGCGCTATAGGTGGAATGTCTATCCTCAAACGTATTCTCATGAGATTTTGAAAGACTCTTGTTCCAGTCTCGCTCGCGAATGTGAACATCCTCCGATGGTTCCCGAGAGCGACTATGGGCTCGTCCAGAATGCGCATGTTTGGCGTGAGACGGTGTGAGAAGATTCGGTGTAAAGTGGTGTCTGATATTGGCGACAGGCGTTTTTGAAGACGAGGACTCTTGGCGAAGCGGTCGATCTAATTAACACATTCAACGTCCATTCGGGAGCGAATACAACGGACACCGACCTATGATCTCACGCGAAACTTCATAGCTGTCTAAACTTCTCATAGCCTGGTGCATTTCCGAATCTAGATCTAAGAGATCTACAAAAACCAAGTGAACATTTGCCGCAAGACAGCTAGCTGTGTTTCCACTCACTTGACTGAAATTCAGGATTGATAGACATTTTTAGAGAATTATGCTGGGGAGTGCTGGTAGCGGCTGGCGGGGTTGATTGTGAAGAATTCAAATCGCGGAAAAGCTTAACAGTGTCTGTGGTGTCTGTACTTTCATTGGCTATAAACAGCAGAATAAGACGCGAAGGTAGAGTCAAGAACAAAGACACACCATCAACTTCGTCATTTTTTGTTTGCTGAGCATCGTCCAGGTGCTGGGACCTGCTGGAATCCAATTTTTGGCGTAGTGTATGAAATATGGCAGCATGCGACGAGAGCAAAGATGTTTCAGACATCTCTAAACAGAAAGTCACTGTAAGTGAAAATTAAGAGCGATAAGAAGCTACGTACTGTCTGCAGACTCGACTTCATCATCACTCATGCTCCTCCGCTTGCCTCGATTTGAACTGCGTTCCCTCTTTACCGTCTGCACTCTAGGACTGGACTCAAACTCGCTAGCATCAATGCTATTTCTCCTCAGTTTTCCCTTCAAATTCTTCTGTGGCGTGTCTCCAGGATCCCGTCGAACGCGTGAAAACAGCTCCTTGAGGCTTTCTCGAGCCAGACTAGGTTGTGAAGACCCGATTTCTGGTATATCGAAGTCTGAATCAAGTTCCATTGAAGACGAAGAAGAAGGGGTAGGAGCCTCTGGAGCTTTGGCTTTAGAGTTGGGAACGCGAGCCAACACCGCTCTCAATCGTTCTGCCGGGGTGTCCTCGAGAACGATAGAGGGATTCGTGGGCAAAACAGACGATAACGAAAATTGAGGAGTATGCGAGTTGTTCACCCCAGCATTAGTGTCCTGATGGAATCCCGTGAATCCCGTCCATGAATCATCTGGTAGAGGAGAAGGTCCAGCCTGTGAAATGTGGTTCTGAGAACTAGCGAATTCGTTGATAATGGACTGAGGTTGCCTCAAGACTCTGAGGCGGGGAAGGGGTGTCGCAGTCGGTATGGCCATCGTCGCCGTTGTTGACGAAATGGCGAAGGCACCAGAGTGGCCGGTGGCCAGTTGTTTGCACGTGACAGATATATACAATAAGTATTATTACATAATTAGTAGATATACATTGAGTCTCAACTTTACATTTGCTGGACATTTGAACCAACGAACACTGTCGGAGACAAGTTAGAGTCATGTATGTTGGCACCATATCAAATATAATCGCTCACACAAACTCACTCCCGACCTCTGGATAGTATACTCGAAGTCATCTCCCGATAACAGTAACGCATCTCCATGAACGAGTGTGAACCGCATCTTTTCCTTCAGGGCTTTCCTCATCACTGAATTTCCGCCCTTTCGTTCCATTTCGCATGCAACGCCAGTTCCCTCGACGACCTCTTCGTCCTTTATGGGATGCTTGTTGCTCCAAGAACTTTCCATCCGGCCGGAGTCTTTCTCTTCTTTCACCTTCACTTCGTCAGGTGCCATGGCCTCCGTGGAATCTGTTGGCATTTGTGGAAGGGAATGCGTGTCGAAATCCGGGGGTACGCAATTTCCAGTTCCAAGTTCAGGGTTGGGCGCTCGGTCGTCAGACGCATCAGATTGCGCTGGTACACCGGTCGAAGCAGGCATGCTCAAAGCATACTCAAGTATTGTGTCCGTAGTTAATCCAGTAACATCCGTGGCAGGAGGTGATATATCCGAGAATTGAAGAGAGCTAGTAGCTTCAACGGCTGAACCTGATACCTGGGCTGGATCAGGCATGGATAAGGTATTAGTAGAAATGTCCTGTGAGGATTGATATTGAGGTCTCGACACTTCAGCGGCATGACAGTATTCGGAAGCGGCCATATTGACACCCATAACCATTGAATCATTGGGTATCGGTGGCACAGCCGTAACATCGTCAGCATCAATGGTGGCCCCTTTGGATACGAAAGTTGAGGGCATGGACATTGAGCGTAAGTGCTCCATAGATATGGGAGTGTGTGTACGCATAGTCGTAAATCCGGATACAGGTTGAAGCTCGATCGTGACCTCATGTCCAAGGCACATAATTATTACGCTGCGGTCCTTTGCAGGGAGAGCCATCTCACCCTTGAGGAGGTACTATGAGCACAAAATCAGGGGCATCTTACAGACATCACACCTTTCTTCGACCAAGCACTGTCCAAGCCAGGACTACTAGCTGATTGATACTAAACACATCTTGCCCCTCCTCTGGTTCTCCGTAGTATCGACCAAAATGTTCTAAAAGATCTCTCACTTGCTCAATACTAGAAGGAACTTCTCCCCATGGTACAAGAGGAAATGATATTGAAGCAAAGTTGGATGCGAAACAGGTTGAGTTTTGTCTAGAGGGAACACCTGCAGTGTAAGAGAAGTATGGTCCTGAGAGTTTATAAGTAAGTTGCGTGTAGTCGCGATGACAGTGGACCTACTCAGGTCTGTTTCTTCTCTTGACAGTGCTACTTCTTCTTGGACATTTTTCAGTAAATCTGTTTGCTCTTCCTGGAGTGCTGGATAATTGCAAGTGAAAATGTGTTTCACGACGGCTTTCCTCGCGGCTTGAAGGTCTCTGCGCATTGCAGAAGGAACTCCAGCAGAATCATAATTCTGAGTTCTAAATACAGACCCAATGAATATCTTCGACGCTGAACTCAGTGAAACGAATGACGCACAGCTCCGCGTTTCGGAGTAACTGGCCGGGGAATCGCATCAACTCGTCCTGGTGAAGCCGGTACACCAAAGTGCGCATGCCATTGTCCCAATCCACTATCAATGGATCTATGTACGCGGGCACGGTGTTGAGTGGAAGTACCATTGGAAGATGCTGCCCGATATCGCGCAGAATGTCCAATTCTTGGACGGAGCAAGCAGTAATTAGGACATCCTACGTTGAAAATCGAAAAATCAAACTCCATACGCATGACTAGCATCGGAACACGTTCCCGTACCTTACAAAAAGAGCTACTGCATTTTCTTCTCCGAAAAAATGTCTGTCTGTTCAGCTTTCCGCAAGTAGTACAGTACCAACCATTCCATGATCCACCGTTACCCATACCGGCAGTAGTTTGGCATGCCCTTATCGACAGAGGCTTGGTGTCTTCACCTTTTTCGTACTCAGGACGAGCATCGTCTTCTCCATTGTCTGTTACTAACAACGGCAACCAGACAAGACTAGGCAATCGTAAACCTAGCGGCTCATGCCGGAGCAGATAGTTAGGATTCTCCTCGCGGTGTTTGCGATAGAATGGGGTCGATTCAGTGTCAGAATCTTCTGGAATCGACGGTAAAGAAGAACCAGAAACACACCCAGCAGACACAGTCGAGATGTTAGAATGATTCCGCTTCGCGACAGAAAAGTGAGGGCAATTCAAGGACGAAGAATTTGGGAGTGTGACATCTTGTGATTTATTTTTCTCTGAACCCGCGATCTCGGCTTTATCATTGCAGACATCATGCCACCATGGGTGATCCAATTGTAGGTGCGGCGACAACGACAATTCCTCCTCTCCACCAGCATTCCATTTCAGCCTGAAACACCAGCTGACCTTCCCAGTCGCGTATTCAGGTGTTATTTGTGCTTTCATTGCTAAGACTCGAGATCCGAGAATACGCGTTTCCTGAGAGAATCTGTATGAGTTAGGGCACGATAAGCGAGATACGACAGCACCTTGACTCGCGTGACTTGAAAAAAGCCCAGATACATGTACCTGCATTCTCCTGGAACTCTTCCTCCTATTGTACGCCAAGACCTGCAAAGAGAAGCACGGGAAGCGATACATAGTACAGGCGTGCCATGAATGTAGCTCTCTGTGAGAGCTTGAATTTCAGGAGGAATTTGATCTGGTAGTAGATGGTCAAGTGATTGTCCGTCGTAGGGCGGTCCAAACGCCTTGATCGCATTTCGTTTCAGCGGAGGTGAGTCCACTGTGAGAGGCAACAGTTCCGTGGCCTCGACAAGCTTAAGCTTAAGCTTCCGCGATGGTGAAAGGACTCCAATCTTTCGTTCTATAATCATTCATTGCGATGAATGAGCATTTGTGCTTCGCACGACATATTTGCACTCACCATGTTCTTCAATCGTGGCCATAACCTGATCTTCACATCCATTATCGTGGGCTACAGACACTACAGTGTCGTGTAATAAGCCAAGTGATTTATGCACCATTTCCTTAGAACTAAATCCGTGGGAAAGAGGTTGAGAAACTTCAGAGGATGTGCATTTACCAGATTTTATCGGGTTGACAGAATCGAAATGCTGAGTACAGGCCAAGAGTGAATCAGGAGAGCCTTTATGATCCCGCTGATAGCCCGGTTCATGTTCAGCCGAGGACTCAGCAACATCAGATGAGATCAAGTTAGCAAAAACTTTTTGTGAAGGTTGTAAAGGCGGGGATGTAGGAGGCCTGGAAGTTGGATACTTGGGACCAGGGGACAAAGATGAGGCAGAACTTGTCTCAACAGAGAGTAGAGAAGAAGATGGAGAAGCCGATTGTGAGTACTCCATATTGCCTCTTGTATGGGGCGCTTTCTGCAGCAGAGCTATCTCCTTGTTGTCAAATGACTGCGAAGCAGCCGAAGAACACTGCCCCAGGTCTAGCATTCGATTGCGCGCATCAGCGACATTGTGAGATAGACATTTCGGAGAATACCCATCAGATGATAGCTGAGAAGGGAGTGTATCGTCCGGTACAGTTCCCCGAATGTCAGTGAGTCGTTGAGAGAGGTGTCTTTGGGTTCTATCCCATTTAGTATCAGATAAAGTCGGTGGTCCTGAATAATCGCGATATGACAAGGCCTGAAAGAGGGGCGAATGAATAGGCTGTCTATAGGAATGACGGGTGCGGTCTCGAGAAAGTGAATCAGACGGTGCTGTCAATGTTGGAGCCACGAATCCGGGAAAACCAAAGCTAGATCGAGCCTGTAAATCAACCGGAAGATGACTAGTACCCGAGGAAGGATCTATCTTCATAGCTGATGATAGGCTCGAGTTCGTTTGAGAGGCTGGAGTCGGTGCTAGCCCCTCCGCGATCATGATAATCTCTCCAGGCTGAGAACCGTCCACCCATGTCTCTTTCTGTGACTGTGGTCGTACCCCAGATATAACATCAGAAGGCAGGACGGGAGGCCCTTCAGCTAGTAGTATCGGTTTTGTAGCACTGGGAGGGCATGAAGATGACGTTCCCGCGGTTCTTCTCGTCCCCTGCTCTTTTACGTCCTTTTTCTTTGTAAACTTCAAGTCGGAGAGACTGAAGGGTTTTTCCTGTTTGTGTGGCTTGAGAAGAGGCGTTGGCGTTGGCGATGGCGTCAATGGTCCATTTTTTTTCGCCTGTGCCGCAGTCTTAAAAGAGTCGGAAACGCCATCCTGGGGAGGGCATGCAGTATCTCCAGGATCAGATTCATCTCTCGGCATTTGCACCAGGTGGTACTGAGTTTCAAAGGAGTTGTCAGAGCAAGGAGATGGTCCTGTCTGTTGCGGCTGGGAGAATTGAGACCGCGACGCGTGGATCGATTCTGAAGAGTCTACTTGGATCGCAACCGAAGATTCAGCCTGAATGCCGTCAAATGATTCTTCGCCTTCCGAGAGTGAGGAGGGAAGTGGCGTAAGTGGACTACACTCTGAGCCATATACAGAAGGGGGTATTGTTGGTATCGCAATAGTTAACCTGGGTGCTTTGCTACTCGCCCGCTTCGGGGTTTCTGAGGGCCCAGCACTTTTTCTTTTACGTTTCCTCTTTTCCGAGGAAGTGAATACTGCGACATAATTATTTATGGCTGAAGTAGATGGCTCAGTACGTGACTGTACATCCGGTAGTTTCGATGAGTTATCGTTTGAGCATAGATCTTCAGAAGAGTTGGACAACATTGAGCTTGCTGAATGTTGAGGTTGCCTGAAGGTACTAGGCGTCATAGGATCCGAGCGGGCGGTCATCGCGCGCATGCCCATACAAGGACCAGTACCTCCAGAGTCCAATAGGCTATGGCCTTCTGATGATGGAGGGACGGCTGCTGCACCCACGTTTGAAGGATGAGCGCTCCCGATAGCATGAGATACTGATCCCTTTTTTGAGCTTTCACGACGCGGACGACGGGTTTTCTTGGTATTCTGCTCAGCAGAAGCAGATTTTGGAGTGCCGGACCTACGTGCCTTTGTACAGGTCGACGAAGAAGACGCGGGGGTAGACGAGATGTCATCAACATTTGATGATGGTACAATTTCTTCTGAAACTATACACGGTCTAATCAAGTCCTCGGCTGTACACACGAAATCGCGCGCCCTTGAACGGTTTTCAATAGATTCCTGAGTGCGTATGACCATGAACGCTTACATGAAAACATCTATCATGGTATCTGAACCGACAACCTGCGGTTCAGAGATGGTAATTCCGTTGCTTTCATCGATGAGGACCATAGGAACCGGTGAGTGTTCCCATGAAATGCCATTCACGCATTTTGATCCTGAAAGTTCAGGAAGAATTGCAAGCAATTCAGTCTTGCTCTATGAATGGTTCGTCAATCTATGGGGGAGCAGAAGAAGTCTATATGAGCATACGCTACACCACTGGCGCGGACGAAGAGTCGCTGTGCCATTGAGGGCGGCACTGGGTGTTGTAGTTGTTGTAGTTGTTGTAGTTGGTTGCCGAGCAACTATCCATCGAGGATTTCCTGGAGTTGGTCGATCTTTTGTGCCCTAGTTAATGCAAAGAGAAATGCGGAAAGATGACAGCATTACTTACATTTCCAGGAACTTTGGGAAGTCCTTTCGACTTCGGACCCGCCAGCCTGTGCAGCATGTCTCGCGCGCAGTTTCAGTTTCGAAAGCGGGTCTGCAGCTCGCCTGCCACGTTTGACCGATTTTACGGGCCCTAATTTAGAAGAGCTGGAAGGTGTTGTTGGTGGTGAAGTGGGTGCCACGGAAGCATTTGGACTTGGGAACAACTTCGTGCTTTCCTTTCCCTTCCTAGCATGTTCGCCGTCGTGATTGCTACGGAAGCCGTCTTCCACGTCTACGTCCATGACACTGGGGCAAGCCGCCTCCATTACAGAATCCATAGCACTGAGTCTTTGAATCGCTTTAGCTGTCCCTCAACGAATACATGCCGAAGAGGCGTAGGTGAACACAAGAATGCGAGATGGTGAATGAATTCATCAGAAGCAAGTGGTCATAATTGGAAACTTTCCACGCCCACGTTACTTATGTTCTTACTTCGAAGTTCAACTTCAAGTTCGTCGTAGTTTCGTATGTCTACAAACAACTTTGTCTATCGTACACTCATTCTGCTGTTGAGCAGGGTATACACGAGTTCAATAATCGGAGAGGTAGTGATCATAGTCCATAGTCCATACATGGCTAGTAGTCAATATCGGGCCCATATCACATCGCAGCTTTTTCCACCACTACTACAGACTCTGCGAGGGCCGACTCCCCAACCGATGGCATCTCAGTATACAAAGGAGGTGCCTGTAACTGATTCGCCTCTGTGACTTGACTTGAACCCGCCACGGGTGCGTCTGCATCATTGCTCAGTGGCCCTTTTGTACGTCGCGGAGGTAATGGAGGTGCGCCCTTCCGCACAAAAGCTTGTCTTCGAGGGGATCCGGAAACCATGCGCAGCTCTGGGGACGACGAAGACGATGTCAGTGGTAGTGGAGGTAAATTTGAGTCCAATCTAGCTCGAGCAGCCTCCAGAAGAGATGGTTCCTGGCTGAGAGCAGGTCTAGAAATGGTCAAATCATTTCGGGATGGCGGACAGTGGGTTGACTGTTCAGAGGGGCTCGACCACTTCAAAAACATCTGTGACACAGGTGGTTCGGAATACTGGACCTGCTCTGGAGCAGAACGATTTGTACCAAGTACATTTGGCCGCCGACTATGGTCTCCTCGAGATGATAGAGAATCATCTTCCAGAGGTGATGATGCGAACACCTCTGAGATCGATCGCCGGGAATTGGGACTAGAGCAGGTTTGTGATGTAGCTGGCGTTGAAGACTTTAAGAGACAAGTTGGGAAAAGGCATATGCAGGAGACGTACCTGCTTTGGCTTTGGCTTTTCCTTTAGCCTGAGTTGTGTGTCTCAGAATCAACTCTGAAGGCAGTTGTTGAACTAGAAATCTAGGATCTAGTGCTAAACAAAGAAATACATAGTATTAGGTATTGAGGATAAATTGAGGAACGACCTCCCACCTTCTGCCCGTTTCCCTTTATCACTGGCAGCACCTTTCTTACTGCCTTGGGATGACTTTTTCGCTTCGTGT
>JH814823.1:27691-39084 GCA_000296255.1 Omphalotus olearius VT 653.13 | reverse complement strand
CCACTTTCGTCAAGCGTACGGATACACTGTCGGGAGGAACAATGTATTCTTCTATTTCTGGGCGGCTTTCCTTCTCAAGATTGCCCTTTGTGCTGCTTTTCTTTGCATTCTTGTTCTGCCTCATCCGCTTTTGTGCCTCCTTCCGCCTTCCTTTTGATGTATTGGCTTTTGTAGACAGAAATTTGTTCTTTTCTTCCAGTCTTTGACGTGTTGGTGCCTCGGGAAGAGGATCGTACAAGACAAATTGCTGAAGCTCGATATACGGCCCTGTGGGACATAATTAAGACTAGCTTGGTCACAAAAGTCGCATACTGACCAATCTGATACCGTATCTTCTTCGTTTCCTCGACTATTTCTAGTACTTTTTGGACCTGTCCACTGCTACTCGAACGTATGGAGATGAATCTTAGAGCCTCATCTGGAAAAAAAAGAGTTGCGTGAAAACGTCCTCATGGCAATGATAGCACCAGATACCTGCAGCATTCTCCAGCAGAATGTCGCGTAATCGCTAACCATTCCTTCCGCATAGACGGTAACTTCATGTGTTTTCAAACGATAGGCTTGCATCTCTGCGATAAGATCAACACCAGTTTGTCTCGATGTTCGATATGTATGCGAGTGGTGCCGTGGAGAACGAGGAATAGTAGAGAATTCGATAGGTGGAGGTGGAGGTGGAGGTGTAGGTGGTGAGAGGGAGAACGACGTAGCAGTCGATTCTGATCTACGTGCAGGGGCCGAACGAGAATCGGAAGGCGAGAAAATAGGAGCATAGATGATATGAGCGGTAGGTCTTCTTACTGGGGTGTTCTGTTTCCACGAACGAACACCCTTGGAGCTGCTGGGGGAGTAGGAGGCGGAGCGTCGGCTTGGATTACTAGCGCTTTCAAAGGGCGACAGAAGCCAGGATACTTTTCGCTGATTGACAGAATCTTCGTCCTTGGGTGCATGCTGAGCCTCATTAGAATCGATAAACGTCATTAGCGACGTTAGAATAACGACTTCGAGGCCCTTGCGATCTTCAATGTCAAATCTAGGGCATTATGAGGGTAATACAGAGCACTAATGTGAACACACTCACCGCTGAAGGTTGTAATCTAACACCTGCACTGTAGTAGATTTGAGGCGTCCTGCAGGCTGCTTCGTGACAGCTACTAAGACAGGAGGGTCTGGTTTCCGAATCATATAACATTCTTCTCGCCTCCATTCGAATTCGTGTCTGCATCAAAACGCGTCAGTACAAATACTATAGATCTAGACGCAATGCATTGTTGACTGACTCCTCCCATTGAAATGACCATTTGAACGTAAATGTGCCCGTATATCTAAGTTCTACTGCCAGTGACGGATTACGAAGTTCAAGAATCTTGACTTTGCTAGTTGCGCTTGGGGCTGTCGCAGTCACGAGCAGCGATTCAGAAACAAAATCTGCGCTTTCCACAGTATAAATGAGAATCGAAGTCAGATGAATGATTGAAATCCATATACCGTAGAGTCGAACAGCATAAACTGGACCAGGAATGCATTGCTTACGATAATGAGTGGCCCCAGAGGGTTCCACGAGATCAACGACATTCGGGTCCGTCTGACTGGGTGAGAAACGGAGAGTAAAGAGATTTTGGTCGAGGCTCATGAAGCTACAATTACACTAATAATAAGCTGGGCGCTGCTCAGAGCCTTTTGTATGCAAGGTGAAAGCTGATTAGGGCTTTGTGAGAACAGCCTCAATACCGATGCGCAGTCAGTGACACTGAGAGCCTCTTCAACATCAGCACAATATGATATAATGTATTCAGCCCAACTCCAAGTCATACATCTCCCACACCGTCACACTCTGTCCGCAGCATGTTTAGCACGAATGTTCGACTGATCATGACATTGACAAGGCACGCAGTCGTCGACGTTGCTGGGCATCAATTCAGGATGACAATCCTTCAATATATATATGTACAGGAACATACTTATACTGAGTGGGCTACCGACTAGCGAGTCAGGTATTCAGCATCTCTCAAACACTTTGTAGAGGTCTGGTAAATCAGCGACTTGAACAACGTCAGCGTCCAGGAGAGATTTCGGAGCTGCCAGGTATCGTCTCATGGCTGGAAAGAGAACGTGCTGAATTTGCCACCTCTCTGCCTTCTCGCTAGCTGTTTCTTCAGTGGAAGAAACTTGAGAAGTGCTTATGTCTTCGTCACTAATAGGTCCTGGAACATAGAAGTATGCGAGTTCGCGTAGAAACGAGTCGAAACATTCGGTCTCAGATACCCAGTTGACCTAGGAAAGACGCTGATCAATTGAATGCCGTGTCGGTACTGCGTATACTACTCACCTCTGGTCCTAGCCGCATCAAAAACAGAGGCAACTTGTCCAGATTTGGCGTGTAGTCTCGTAGTAAGAGAGGTATACTCTCGATGCGTCCATCAGCAGAGATGTCGAGCGAGAAATACTCTGTGAGCATATCTCGCCTGCTTTGAAGGATATTTACAATTCGCTTGATTGGATGTTCAATGAGGCTATTGTCGCTTTAATGTGACAGATGCACCAACCTCGACCACGTCAGGCTTGGTCAGTCGCAATTCGGCCGACAGATCTTCCGTATCCACAGCGATTTGGACTAGATCTCGTAAAGAAGGAGACGGTTCAAGCTTCAGTCTACTGAAATCGCCGAATTGGCGAACACCCAATTGAAAAAAGAGTTCTTCGCTGTTGCTAATAAATCAAGAACTTGTCTAACAGCATAAAAGAAGAAATGCGTACGCTAGTGCCCCGTGGTCAACGATGTATAACTTGGTCGAATACTGTAACAAAGACAGACGTCTATGGATATCAACGATTCCAACAAATGTATGCTTTTCCAGTATTTCGGTGAGCACTATTTGCATTCCTGAGTAATTACAGGACCAAAGTGGGAAGGCACATACACTTGTGTTTACCCTTCACAATCTTGTTCCTCAAGTTCCGCACAGAAGTCAGAAAACATTCAGATTCCTTGACCTCGCGATGTCGAGACTGGGATGGATTTTCAAATGAACTGGTTTTACTCTTCTTGCCCGAAACGTCGTCGAGTTGATTTGGATTCACTACCGGAAACATAGAATCAAGGGTACGGTCTTGTTGCGAAGTTCGCACTTTAAGATGCGAGTAGACCTTCTTTTGCGCAGCTGGAAGAAATGGCCGTCAGATAGGTATTGGAACGTCAACAGGTTTTATTAACTCACAAGAAGTTGAAGGCCCTTCATCTTTCTTGTCGTCGATGTCTTCTCTTCCTTTTCGTTTCTTATCACTCCATTTACTATCGAGGTGCGAGGGTAACAGAGTCTAGGTACACTTTTAAAGAATATTCATCGGACGTGATGCCACTTGCCTGGTATTCAAAGGTGCGTGAATGGCTTTCCTGTGTCAACTTTTCTTGCAGAGCATCGCACACTCGTGCGGTTATAGTCTCCTCATTCAGAAAATGCACCTCTTTCTTCGTTGGGTGAACATTGACGTCCACGGAGTGAGGGTGAATATTCAAGCTGGGGAAAATGAGCTAGTGTACATTCGCAGACAGTGCGACGGACCTTAGGTATATGAAAGGAGCGGCACCTTTGGGAAGAACGCCGTTATAGGCGGCCTCAAGAGCACGTTTGATGCGCGTAGACTCCACCAATCGGTCTGAAGAATACAGTCAGGTTAAGTTACAGAACCAAATAACACATATACGATTGATGAAGAGAAGAAATGTCATCTTTTTCGCCTGATAGTTTGCACTGGTGAAATATGCCTCCGAAGACCACGACTCCTCGGGCTTGGCGTTGTCTGTGACTACACTGTAAAGCAGCTCTTTATCAATTGAATGGCCATACAACATCCTTATGGTCTGTTGGATGGACGATGCTGAGGGAGTGCTCAAATCAGGGGAGGCAAAGCCCGCCTTAAGAATAAACATGAGACCAACGACGAAGACGCCTGAGTAAGCAAGTTACCTTCTTACATACAAAAGCAACTTTGGGATTGTGTACCGCGTACTTGGTGAGGACATCGAGGACACGCGAACATTCTTCTGAGATGTTACGTAGCGCCGAGAGCCGTGTAGGAGTGTTATAAAAGAGATCTTCAATCTAAAGTACACCTTAGCGAAGTTGACATATGAGAAATTTTTGATAAATCCACACACAGTGATAGTAGTACCATCGTTTCCTGCACACGGCTTGGGTTCTGCGGTTTGCCCAGGTTGTACAGGGACGAGCTTACCATCAGAGTATTGTGCTCTATCTCAGTTCAGCGAAAGATTGGAATGAGACAAAGACATGCTGACTTGTAAGCGCAGGTCTCTGAGCGTGTCTTCGTGGTGACAGAAAGGTGAGCTACATGAGATATAGAGGCAAGAGCTTCTCCACGGAACCCGTAAGTAGATAAACGCGAAAGGTCGGAGAACGTGCTGAGTTTGGAGGTCGTGAACCTTTCAGCAAGAATGGGTAGATCGGATTTCTGAGGAGAACTCCATGAGCTCAAAAGGTTCACAAGCAAAGGACATTTACAAACGCGTATCCCGCAGCCGTTATCCTGTATTTGCAGCAATTTTAAGCCACCCTCCTTCACAGTGACACGGATTGATGTTGCTCCTGCATCAAGAGAATTTTCAACTAGTTCTTTAAGAGCAGATGCGGGCCTATGAATGATCTAATGTGTAAGATTAACAATCAGTGATACACTTCGAGTAAAAACACGAACTTCTCCTGCAGCAATACGGTTTATGAGAGACTCGTGGAGACGATGAATAGGTGGAGGCGGAGGAGGTACAAAAACAGAGTCTTCACTCATCGATCTAGGATGTATGTCGCAAGTAAGAGGTGCCGTCGTGACCTTCAGCGCCGAGGACGCGTTGCGGTCACGTGCATTTAGCCCTAACCCAAATATATCCTCTAAGCAATTTTGACGCTTCCGAGCCCCCGACTGGGCGAACTGTCTGCGACGCTTTTGGTTTGCTCTGCCTCTAATCCGGCACTACGAAGTGAATGTAGTATGTGCTTCTAGCCTTGCTCATATGAATAGGACCGAAACTTGAACTTTACCACAAGCGGCTTTCTCAATATACAACTCTGAGATTATCATGGGCGGTTCTGTGCACATGAGCTGAGCTAGGCAAGTGGCTTTTCTTGTAAATTGCAATTCACTTTACTGAATTCTTGTCACAGGCACCACGAGATTCACTGCAGGGTACATGTATACAATAAACAAATGCGCCTTCGGGGGAAGAGATTGAGATTGAAGCATCACTCCCCCAGTTTCCATCCGGGAATGGCTAGTGCCGTGTTAAGTGCAGTGTCCATCAAGATCTTTTTTGAAGAAAAGCTGCAGTACTCATCCGACTCCCCATAAGTGCTCACTATGCCCGTCTCCATGAAACAAAATAGTACTAGCTAGCAGGAACTGGAATCGGTCCGAGGTTGACTCAATATAAATGGCCGTACATGGCGGTGATGAATAGACCTACGGAACATACGGCGTTCTCTACTAAATCGGAATCGAGATACGAAGATACGATGAAATGAATGTTGAACCTTAGAGAAACGTCGCTTCGTGTCCACCTCTCAGTAATACTCAGGTTGTTCCTGTATTTTCATGTCCCAGGACTATTTTCAAGTTGTTGGTTGTACCGCCAGTAGTCGTCAGGCCCGTAAGTAATTTGACCAGCGATGTTCTACACGCAATGAATGTAAGTACAGATCTCGATGACAGTTAGCTATTACTCATTACTCATTAATAGGCCTAGGCCGATGTTCCGAAATTCCAGCACTCGTTCAAAGTGAGGGCAACTTCAACGCTGAGACTAAGGCACTGCAAGAGCTTAGATTTGGATTACTGATCAACTTGATACCGGTATGTATCTGATTATGAATTGTAATAGTACAAGATGTATACAATGCAGACAAAGTCCAATCATAGATGCTAGCTAGGGGTATCACGGAGCCGCGTGAAGTAGATAATTAGGGGGTCAAAGGTTGTAATGCGCAATGTGGCGCATTATGGTGAGTGATGCAAGAATCTCTAATAGAAATAGCAATGCGAATGAGACACTAATATTTCAGAAGCTGAACCTTTCTTACCAATGGATAGGTGTATGAAGTGTTCATATATCGTTAAAGTATTCCCTGACACGTCGTAAGCACGTACGTCGGGCGGCTTGAGGTCAAAATGTGCAACGATGAGATTCTCCATTCCAGTCGTACACTAAAATGTATTGATTCGGCATAAGAACGCAAGAATTTGTATGATAATACTTACTGTCCACTCTTGCCCCTGTATACTTCGATAGCTCCACCGGTATTCTCTTCCATCAGAACCGGTGAACTTCCTTGATAAAGACCTGGTGATTGTAAGCTGCATCGTTTCGTATGCTGAGGTGGTGAGATAAGAATACCTACCCTCCAAATATCGAAGTCTTCCTCAGATAACGATTCATTGGTACCGACACATTGTTGGTCGCCCAACGGTACGATACGTTACCCAAGAGTTCGCCAGGCATGAATTCGAGTATTGCCATCGGCTCCCGTTGGAAAGGTAGCGAATCACGATGTCGCGTTGCCCGTCGTCCCATATCGTATATCATTGTCACAGGTTTGTGCGGTACTCGAGCGACACGGTAAAATAACCGGTCGTAGATATCATCGTAGTCGGAGCCTGTCAGGACACCTGTCCGGTCTTCGAAAATGTAGGGAAGTGGTCTAGGGTGCATGCTGGTGAGCAGAGAAATGAGGCTGGGGGAGAGTAGGCTTGCTGGAAAGGATTGAGTGCGAACGAGAGAACTAATGCCCAGGAGGTCCTTTATATCCGAATTTCGACGTGGTGACCTTAGTACCCAGTCAAGACGTGCGGCGCAGTATATATAATTCAGATTTACCATTGTGCCAAAGAAGCGCCTGGGATCAAGATTCGCCTCGATATGTTCAAAGGCCGCTTTGGGGTATTTTAGGCTAGGTTACAACTTACACAGCGATTATGATGGATTACGGAATCGCTGCGAATAACTCCTGATGACTTCGCAACGGTGTCAGGAATACAAGGCTATAATCTTGACATGCTCCAGCACAAGCAGCTTAAATTTGACGTAACTGGCAAAGCGCAAAAATGTGTGCGGATGACCACTGGCTCCGGTTCATGTCAGAGATAACAAGCTAAGGAGTATTCCGTGGCGAGCTCGAGGTGAAGAACACTTACGGGAATATGAACATACTGTCAAGGGGACAGAATACGCTGGTATCGGATATCGAGATAAGAACCAGACATCATGAGACCGCATCGGTCAGAACATTGGACATGATACGAAATTGAGTACTGACGGAAAACCTAGAGACCGGGAGGTGACTCGTTGCTAAAAATTGCGAGTTAGCTATAATTAATGTGACTTGTACCATGGGTTGCTTACTGAATGAAAGGTGCGAGTTCGGGCCAACCATAACAAATCGAAGTCGGTGTATGATGCCAGGCTCGGGCTCAGCTGGCCATGTGCTTGGGGTTTGAAGGAACCAAGATTCTGTCACTTGCGAGCATGGGCTGTCCAATTTCTGAAAGTGGTGCTTCGGCTTCTGGTAAATGTTTTGCGTTGACTAGCTTGTTGGATGCATCCCTTCACGCTGAGGTGTTGAACTCCATGAGAAATGAATGGAGGTGCAGCCTGTGCGAAAGACAGCAAGTCAACCGTCAAAATCATCTGATCAATACAAATGATCAAGGAGAAAAAACTTGGGAGGTGAGTTGATTGAAGAGATCCTCACGAAAGAAGCACGAGTTCTGTTTGTGAGAAGAACTCAGAATTAGTAGTGCTAGTGTGAATTCAACACATGCCTCACAAAATTCAGAATTGTCAGAATTGTGTAAAAATGAAGATAAAAGCAAACATCTGCCCTCGGTGTTTCTCACAAAGTGGACCTGCCAGTCAAATCAGTAATGTGAGATCTCGAGGATTGACCGCATGAACTTAATTATCCTTGGTCAAGGTATGAATGTGACTCCCGAATATGTGGTTTGCGTGAAACGGCGTCTAGCACCGGACGATGAATAGAATATGGTTAGCTATATTTGAAAAGTCACGCTACATAGAGCTTAAGCTTATTCTCTGGTGAGCAGAACAGGATCAAGTTGCAGGTAATCGGTCCAACATATCCACAGACCCCATGGGTCAGCATTGGTCCGAAACAGTTGAATACAACACAGCGCCTTTACAAGTGAATCAGAACTAGGTGTAAGGTTTCTGACATGGTCATGCATGAAACCTGTGCTTTCTGTTTATGATCAGCTGCAGTTGCACTGGGCACTTATTCGAAGTCGATTCAGACCACCTGATATACCACCTGTATACCCCTCTTCAAGCACATACAATCAATTGAAAGTATATTGGTACAATCCAGGCTGGAATGAACGAAGAAGGCTCAGATGTATGCTATCGAAAGTAAACCAAAAGTGCAGTCCCATCATTCCAGTCTGCATACGCACGTCTGTTCCAATGCCAACACATAAGCTCCAATTAGTCAAGTATCAAACTCGTCTTTGCCAGAGAATTACCGGACCTGCCCATCGTCGTGAATTAATTCATCCATCGAATGCCCTCATATAGATAGTATACTTTAGGTATGCAAAGTTACTGTAAATCACAGCAAATCTCCGAGTGCTGCCATCTCAGGACCACCAGATTCCCTCATACCAATTTCCCAATCTGAAAGGACCAATGATAAGCGAGAGTCACGACCAAGTGTGAAGAAATGAGACCGCTTACAGCTATAGATGATTGTAACAGCCATGAGGATACCAGTCCCACTTCCAATCGCACCCATGAGGTCTGCAGCGACGGAAAGCAAGCCTAGGATAGCACCACCAAAAGCGGCAGCAGTGGGGATAACACGCTTGAGTTCCTTATACATAGAGCCTTCCCGATGTCCAGCCATCACCTGAGACATACGTCAATGAGTAACAGACTACACTGACATTAGAGGGATCACGCTACCATTTGCTGGTCCTTGAGCTGCTTTGCGACATCCCTAGGACCACTCCCTGATACCTCAATCCAAGTTTTACTGAATAGAGCACATGCGGAAAGCATGAAGATAATGTATATAGCAGTGTGTATCGGGTCGAGGATGGCTTCACGAATAGTGTGAGGGGCGGACATATAATAGGCGATGCCAGATTTCGCGATGAGCTGCGGAGAATCTTCCATGGGCTATCACCAAGAATAAATAAGTGATGCAGTAGTAGAGACGCGGACACTGACCTCCCATACGCCAAGAAGCTTGACCAAGAAATTATCCGGGAACCTGGAAGCCAACATTTGGCTGACGATGAACACATTACTGGTCAGGGCACTTTCAAGCATAATCGGCATGTTACTGGTGTAGAACAGCTTCACAGGGTAGCTGCCTCTCTGGCCTCTGAACCTGTTGCTCTTCACCGGTATCTCAATGCGGAAGCCTTGGAGGTAAATGACAACAGCGAAGATAACAACGGTGGCAATGAGGTTCATGATGTTGGGCAGACGATCCCTCCAGAAAGCCTCCCTTAAAGCACGACCTTTGTCGTTCCAGGTGAAGAGAAGATGGAAAAGGGCAACGATTGCGCCCTCGAATTCAGGTCCTCTGCCAGTGTTGATAGTAGTGGGAGAGAAAGCCTTCCATACGATGGATTCACAGATGTTGGTAGCGATGAAAAGCGAGATACCAGAACCGAGACCGTAGCCTTTCTGCAGCAGCTCATCAAGAAGAATGACAATGAGAGCAGCTGACACCAGTTGGATGATGAGCAGAAGACAAACACCTGCACCGATGTCGCGGGGAAGACCATAGAGACCGGTAAGAACGTACACCGTAGCCTGACCAAGAGATATGATGAGGGCGAACACTAGGTGAAAGGGAATGTCATAAACGTTCTTATCAGTCGTCAGAGAGTGACCAACATACACTTCTGGGCACCGCTGAACAACGCTCGGTCTTCTTTCAAACTGAAATCAACCTCAATCAAATTAGCGCCGGCGAGTAGCTGCATAATCATTCCAGACGTGATGATGGGACTAATTCCGAGTTCCATGAGAGTGCCGCGATTGGAGGCAAGAATGACACGCATCCAGTAAAGGGGATCTGAGGAGTCGGACGACATGATACCGTAGAGGGGGACTTGAGAACAAACAAGGAAAATAAGGAGAGTAACTGCCGTCCATAACAGTTTTTGATTAAAGGGAACCTATGAGGGGGAAGTGGGCATGTCGTCAACATGAACAGGAAGACATACACACCTTTCTATCCGGCGAAGAGACCTCTGGTAAAATAGGAAGAAACGGCTTGACGAGATTCAAGAACCGGACTAGTGGAGTGCATTAGCTCGACGTTTCAAAGAACGAGAATAAAGGCCTACAGCCGCTCATTTTTGAGATGGAAGTTGACGATGAAGAGTGTAAATTTCACAGCACACATCAAGACCTCAAAGACGTGGCATATTTACGTCAGCAATGCGGTCACGTGACATAAGTTCATGGCACTTCGAAATTGGAATCTGGTACTGCACAATGCAAGCTTGATCCCGCACACTCATGTCTCAGTCAGTTCTTGCTTTCAAGGACTCAATTTCCTCTATTCGCCCCATCATTACTCTTACGGAAACGGAAGAGTCATGGGACAAGATAGCTCGTAGCATCACAGCTTTCACTGAGCTTATTCGCGGCACCACAGGTGTTTTTCCTCAAGAGACTCTAGTTGCCGCGCGCGAGTTTCATAGACCAATCCTCTCTGCCATGAAATCGGAGCGTACAAGGCTTTCTGGTCCGGCGATAGATGTCATTCGCGCTATGGCTGAGGAGCTAGGCACCAGTTTCGACTCTATTTTGTCGCTCTTCTTCCCAACTCTTCTTCAGCTTTGTGCGCGCGCGAGCAAGGTTGTCATCGCCCGTTCGCGAGCATGTATCATATCTATCATCGAGAACACCCAGCTGGTGTCTGTGCTGCCGTATTTTCTGCAGTCAGTCAAGGACAAGTCGACCACGCTCCGTGTCGTAGTAGCAGAAGGGACGCTAGCTTGTATCAACTCTTGTAACCCACCGGACCTGGAGAAGGAGTCGAGGACGAAGGAAATTGAGGCTCTCATCAAGGCAGCAATACGAGATGCTAACGCCGATGTTAGGAAAATTGGGAAACAAGTGTTCCACGCCTACGAGACGCTACTACCCAGCAAGGCAGAAAAGTTCGCGGCTTAAATAGATGACCTTGGCTATTTCACTGACTTGGATTTTCTCTAGTTTTGCTGCACCTCTGACACCTACTAGCAAAAAATATCTCGGTCTCGTCACCCGGCCGAAGTCTGCTTTGAGCGAGACTACTGCTCCACCTCGTCCAGTCAATAATCTCTCTCGATCTACCTCTGCTTCAGTC
>JH814823.1:0-26727 GCA_000296255.1 Omphalotus olearius VT 653.13 | reverse complement strand
CAACCAACCCCCCGTTGCCTCGTCCGCGTACACTTTCCACTCCTACTGTCGATGCACAACCCTCCGTGGCTCGAGCGCGCGCTATATCTGCGTCCACTCAGGCGCAAATCGCAAGGCCTACGGGTACTCGTGCGCGCACAACCTCAGCCAAGACTACTACTACTACAACTGCCACCAACCTGTCGACAACACATGAGAAACCAGCGTGGGGTGGAGGTGGTTCTAGCGTTAGGCAGGTCTTTTCTATTCGAAGAGCAGGAAAAGAGAAGGAGACTATGAGCAAGGCGGCCCGCCCAAGAGAGAAGGCACCGAGGCAGAAGAGGCCTTCAGTAGTACCAGAGGAGATGGAGACTGTTGGTGCGTCTGTTGACACAGAATCAGCTGCTGAGGAGCAGACGGCAGCAGAGGTCGAACCCACAGAAGAGAAGAATGGCTTGCAGCCTGAGGCTGCGGAGGATGGGGAAACAGAGAGCAAAGTTGCAGTCGAGCAGATCGACCGGCATGACACGCCTTCAGTGCCAAGAAGTAGTCCAACAACCTCACCTGCAGCTGCCGAGTCAGAAGCAATTAGCGAAGAGGCACCCTTCATCGAGTTCAGCACGGTTGTGGAGACGGTAAAGCCAACGCAGGACGACACAGAGTCCTCTACGCATGAGACCTCGGCTTCGACTCATGAATCTGATTTTGTCCAGTCGGAAGACACAATCACGAATGTATATGTCCGCTCTGACAAACTGAAAGAAATAGAAGATGCAACCCCCGTTGTGAAAGTGTCTGTCGAACCTAGTAACCCTTCGGGACCTTTGGAGACCCCCGTCCGCAAACATGCGCACGAACTAGGGTTAGACCTAATGACGCCTGCAGATGGAGAAAAGACGCCCATCACGGCGCTGTTGTCTTCGATACAGAAGGGCTTCCTGTTCTCACCTGTGACTCCCCTGTCGCCGCCCGATTCGTACCTTCCGAAAGGACTAGGGGGAGCAGGCATTACGTCCGTCCCATTCCCGTTGTTCTCAAACAAGGCAGCTCCAAAGGCCGAGAACGCTGAGGATGGAACAGATAAGTTGCCAACTGGTTTTGGAATCGGATGGATGGAGCAAACGAGGCAGGCGCTGGGTACGATGAAGATGAATTAAATGGGAAGCTTATATACTAACTTATGACCTTATACACTTCTTTGAACGTTGTTCACGTTTGTCAATAGATCGCTTTGATCATGAATTATGGCCTATGGTCTATGACTACGAGTTGTCACTCGTTACAACGGACGCAGTGCATCTAATAGCTAGACCAGTTCTCGCACGCGAGCCTATAAAATGAGAATATGAGTTTGACACATTGACGCGAGATTTCCTCAACTCACGCGCACAGCCAGACTCTCTAATGAGTGAGATACTTTCTGCCCTTGAGCAATCGTCTGGCAAGAATTTTCCTGCCACTTTTACTGCGTTTCCTAGCAAGGAACCCATGTCTCCGCTTTCTCTTCCTCTGCGATGGTTGATATTCAGCCCCCATCTGAGCAAATCGTACTTGAGGTTGGAGCGACCTCAGGATAAAAGAGGAAGCTATGAACATTGGTAGGGACGAGGATGTGGATGTAGAGGACAGCAGGGAGGGTCTCGGGGGTACTAATGTGCGAAGAGAGGAGCTGGTCGCCAGAGAATGTCTAGCAAGGGACACTGAGGAGATGCCAGACGATGCATTGAGATTTGAAAGGGGCCGGGAGAGAAGCTGAGCAAGGGCAGTTGGTATGCGAGGCATTTCTTCCTCCAAAGGTACAAGTTGAGTGGAAAACTGCCGGACCGCCTGCCGGAATTATATAATATTTCCCCTGCATGTGAAGCACGTGACTGCCTGACCCATGATCGTGACTCGATGGCCATCGATTCTACGTGCCAGTCTCTCTTCTTTCCGTACTTTCAGCATGGCTAGTCAGCCCCACTCTGGCCCCTGGTCTTCTACAAGAGTACGCGACGAATTCTTCAATTTCTTCCGCGAAAGAGGCCACACTTTTGTTCCTTCCTCCTCAACCATCCCCTACGATGATCCGACTTTGCTTTTCGCCAATGCCGGAATGAATCAGTATAAATCCATCTTCCTTGGAACGGTTGATCCTCACTCTGATTTGTCCAAGCTCAAGAGAGCTTTTAACTCACAGAAAGTGTGTCGTAATATTCCCTCTTCGTACTCGCCACAATTTACTTACGCGTGTACAGTGCATCAGAGCTGGAGGGAAACACAACGATCTAGATGATGTTGGGAAGGATTCATATCACCATACCTTCTTTGAGATGCTGGGTAACTGGTCTTTTGGAGACTATTTCAAAGTTCGTGTTGTATTCTTGTCCTCGTCTGCTCTGTTCTCATAACTGACAGAAAGAAGCTATTGCTTACTCTTGGGAACTCTTGACGGACGTCTACAAGCTACCAAAAGATCGTCTCTATGTCACCTACTTTGAAGGTGACGCGAAGAACAATTTGGAGCCGGATTTAGAGGCAAAGCAATGTTGGCTAGACCAAGGTGTACCTGAAGACCATATACTTCCTGGAAACGCCAAGGACAATTTTTGGGGTACGGTTCTGCTTTTATTATTGAGTGTCAAACTCAAATATTATCATCCTACAGAGATGGGTGCTACTGGCCCATGCGGTCCTTGCAGGCTAGCTTTCCAAGCCATTGATATCGAGTTATAACTGATTATGCAGTGCAGCGAAATTCACTATGATCGCATAGGTGGTCGCAACGCTGCTAGCCTCGTAAATCAAGACGACCCCGATGTTCTCGAGATTTGGAACAACGTGTTCATCCAATTTAATCGAGAAGAAGATGGTTCCCTCAGACCCTTGCCCTCGAAACATGTTGATACGGGCATGGGCTTCGAGCGTCTAGTTTCTGTTGTTCAGGACAAGAGATCAAATTACGACACCGATGTTTTCCTGCCCATTTTCGCGAGAATTCAAGAGCTGACTGGAGTCAGACCTTATCAAGGCCGGTTTGGAGACGATGATGCAGACGGTATAGACACTGCCTATCGCGTTGTAGCTGACCATGTGAGAACCCTGACATTTGCCCTGAGCGATGGAGGCGTACCGAACAAGGACGGCCGGGGATACGTCCTCAGACGAATACTCCGTCGAGGTGCACGATACGCAAGGAAAAAGTTGGGTGTCGACATCGGGTCATTTTTTTCTTCGTTAGTCCCGGTATTAGTGGAACATATGGTATGACAGTCATTCTTCATCCTTGCTCTACTTGACTTAAATGATGCTACTTAGGGCCATGTCTTCCCCGAGATCACGAAAAAGATAGACGAGATTAAGGAAATTCTCGATGAAGAGGAAGAATCTTTCTCTCGCACTCTCGACCGTGGTGAGAAATTATTCGAGCAATACGCTGCTCGTGCACAGGAGCATGGTTCCAGGACTCTCAGTGGCAAGGATGTGTGGCGCTTATACGACACCTATGGTTTCCCGGTCGATTTGACGCGTCTCATGGCGGAAGAGTTGAAATTAGAGATCGACGACGCTGAGTTTGAGGAAGCGCAGGCTGCTTCCAAGGAAGCTAGTAAGGCTGCCCTCAAGAAAGGAGATGCTGAAGTTGTGAAGTTAGATGTCCACGATATTGCGGCTTTGGAGAAGAACAACGCGGTCCCGAAGACGGACGATTCTGCCAAATTCAGTGCGAGATGTCTTCCCCATCTATTACTCGCCCTAACTTCTGTTTCCTCGCAGAGTTTGGAAATATCACTGCTACTGTGAAGGCCATTTTTCATAACAAGCACTTTCTGCAGTCAACGTCAGAGATACCTCCCGACTCTCTATTTGGGATTTTACTCGACAAGACCAGCTTCTACGCAGAGTCTGGAGGTCAAGAGTACGACACCGGCAACATTGTCATCGATGGGGTCGCAGACTTTGAGGTCACTAACGTCCAAATTTATAATGGTTACGTACTTCATACGGGTCTTCTCAAGTACGGTCAGTTTGAAGTTGGGAATGAGGTTGTCTCCCAGTATGACGAGGTATGGCATTGAGTTTGGATTTGTATCGGTCTCTGAAATTCTGAGATAGCTTCGGCGCTGGCCATTGCGCAATAATCACACCGCGACCCATATCCTCAACTTCTGTCTCCGTGAAGTCCTGGGTGATCACATCGATCAACGCGGCTCTCTTGTAGCTCCGACGAAACTTCGTTTTGATTTCTCCCACAAAGCGCAGATTGGTCTTCCAGAGCTGACAAAGATTGAGAACATGTCCATTGAATGGATTCAGAAGAATGTCAAGGTTTTCAGCAAGGAACTCGACCTCCCGACTGCGCGCAAAATTCCTGGATTGCGTGCGGTTTTTGGAGAGACCTATCCTGATCCCGTACGGGTGGTCACACTAGAGTATGATGTGGAGGAAATGTCGAAGGACATTGAGAATCCGAAATGGAGGTCGACTAGCGTCGAATTTTGTGGTGGAACGTGAGTCTTCTCTCGAGTGTCTCATTTTTCGCGTCCTAATTTTCGCAATACAGGCATGTTGCAAAAACGGGCGACATTAAAGACTTGGTGATTACTGAGGAGTCTGGCATTGCGAAGGGAATACGACGTATCGTCGCCGTCACAGGGCACGAAGCGCAGGAGATGATTCGTCTAGCACAAGATATGAAGAGTCGGGTTGAACAGGTCGAGCTGTTGTCGGGTAAAGAGAAGGACGTTGGTCTGAAAGCACTCAGTGTTGTAAGTTAGAATCGTCCTCAAGCAATTTACAGTGTCTCTAACCCTTTACTTCGCAGGAACTCAGTCAAATCGACATATCTGTGATCAAGAAGGCTGAGCTGAAGGATCGATTAGGCGTCATGCGTAAAGCCTTCGACAAGCAGGTCAAGGAGAAGGAGGCTGCCGCAGGCAAGGCGGTGAGTTTGTTCGCTTTTACACGATGTCTCAGATGGCCATTGACCGTTTTGTCAGGCTCTTGAGCAGTTCCAGCAATATTTCAAAGACAATGAGGCCACGGATGCGTTCATTGCACAGTTAGATGTCGATGGTAATTCGAAGGTGATGCGAAAGAGTCTGAATAGCTTCTCTCATTGCTGACATTACATATTTTGCCTAGATTCTTCAAAGTATTGTCATGCAAGGCCGAAAATTAGGCAAGGCGGTGTATGTATTCAGTGTGGACGTAGACGGTAGTAAAGTTGCACATGTCAACTTTGTACCTCCGTCCTTGAAGAATAAAGGCGCAGATGCACGAACATGGGCATCGAAAGTTACAGACATTATTGGCGGCAAGGTTAGCTTACTAGGTTTCATTCGCAGATCCGACAAACAGAGACTCACTCTGATTGCTCTACAGGCTGGTGGCAAGGAGGATTCGGCGCAGGGCGTCGGAAGCGATGCAACGAGAATAGTTGAAGCTCTCATCGCTGCGAAAATCTATTTATCGTCCCTGTAGTTCTTTGTATTTTCTTGTGCGTATCGTACGGTGTGAAGGTAATAATTAGAATGGAGTCACACTATTAGTCGTTTTGTGTAGATCTGAGCATCTAAACTCGGGACAATTGTTGACACTTGCTTGCTACCACCTTTCGCGCACCGCCATTGCCAAACAACACGATACAAAGAGTCCCACTTTCTGGGTTGAGTGTAACTACCGCAATCTCAAGACCTCAACAGCGACGACGCTACACACGAGGTAGGTATTTCATTCACTTTCACTTGGTCTGGATGCTTGCATGCTATTGTTCTGCACCATCCAATGGATAAATTGGAGTGGAAAATGGGTTGGATGCACTCGGGTTCAGGCGGATGACCTTTGCTTGCGGAACCTAAACTAATTTTTCTCGCCTCCTACAGTCATGTCTCTCGTCGTTCCGGAAGCCCACCAACAATTCCAGGTTAGCAGCTTTTCTCTTGTGTGACTCTCTGTTCTGACTAGCACACGTTCGCGCTCGCGTGCAGCACATTCTTCGTCTTCTCAACACCAATGTTGACGGCAAAAGAAAAATCATGTACGCCTTGACAGAGATCAAGGGTGTCGGCCGTCGGTACTCCAACATCGTGTGCAAGAAGGCTGATGTAGATCTCAACAAGCGGTTCGTATGAACCTTCCGTATTCTAGCGACTATGAACGAGATTTGAATATGTTTTCTAGTGCTGGGGAGCTCAACTCTGATGAGCTTGAGCGAATTGTAACCATTATGCAAAACCCCACACAATTCAAAATCCCTACATGGTTCTTGAGTAGGCAAAAGGACATTGTCGATGGCAAGGACTACCAAATTCTTTCCAACGGTGTTGACTCTAAGCTTCGTGATGATCTCGAGCGGTTAAAGAAGATTCGAGCACATCGTGGTCTTCGGCACTTCTGGGGCCTTCGTGTCAGAGGGCAGCACACAAAGACGACTGGTACGTCAGTCGACCTAAGTTTTAATATCGTGTCACTGACGCCTAGTGTAGGTCGTCGTGGAAAGACCGTCGGTGTGTCGAAGAAGCGTGGTTAAACTCGCTAGTTCCTATGTATCTGTGCCTCTTACATTGCCGCTTTGTCCATTATGCCCATACTCCCCTGAACATGAGTACAAACCAGCTTAAAAGGTGCTCGCCATCATGAGAGCTTGATCACACGAACACCCACACGTATTCAATCGCACTGACAATGAAATGGAATAGTCTATAGTATATCATTTTGTTCCTAGTCCACGTAATCCTACAAGCCGTTTCTATGTATCAAAGCGGGAAAAGACACGATATGGAGTACTCGAGTCCTTTGAACCACTGTGTTTGCCCAACGGTTAACTAAGCATCACTATCACTCGCATTGCTATCGCTCTCATCGTGACCCCAGACCGCAAACGCACGGTGACCCGTATGGTCGCCTGATCGAGAGCGAGAATGTCCCCTTCCGCGACTGCGACTGCGACCATACACGGTGTTACCCACGGTAGGTGTCTCGACATTGTCAAGCTCGCCTTCTCTATCCTTCGGTATGCGGCTCTTCCCACTCGCACGGCGAAAGGTATACAAATCATCTCGAGCACCATGTCGCCCTAATTCGCCGTGATCATCAGAAGAGTCTGACGGGTCAACTTGGAATTCAACATGGCGTGGGGAAACCACAGGAAGGTGCGGTTCGGGGCCAGCGTATCGACTGGGGGAGTCGATCCCTGATCGCAGACCTGACCGGGAGCGGGAGCGAGACTTGGATGAGCGCGGTCGCTGACTCTTCAGGGCAGAGCGTGCAAGCATTTTGTGCAATTGCTCTTCGACAATCAGCTCGTGAGCCTTTTCACGTCCCAGACGCTCGTCTTTTGCCGTCTGGACATTGGTTACTGCGGCTGTATGTAGAACCGTTGCAGCCTCAGGCGAGGAATCATCAATATCAAACTTGTCCTCCTCCTCCTCGTCCGACACCTCATCTTCCTCATCAAGTGCTTCATCCTCTGCTGGAAGATTGATCGTCCCATCTTGCTGCTCCGATATATTGCTAGACTTTCTCCTCCTTTTCTCGTCGTCCGGACCTTCTTCTACAACCACAAAAGATTTCTGACGCTCTCGTTCATTCCATTTGAGCGTACGAGATATCGCATGGAACCAATCAGTGGATTGCTTGTCTGCACATACGGTTGGGAAAGGATATTTGGATGCCGTAATTTTAATGTGATCTCCCTCTGCAGTACTAAAATCAATAAATGATATGATAGAACAGAGAAATTGTGGACAAACGTTTAAGCTCAACTCGTCCCCGTCCGTCAAAGGAAGCCCATGCAGTACTTCTTGAATTGTAAGGTACGCAAATGCGCAGTTCCACACTATCGGGCAGTAACATCGGACGGAACGATAATGTATGTGGGCATATCGGGGTAATTAAGATTGCTGGGATTTCAGGATGTACAAGGGAGCCTCCAGCAGACAACTACACGATCCATTAGACACCGTGCATTGCTAACGCGGTAAAACGTACTGAATATGCGGTTGATCCAGTAGGCGTTGAAACTGTCAGACCGTCAGCTTGCACGGTAGTCATATGATGCTCATCGCCTGTCGGTTAAGAGTAAGAGGTATTTCAGTGAATGAACAGTAAAGCTGCCCACCGAAAAGCTCAAGAAGACTGACATAAGGGCTCGGGCCTCTGTCCACGACGAGATCGTTTAAAACTTCGAACGTTTCCACAGGTTTTGTGGTGAAGCACATGATTTCCTTGTCTTTGACGGTCTTGCTACCATCAGGTGCACAGAAACTCCCAGACCAGCCGCCTTCAAGAGCTTCCCATCCACCTTGCTCCACATTCCGCATCATAATCTCCCCAGTCTCACCTTTTTTAACTGCCTTCCGGCCCTTGACTTGATTGGTGACAGCCCGGTAGACTGTGCATGTAAATCGCATGCGCAAGTTGACACGAATACCAGTATCAATAGCTGAATCCATAACAGCTTGATGGTCCGCAAAGTCAAAGTTGGTAAGGAAACCTAGCGAACCGAGAGCAAATGATAGAACTGGAGGCACTATTCTCTGGAAAAGCCATGACGTGAAAAGCACAGTCCCGTCGCCCCCGAGCTAATGAGTAACCCATTAAAGGAGGTAATCACGATCTGTTGAAGGTCGCTCACTGTGATGACAAAGTCGAATAAGTGGGGGCTCTGACTGCACATGTTGCTGGTCCAATACCGCAATTGTCCCTCATCTTTAAGATTGAATTCCTCCTTTGTCCCTGAAGCTGAAGCCATTGAAGATAGAGAGTTGCTACTTGACGTCCGACGCCGGGGAAAGGGGGTAAATAGTTCGGGATAGTCCCTTTCGATGCCTGCAGCATCGAACCTTCTGGAATTACGGAGCTGATTATCAACATATCTAGAGATGGTTCAGCTGTAGTTGCAGTAGATTATACGAAGAGCGCTCACACCACAAGACCACGTTTTTGTCCTGCCCTAGGTTTGAGCATAAGATATAACGCAAGCTGACGAGTAAGCCTGATCAATCTATTGTCTCTGGCTTTCGTGATGATGAGGATGTTTTGAATATTAGAGCGGATTCGGGCTCGACCTATGACACACTAGGAGGTCAGTTCATCCGCAATGGACACGAGAGTAGAAATGACGGACCAAGTTGCTTGCTCATTTCTCTGACACCGACAGCAGTCTCGGCTAGTTGCTTTGTCAAGTTTCCCCCGAATTCATCCTCTTCGTCCAGACTACTCAGTAACGAATCTCGACCTGATGCAGAGGATAGTGCTGTTGGAGATGAATCGTTGCAATTCTGGAGCGACTTGGCTACGCCGAGGTCAGCCGAGTCCCCGCCGATTATAGCGTGTTGCTTGTTTCGCAGCCAGTCAGTAAGAGATGCGCCCTTGTCAAGTTGTGAATGGACGAAACAAGGAGAATCGAGAGGTCGTCGCTGATGGTCGTGGTGTGCATTGCCGTTTGCAGACGGTATTCCAGACGAAGATACAGATGATATTGAGCTCGTTGTAGATGGAAGAGCGGAGGAAATACTCGAGGTCGGCGTAGCTGACTGCTCCCGAGACATATCATGCTCGATAGCCATTGGAGAGGTACCGTTTTGAATCTTTTTGGACCTCACGGGAGAAGTTTCTTCCAAGACAATGCCCGAATTCCATCCTGACTGATGCTCGAGCTGTAGCGATGAAGGCCGACTGCTTCTCCTGGAAAGCGAAGGCCGAATGGCGGCATCCGGCATGAAACCTGGTGTTGTGGGAGGTGTCGAGAACGATTCATATTCAGGAGAACGCGACATTGCGGGCTAGAACACGGAACCTAGACCAGGAGAAGGGAAATTGGGAGAGATAGAAATGTTGAACAGGAAATAGATTCGGTGAGAGCTTTATCAGCCGCTAGTTCAGTCGTCTGGGCTACCAATCATTTTACTCATACTCATGTATCAATCACATAAACATGTTCGGCCATACATTTCAGCACAAGATACATTAGTACATTCAGAATACATTCAAAAAAACACCGTTTCCCGCAGCACAAACCTCTCCAGTTCACGGAAATCTTTACGGTCCTTTCCAACTGACCATAGCCACATATCTACTTCAGGCAGTCTTATGCCTCTCAGCCACGTAGGCTCGTCCATCTTGTGTGCCGTTTCGACGATCATTTCACACGCATCTATGGCTGCCGCGCGCAGTACATATGCTTGATCTGGACTAAGCATTGGTCCTTCCTTGGGTGCTGATTCAAGTTCGTCAATGTTCGATGATGGTGAAGATACGCTTCCCAGCAGAGACGCCACCTTGTCAGGGGAACCAGCATTCGCGAAGGTTGATGCCAATAGTGAGGAGTTCGAGACATCGATGACGCCTAGATGGATCAACAATGAAGGCAAGACATTGTCCGAAAATACAGGCACCCGGGTCGTGTCAGGGATGTGGAACGGGGGAGGTGAACTTGCACCAAAGCGAATAGTGATAGCATGGATCAAGAACAAGGCTTTTTTGAAGCAATACACGGCTGATGAAATATCAGTTATTTTGCTTCCCGGAGAGTAAATGGTCTACCTTGGCCATTGACTACAGCCATATCTCGGAATGCTGGTATAAATCGAACAAGCTATGCACATGTTATCAACATCATTGCTCCTGGAGATGATGGAGGCACCGACCTGTTCTAGGATGACTTCCACATCACTTTTCTGATTTTTTGCTGCCCTCGCGCCTTCTTTCAGTGTTTCACTGATAAAAGCACCCAGATTGGGATACCCTGCATCCACTAGAACCTTTCCGGTTTCATTAAGCACACCAGTGATCAACTTCACTAGCTCGTACAACGGTCCTCCAAGCTCACCCACGGTTACGCCAGGAATACTGTCGTGAGGCTTCTCGATGTACACATTCACTCTCATAAGCTCAGCAATTTTTGCATCAGTTATTTCCCGCATACCATTTGCGGAAAGAAGATCATCTTGCGAATCTCCTGCTGAAGACGAGATATACATGGAGAATATCAGGCCTCGGATGCAGTCCCATGCACCTCGTCCTGTCTCGGCATGGAGGGGGACTCGATATCCTGATCCAAAGTTGAGCAAAGAGAGCACTGAAAGAAGATTCAGTTCGTCCAGAGGAGAAGAAAAGTTGAGAGGGAGAGCTAGGCCATGAGAGCTAGAGACGCGCTTAAACGATGAGATGAATGCTGGAGATTCTAACAGATATTTGATAGATCCAGGGGTTATCTAAGTGAGACGTTGAGAGTATATAATACAACGAACATGAGATCTCACCAATACGCCAGCATTTTCACGGAGAGAACGAGCAGAATCTCGTACAGATTGCAGGAAGGTGCCTGAAGGTGGAAGAGAGCCCATCGCGCCGTCACATGACCATCACTCTTTCAATTCCCGGCCACGACCATTCGATGAGCAGGCTGGCAGCTTTCGGTAGGCTGCTACGGTTCTACAGTACTTCTGCTCATCCAGAAGCTGTCTCTGACATTCGCCAAGTTCTCAATGCACGCGTTAAAGATGCAATGAAAGTAAGGTTCATTTCTTCTTTTGCTATCTGTATGCCAACATATGATTGTGAAGAGTAAAAATACGTTTGCTTCAACCACTCTTCGTGTAGGTCTCCTGTCTTCTTTAGCTCTTATACAAGGCTCACACTGCTTACTAGTCGGTTATTGCAGAAATCAATGCCGCAGACAAAAATGCGCACGACAAGATATCTTCGTCCGCGGTAATAACTCTACTTCGGAAGGCCACTGCTCGGAGGGTGCGCATGTTCAAAATGAATTTCAATGGGCTCCGACATATGCTCAACTCGTGTTAATACTCAGCATGATGCCGCTAGTCAATTCACGCAAGCCAAGCGACCTGACCTTGCGGAGAAAGAGCTGCGCGAAGCCCTACTGCTGGAAGAGTTTCTTCCGTCACTCATATCTGAAGCAGAAATTGACCGCTTGTTGCGCGAAATTGTGGATGGCCTAGCACTCTCCGAATCTGAGGACAAACGTAAGGCCATCGGGAAAGTATTCAAAGCTTTCTACACGAAAGTTGATCGTTCTTTGGTCGATACGGATCTCGTTAAGAGCAGAGTAGACGTTTTGCTAAAAGGATGAGGTTCTACCGCTGTTAGAGAACGATCTAACTCGCGATTCATGCAGTGGAAGTACTGGTCAACTTGTACTATACAATTGTTGTTCCTTCCGTCGTAATTAAAATCTTCAGCACCTCTGCACAGAGAGCTGCATATACAAATAACATTGTGCTATAGATGTCTTGGCCTGCTGAAGCTACAGTTTACAGGATGACTACTGTGTGGATTACTGTGTGAATGTGCCTTGCATATCGCTTTCGGCGCTTGTGGACTCTGTCCGTTCCTCACCAGCGGCGTCTGTTTCCACGATTGTCGAGGAATGTGCACTACCAGGTGAAGGCAGGGCGCTGCGCATCCTCATGAGGTCATCAATGCAACGATAAGCCGCCATAGACACGTTTTCAAGAACCCTCAGGCGTTCGTCGATAGCTTCCCTAGTCACCCTATCCATTAGAGCTAGTTGTTCATCAGTCAAAGTCGGCGGTAATGGAGGGATGGGGGTCGAAGATCGCGGTACGAGTTGGGGACCATCAGAATTCCTGGCTGTATCTTGTGACGGAGACGGCGTATGAGTGGCAAAGGATGTTTGGTCGCCCACGGAACTTGACTGTACATCGTATTCAAACAACGGAATTAAAGCCGGAATATCTAGACGCTGAGGAAGATCACCTGGACTGGATGTCGTTGACTGGAACTGCGAGGAACCAGTCACTTGTGAACTAGTAGGGGCAGAAGCATCCGAATGATTACTATCTGTATTTGAAAAAGTGGTAGAAGAGCTGGAAGAGGGGCCTTGATGTTGAACATGGCTCAAACTGCCCATACGACGTGCTGCAGCGAGAGCTGCAGCTTCTCGAGGACTTAGAGAAGATTCTGCCGTCGCAGCGGGAGAAGCTGGTAGAGTTGACGCTCCGCTAGGCGACTCCTCGGAAGAATGGCCGCCCACAGATCCGGAAGATTGCCTATTGTCAGAAGTATGTCTGTCAAGCTCCTCATGACCGGGCTCAACATGATTGCGAGGCCACGGCTGCCAAACTTCACCCGGTCCTAAGAACCCTTCAAACTGATGGACAGGCTGAAGAGGCTGCTGCTGGTTCTGCGGCAGATCCTGAGCCTGTCCTTGCGCTCGATTCTGAAGCTGATACTGAATGTTGTATCGGATGACTACGACACCTGGCTGCCCGGCGGCATTGCCAAGATTCTGCAACACTTGGGCAGGAGCTGGAACAGGAGGCGGTGCTTGGACTCCAAACAGTCTACCGAGGTAACCGAAGAAATTGTTACCACCTTGCCCGTTTACGTTTTGAGCGCCTAAACCGGCAAGCGGGTTTTGCTGCGCTGCTGGAGCTACACCTTGCGGTGGGGGTGGCCCTGCTTCACCTTGGCGGTCTATTGGTTGTTGCCCTTGGGGGCCATTATCCAGGACCGTCCTGCGGCTGAAAGACATCAATTTTATCAGTAAACGGACACCAAAATCAGCGAAAAAATTAACCAAGTAGGACAACTTTGCTGTCTTTCCAACCATGAACGGAGACAGTGAAAGTGGAAGATATGACCGCATGGTAATTTTTTAGGAGTCACATTCGGTCCTTCGACGGGTGCTTGTGGTATGTCAGCCGCCGGTCTAGAAAGTGTCATTTCCTCGCGGCAGATGATGCATGTACGATCAGACATGGCTGCCATTTCTTCTTCAGATGCATCAGGGTACCGTTGATCCATGTTACGGGTAGCGGTTTGATACCTGCTGAGGGCACGAAGCCTGGTGATGAATGAGCGTGCAGTGATGTAGACATCCCGGACGATATTGAGGGGAAGACCGTAAAAAGTGATGATAATGGTGAAGAAGACGAGATAGGTCGTAAGCTTCAAAAAGTCTATTTTGACAACGTCAGCACTCTAGAGTGCATGCCTCGAGAAATGAAAGTCACCAGTAGCAAGTTCGATGTAGAAGACCCACATGCTCTTGTTCTCCCAAGGAGGAGCATTCTCTCCACCGCGCTGGCCTGCTCGCCGAAAGTCATACGCCGATAGGAGATACTTGGCGATGGTATTGGTAACACTGGCCATCAATATTCCATACTAGAACAGACTTTAGTCTCGTAGGTAAATAACAGAAGCGCTTATGGAACTACCTCGCTTGCAAATAGCACCATTCCGCCAATGCCATTGGAAAGCGTACTCTCAACAGCGATTAAGAACATTAACAAATCAGTCATCCAAAGGACGCTGAAAAGAACCGACATTCGGACGTGAAACAGGAAGGGGGGTCCAGGATACGGTCTCTGGTCCATCTACGGAGTGGACAATATCAGCTGGGACAGCATAGAAGAGCATATTTATTGACCCATTCGATCCGATCGCTTGCCAACCAATGGAACGACTTGACAAAGAGAAGGAAACCAAACATGAGAGCGAACGGAATGTCAAATTCATCGCGAAAGATAGTGAAAGCGAGAAGAGACTCTGTGATGAAGAACCAAAGTCGGTCATACAGCCTCTGTTGCGAAGAATCAGCAAGAGCGAAGGAGACAGAAGAAAAAAGGACGCACCTCAACCTCGTTAGGACGGAGGGAACCAAAAAAGATCCGCTGTACGATATGACCGCCAAGCAAAGCGAGTAGAAAGGTAAAGTTTGCCAACACCTGGAGGGGCCGTAAGCAAGAGTAAGAGAGAAAGGATTCTGACTGACGAGAACACTGCGACTGCTCTTTGAAAGATATATGGCTACAGAGTAGAAATTGCTGTGATTTTTGAGAGCATTAGCAACGACAGCCAAAAGGGCGAGCACAGAGAAGGCAGAGTAAAGAAGGATTCTATGAGAAGTGAGAGAGGAAAGAAGAGCTTGCGATGAACGACGAAGGAGGTGAGGCATGCTGGGAGGGACAGGGGAGCTGGACGGGGCGTGGCGTGGCGGCGTGGCCCGTGCGGTGTTCCACGTCAGAGTGAAGCGGTGAGCGTTTACATTGGCGCCCAACGAATTTCTATAAATCTCCTCAGCGCTCTTGAAATGCTCTTCCGAAGCACTACTTGGCCTTTAGCCATCTTTCCGTATGGCCAGTGCTCGTCAACGCCCTGCTTCTCGCAAGGCAGCCAACCAGCGCGTTTCCGGTGCTGCCCTAGCCAACCAGCAACCCTCTAGCGCTCGCTTTCCGTGCCTGCGCTTCTTTTTGGTGGCCTGTGTTCCCGTTTTGTCTGCTTGGTTCTACTGGACGCGCTACTTCACCCTCCTCGACTCTCCCGGGGGCTCCCTGCGCTCGTATGCTCTTTGCTCTCCCGAAGGAAACAGAATATACACTGTTGATGCTAGCAACTCTCGCACCCAGTGCATCCTGGTCCACAATGCACGCATCGTTGCCACTGGCAGCCTTGGTAAGCGCTATCCTTGCCGGAAGTAGCTGAATTGACGTTCCTTGTACAGGTCAAGTTCAGCGTCGATGGCAGGAATCAGTAGTTTTCTACGGTTTAAATCTGCCCGCAAAGAATCGTAAGCCTCTGACTGTGCGCTACATCAAGCCTGGTGCTATTGTTGTGCCTGGCCTCAGTGGTCAGTACTGAGACCTTTTGTACAGATGTTGTATTCTGATCTGAAGCTGCAGACTCTCATGGCCACATTCTTGAATATGGGGCCAGTCGGCAGCTTCCTCTGGAAGGCACCAAGTCAATCAACGGTAATGATATAGTCTTCTCGATTGATATCGTATCAACATATATCTTGTAACAGAGACGGTGGCCCGGGTCAGAAATTACATCCTCTCTAATCCTGATATCCATCTGGACGTTTCTAGAACTATATACGGGGGAGGGTGGGACCACACTGTTTGGCCTACTAACGTCTGGCCCACAGCGGTTAGTTTCATCAGTTTTCGTCCCACGTAATCACACTCTTACCGTACTGGGGACTCAGGCTGACCTTGACGCCGACCCAGTTATCTATGGTCGCCCCGTTATTTTACAGAGCAAAGACTGTCATGCACTTTGGGTATCATCTACGACACTTGAAGCAAACCTGCCATTCCCTCCGGAGATCGACGGAGGTGTAATATTTCGCGATAGGTTCGGTCAGCCGACCGGTGAGCAATTTGTTCTACGAATTGCTGTGCTCGGGACAGTGGAAATTTATCAGCCTCGCAGGCATGCTTTTGGACAACGCCCAAGAGCTTGTCAAACAGCCTACTCTGCAAGAAGAAGACCTACTGAGGCGATTCAAAGTCACAATCCAGGATGCTGTGAAACACGGGTTGACTTCCATTCATGATGCCGGCTTGGATCCTGTTTCTTTGCGATTTTTTAAGAGGTCGGTGCATCCTTCTAACATTCCCCCTTTCTAAACCAACATACAGCCCCGCGAATATAGACAGGCCGAAGTAGGAACTCTTCCGGTAACTATCACCGACTTGCTTAAACACTGTGGATGCTGACTCGGCGATTTCAAGGTCCGAATTTATGGCATGACCTTCTTCGATGAAAACACTGATTACTGGGGCAACACTACCCGGCCACTTATTGCCTCCGGCGATGAAAGGCTTACCGCAAGAAGCGTCAAGATATTTGCAGATGGTACATGATTTTTGTGAGTCCTAGAACATGCTAAATAGAAAATCACAACAGGAGCTCTGAGAACCGGAGGTGCTGCGGCATGTTATATTCTTTGTGCGATCACCCCCACCATCATTCATGATTCATCTGCACAGCTATATGAACCTTACGCGGATAATCCCATAACGAATGGATTCATGAGGCTCGACGAGGATGTTCTTTTGAAATTCATTCCGCTCTTCCTGCGTGATGGATGGCAGGTGGTGAGTCCACTTTCTTTGTTCTCTATTACCCAATGATTGAGTGATGTCCAAGAACGTCCACGCCATCGGAGACCGTGCAAATGGAGTCGTGATAGACGCATTTGAATCTTCTCTTGCGGGCGCCAATGTAACAGCTCTGAGGCCTCGATTGGAACACGCACAAATTATGACGAAATCGGACATGGCCCGGCTTGGAAAACTCGGAGGTAATGTAGGAAGACGTTCGCCTGAGCATAGGCAAGTAACTAAGATTTACGATGTCGACAGTTATCGCAAGTGTCCAGCCTACTCATGCGTAAGCAGCCACAGCTCACCATTTCGTACCCTACTCATGGCAGACGTAGTATCAGCGATATGTGGTACGCCGAAGATCGTCTGGTAGGTGACTTCTTTTTCTGGCGATCTTTGCCTCTGAGTTGTCTTTGAAAACAGGGTCCCGAACGGGTCAAGAACTTGTATGCCTTCCGTACTCTCATCGAAAACGGCGCGAGAATTACTTTGGGCTCCGACTTTCCCGTTGAGAGCATGAATCCTCTCTTCGGGTTCTACGCTGCTGTCTCCCGCTTATCCCCTCAAGGAAACTCGCCTCACGGTCCTGGTGGTTGGTAAATGGGGATACACTGCTTACCTTCGACTGCAAAGAGCTGATTAGCGTTCATACAGGTTCCCTGAGCAGCGTTTAACGAGGGAGGAGGCGCTTAGAGGTAACTCTCGCGACTCAATAATGCTATTCGTCCTCACCCTCAGCTTACACTTCTACCAGGAATGACCATTGACCCTGCCTACGCCTCTTTCACTGAATCGACGTTGGGCTCTCTGGAGCCAGGCAAGCGAGCAGATTATGTTGTCTTATCTCAGGATATCATGACCATCTCCATGAACAAAATTCTCTCCACTAAAGTCCTTGCCACAGCCATCGACGGAGAACTTGTCTTTGGAGCTGTTTAATCATATTCATGTGAGTAGCAGCAGGCTTCAACATGCCTGTTCCTTTATATCTTCCAAAAAAAACTTTATTCATCTACACGCGCTACTATTCTTCTTATTGTCCTTATGGATGGTCGTTGAGGGGGGAGGAAACAGGCAGCTGCTTATTTTCGTTCCGCTTAATTCTCGTCTATATATCCTTTTTCATTTTCCATTTATGTAGCTTGTCTTTCTTTTCATCTGCACATTCTATTTCTCCACCTGCTCTTGTATCGGTGGTGATTTTGTGGGGTGAGGAATCTGCTGATGTTCATACCGCTTAATCCTAACCGTCATATCTCATTTCATCCGTTCATTTTTTCATACCATATTCATGCTCGCGGTCGTTGTAGGGGGCGTGTTGTCCTTGAATACTTCAACAGACATGACCCGTTCAGCGCTCGCCGATAAAAGCAATATTATCGATTGTTGTCTTATCTACGAGGGCTGGAGATCTTGGGGGATTGAGCGTCCCGGGATGATCGTTCACTTTATCCCGCTTCATTTCCAGCTATACCCTACATGTGTTGTATACAATATCATCGATCGTTGACGTTCATACTTCCGCGGTGACGCCAAGCGCTAGCCCGGACAAACTAAGATAAGTACGGCCACGCGAGTGCTGGATGCATTAATACTTTTAGCTCGCCTCTTGTTCCTCCGTGTTCCCAAAATCCTCATTTCCACCTTCCATAGGCAAGGAATAACATCTTTCAAACAAGAAAGATATCGTCCCACCTGGCACTGCACGACGGATGTCACTGACAACTTCCTTGGCCGAGGCCGAGAGAAGGGAGGTGTCTGCATTCGAATATCCTCTCTCCTGATCGCCACGAACGATACGGCGAAGTATCTCGTCCTTGACGTCTTCGGCAGAACCAACTCTGAGACAATTGACGTGCCTCCATTCTCCAAGCGTTACAAGGCTAGCTTTCTTCTTCTGAAGATACTAAGAGGGGCTGTTGTTAAATACTCAGTATCAGTCACAATTCAGACAATTCTCACTGCTCTTTCCAGCTTTTCAAATTGACCAGGCTCGACCTGAGACGCAGATATGAAGTCTTTTCGAAGTCCAGATTCATAATCTTTGTCGTTTTCTGCCACTTCATCGACTATATCACATAAGGGGCCATCGCAATGACATTCAAGCAAATCGTGGGTGTTACTCAGCGTGTCCGGGTGGACTCGAAATATATCGCGAAGCTAAAAAATTGTAAATGAGCCAGGTCGAGGCTGAGGCACATACATACATCTTTGCGCGTGAACGAATCGGCCTTCGACGTCGATTTACTTGTATCCTGTATAGACGTTCAGTTGTTATGACGTAGAGGAGAAAGGGCATGATGATTCACCGATCCCATAAGTGCTACAAGGTCGTACTGAGTCAGTTCTATTACCCGAAACTGTAAAAAAACTGAACGAACAATTGCTTAGCCCAAGCTTGATTATTTGTCGCTGGTATATCTTCTCTGAATAAAGCGCTAAGTTCTTTCCCTCTTCCTATTCTGAGACTCATACCATCGATAGTTCCAGCGGTAAGAAACCTGTAGATGAATACAGGCCTCTGCTGGCCATCCCTACGCTCATGATGTCAGGCAGGGCGTATTACGGTAGATTAAGGAAGATCACCGATGACATCTAGCCATAGCTTGAAGATCATGACTAGAGAGACGCTCGTTAGTAGTGAAGTTGAGCTGTAATTAATTACAAGACCAACCTTGGGTTCCAGTTAAAATCGACGAGACATAGACGTGATGCACCTGCCGTTGTCTGGTTCACAACTCAACATGGAGGACCGGAAACAGATAATTTAACCTATGAGATTGATCCCGACGCCCCCCGCTTTGGAACTGAGAAGAAATATAACTAAAAGAGGTTAGCAATGGCACCCCAAAGCAAGCTAGCAAAGTCTTACAGCTGGTTTTCTGATTCGTGCTGTTGAACGTATTAACGTATTCTTGCCGTTTAGGGGAGGGTGTTTGTCTGTGGGGCGAAACTATAACTTTCCCCTAGCAACAACCGACCAGAAGCTGGCTTACCCATCTAAGCGAAGATAACTATACTTCATCTTGTTACAGAATGCTTCAAGGATATTCAACGTGGATGTGTAATGAGAAACCAGGACGCATTTCTCGTCAGTATTCTGTTCTCAAGTAAGCCACGGAACTCAAGGTAAGAGGATGTGTGATTCACCTCTTTGATAGAAGAAAGGAGTCTTGAAAGGGCGAGCAATTTGCCTGCCTTTGATATCAGCCGTGGATAACAAACGGAACGAGTATTCTGCGGTACTAACCACTCAAATCAAGATCGTCAATCTGCGCGTTTTCAGGTAACAACGTCACTGCGTCGTGCACATTACTTCGCTTGATAGTGTTTGTGTATATACCGTCGGACTCCTTGTCTACCGCAGCCTTGAGGAGAATCGGACTAGTACTGATTTTTGTGAGAACGTTTATGAGAGCCAGAGATTCGACAGTCGATCCCTGCACCACGTCGTTCACTTTGCTTGGATCCAAGAGTTTGAGGAACAATGCCAGTTGCAACATAGTGGGCATGACGAACACCACATATTCATCTTGAGAAACGAGAAAACATTGAAATCACTCGACGCAGTAAGTGTAATCGATAGCTCACATTTCGGGGGTAGGTAGCTGCCTAGGATATTAGCTTCTCTTCGCAGAACAAAGCTTTTGGAAATGCTGGTAAGCTTTAGGCAAAGAAATGAACACTGAGAAGTCATTCAGTAAGAAACGAATATGACAGCATACTTGCGCAGCTCGCTTCTGGCCGAGTTCTAGCTGCTTAGCTGTACAGTTAGATGCGCGACTGTTCAATATTGGATTTTCGTAAACGCGACGGAAGGTCGTATAATCATCTGATGACAGATGAAGTCTTTAGAAAAACGAAAGATGTGAACAGTGATGATTTTTTCCGCGCCTAGTAATCCTGGGTTACAGAACTCGACCTGATAGAAGGCTTGCATTAGTAAAATGCCCTTGTGCTAAAATAGAACACGGGCTTTACCATGGAATGGAATTCGCCCAAATCGTTTTGAATCGGGGTTCCCGACAGAATAACTCTGCGAGGAGTTTTCAGTTGCTTGAACACGATGGCAATTTTGGCTTTCGCGGATTTAAGGCGGTGTCCTGTGATCGGAAATGGCGTATATGCGAGTCAGATATTATCTATGGAATATTCGCTTACCTTCGTCGCATATAATGAGTCCAATGCTGCCCAAGATGAGATTTACTAGCTCCGGATGATACATGACGCGCCGTACCCGCAGGCAGAAATTTCTTTCCTACAGAATGATTATGAAAAGAATACTAATTTTCATTGGAAAGGTACTCACACTACTGTCCTCAACTTTTCGTAACCAACAATTAGAACTTGCTGCCTAGGTCTTTCATAGACGTCAACTGGTGTACCGGTGGTGAAAATTGGGAACGCACGAATTGGCGAATGTCTTGACTGACTCTGCACTTTTGTCGCACACGGTGACTCCAACGCGGTCACGTCCTAACCATTTGTGGAACTCAACTCTCCAGTTCTAGAAAGGATCTATCATTCGAGCATCTTAACCGCACGCGAGCTCTGCGTACGCACGTTAATTAATGAGACCGGACAGACAATTAGGGCTTTGTTAATAACAGGGCCCGCACCAGCGTAGGGGTTCTGTCCTATATAAGAGAGCGTTCAGTTATGTGCTAATGATGTCGATAGGTACGAACTTAGCAAAGTCCACACTAGACCAATTGTCTATTAGATGTCATCAGACGTATTGAACGAAAAGTGAAGGTCGAGTCGACTACCTGCAGTGTCTTTCCTAAACCCCTGCACCACAGATGAGGATTAAAACGCGAAAAAAAACCACTCTTACATTTCATCCGCAAGGATACAGCCTTGACCTTCGTGTTTACGAAGTCCCATCACACATTCATACATGAATCGGACACCTGTAGAAGGAGCATATGTGTACGTGCATCAACGAACTTAGTTCGAATGGCGCAAACGAGTGAGTTACCTTCATGCTGATGTGGGCGCATGCGTCTGGCCAGCATCGGATCTAGGACAACCGGGACTAATGCACGATTCCTAGGAGACAGAGTTACCGTGAAACACAACTATAAGCGTAGACATACATACTTCCTGTTATGCCTTTCCATGTGTTCGTTGGTTGGTCCTTTCATTACTACTGCGCCTCTTTCATCAGGGTCATGTCTGACGGGGTGATAAGTAGACGATCAGGAAAATTAAGCTGAACCTTACAACGAGACAGGAGGGTCTTTGTAGCGACGAGAGTTAGAGTTAGAAACAAAGTCTACAGGCGAAATAAATATTTTCGAAGGAGTTGCCAGTGTTGCAGTGCTCGAGTCTGTAGGCTCAGGTTCGTCGCTTACAAGGGCAGATGGTGGAATTCGGGATCGAGAAAATGAAACGGAAGAGCGAAAGATGGGTGCTTTGAAGGCTTCCTTTGATAGCTTGGTGTTCTTTGCAGGAGATGTATTTTGAGAAGAAAAGGCGGCATTGCCATCGAACCAAACACCCGTAAGGTATTCGTGCTTTGTGATAGCTCTGTCAAGTTCGAATTCTTTGCCACTAAAGGAATAGATTTTGCCTTCAAGAAAAGGCGGATGCATCTTACCACAACCAATTCTGTTTCAATATGAGCGGTCCATGATAGAGAATCTGAAGACTGGGTACGAACGGCTTCCCGTCTGTATCATACAATGTGGCCCTTGCTCCGTCATTCAACGCAACCAATATTGCATCACCTTCCCAAGTTTTATGTTTCCTTGCCTGGAAATTTCTCCTAGGGATCACAATTTAAAGATTGTCCAGTCTGGAAATTAAATGCCGAATACCATTGCACCATCCAGTAGTGTTCGCCATCTCCTGACGAGGATAGATATACTTGCCCCAGTTTGCCATGGTTCATGCGTTTGGTGCCGCATACATCTGTGGGTTCATGCTTGCGTTTTTCAGGTATGAGAGGTAGGAATGAGGGCATCTGCGAATCGGCGACACAAACAGTTTGAGTTCAAGTTGACATGGACAAGTGACTGTGACACAACGCGACCAAGCGCGAACGTGATCGCGTAACCGTGGTATGTCCCATTCGCGGCAAACTGAAATGTCAAGATGACTAAGCAGCTGGTAAGCTGACTCAGCAGATCACCCAAAGCTATCTTCCAAGCGCGTGTGTTTGTTCGATTTCAATCTCGGCAAGTTTCCGCGGCATGTGGATGTGTTTGGCAAGCCAGTCACATCTTGAATGTCATGCCAATTTTTCTTAAATTACGAATCCTACGTAAGTGGATTCATTGTTCTTAGACAGTTGGCGAGCTCGAATTACTACCATAAAAGGGTCGTCATCTGCTTGCTCATGTTTGTGCACCTCCACCCATTGTTCTCTGCATATGTTGTTGCTTATTTGCCCAAGAAATTAATTACATTGTTCTCTCTCGCTGGCGAGAAGAACTGTGATGAAACTCTTTTGCACCCTAATAACTTTCTTTGTTCTCGTTCTTGCTTCACTGCTCAGTGCTGAACTGCATCACTTGCATTGAGTTACGCGGTACAACATGGTGAGGGCAAGCTTCTCTGTTTGTTTCCTGTCAGTGCAGATCTCGTCGTGAGCGGTTTCACCTACTCTCTGAAATATTTGAACAGTCTGTTCCCATCTCTCCCATTGCAGCTCACTGGCTCCTGTCCGGGTCCTGCACTTTCGCCGATTGCGAAAAACGTCACCTGCCAGTGTATCTCTCGTGAACACGGACTTCTCTTGAAAGTCGATGCAGCCAAGGGTTCCCACTCAAAGCTATACAACCTATAACTGTACTGCGGCTTGCACTAGTTTACGTTCATGGGAAGTGTCAGGCAGTTCTCCGTGCATATGTCTTTGCTGTGCTCTGGCCTCAGCCCTGAATGAACAACAGCCTCCCTTACAGCCTTCCATATGTCCTTGTCCTTCTTCACAATCAGCGGTATCAAGAACACCATTGGATGATTTTGAAGGAATACCAGAACATTAAGTCGCACTTCGTTTTCCTATGACAGTGTAAAGTCTCTTGTTTGTTTGCGAAGCTGCAGAGAAATATCTCACCTCTGCCTTTTTCCTCAGCCCACGCGCATGCTGTCTCATTGCATCCTTGATACACCTTACACGCTCTTTCGGGCTTAGGATCTCTGCCATTATCGAATTGAGGTTCGGTACTATAGATCCAATCAGCCATACTTCTCCCCAAAATATATATGCCCCACTTACTGCTGCTTTGAGGATGCCAGTGGCCACAAGCCATTCTTTTTCACAGTGAGTTAACTGTTCTCTGTTTGTCTTTATCATTGCTACTTACTCTCATATAATTTCTCATATAGCCTCCTTTTCCTCCTGCTCTGCGTCTACCACTTCGAGTCGGTGGTCTTGAACCACTGTGATTGTCATTCCTGCCCAGTATATGGTGAAGTTGTCTCTGTTGCATCTCCCTGGGTGGCATGGAGATAGCGCTATTCCGCTGATGTTGGAGCCAAAGAGTTTCATGGTTTTCATGCTTTTGTCATTGGCCGTGTATGTTTTTGTCACCATTGTTACGAGTGCCAAGTCCATATATGGGTTCACGTACACCGCTCTCTCAACCACGGTGTATGTGTCGTCAACTTCGACATGGTGGTTCACCAGCAGGGGCACAACGAACACAAAGTTCCAGTGCAGGTCCATGTAGAGAACTTTTTTGATGTTCATTCCTTCTCCCTGCGAGCGCTTCATTAGCTTGCTTTACTGCTTGCAATTCTGAACATACCTTTGCTGCTGGTCCCATCACCTTTTCTCTACCAATGTTCAACAACTTTCTCCAGACTCGTATCATCTCGTTCAAGTCCATGTCACTGCAGTTTCGATGGGTACTTCATTCCTTGACACTTCTTTTATCATACTTCTTCGCCTCCTACATCTGCTTTCCCAAAATTAGGTATAGCTCCTCTCAATGCATTCTTTGCATTTGCCGGGGTCCTGTGTTTCTTGCCGCTTCCTGTGCTTCTCTCTCAATACTGTCTGACTTGCTTGCTCTTTAGCTCAATGTGTCGGTTGTTTTTTTTGTATGTAGAAACACTACAGCTGCAATCTAATGCATCAAGAAACTTTAATGTAATGGACACGCAATGGAAGCTGTCTAGCACTCCGAAAGACTCTCCACTTCCCTCGCTAACACTAATACTAAGCTTTGTCAGTTTCTTTCAGGCATATTGCACGTCGTCATCTTTGAAACAGGTGGTTTGTTTGACTGTCACTTTGCGCCTCACCTTGTTTGCTCCAGCTATGGTGCAGTTTTTGAGCGCTTGCTGCATATAATCAGTTATCGTTGCAGATGCTGCTGCCTCGCCACTTACCTGAGCAAAGCTTCCATTAAGCAGAGTGACACTGCACAACAGCAGCATCACCTTACTGGTAGAGCCCTTCGCTGGCACCGCAATCATAGAAAATCCCACCTCGACTAAGTCCCCCACGATGAGTCGTTGAGGACTCATTGGAATGGTGCTGTGCTCTCCAGTCATTAGTGAAAGCTGAGTTCTTGCTGGACTTGATAGTTCTCACCTTTGTTTCTCATTCTCTACCACACACTCTCTGTAAAGCACCTTGTTGTCCTCAGTGTGAATGAACAGCGTGTTTTCTTCATTGACTTTTGCGATTGCGCCGTTCTTGTCCGTGAGCAGGTTGACCTCTGCCAGGGCTGCATCTGGCGCATCCCGACGTGAGGTGAAGTATCTATTGGAGAATTCAAGTGTGGCGTCCCCGGGTTGTCGTGGTAAATCAAGCACTGCCTCCTCTTCAAGTTGCCAGTAGATCAGCGTGAATAGCTTTACGATGCTATCGATGTCCGTGTTATATTCTTCAATGCCCAGTCTGGTGAGTGTGATAGACTGCCTGAGATGTCTCAGCTCTTTCCCTCCTGTGCTGTGACCCTCGTTACTTCTGTGTCTCTGAGCTATGACATAGCACACTCACACTTGTCCGGGCCACAGAGGCAGTAGATCCTTTTTCTGTAGCACCCCTACAATGAAAACGGTCACTTCCTTGTCAACACTGTGGTTCGGCCCATCGTCCCACCACATCATCCTCCAGCACCTCGGTTCCTGAAATTGCATGGTTTCAACCTTGCTTTCCCAATTGGCTTGCTGGTGTAAACTTAGGTGAGTTGTGACTTTATTGCCCTGTAATTGTGCAGCTCACCTTCACAAGCATTGCAATTTGCATCCTTTTCTCTTCGTCACTGCTTTTCAGTGCTCAAATCTGGGACAATGCCACCTCTGCCATTGTTGTATGTTACTTAAGTGTCTTGCCAAACGTCAGTGAGTTGTAGTACTGATTCATGGTGGTGTTATCCCTTGGATTAGATGCTGTTACCCCCTTGTCTTATCTGCAACTTCTGCCCTTCTGCCCTTCTGCCCTTCTGCCCGTCCTTCCATTTTCTCTTCTGCCTGTCTCTTCGCGTCTCCATATACCAACTGTGTTTTACATTTGCTTTCTGTGGCTACTGTCATCCATCGCAAATGTGGTATGTCCATTTATAGACATGATATATTGCGGATCTTGGGTCTTAATTCCTACTGCTTCTAGTCGTCCATTCCACTGTGTCTTTTAGCTTTTTCTGCTTGTTTCATCAATTTTCCTCTCTTATGTCCTCTCTGCCCTTCATACCTCCAAGTTTTTTCCACCAATGTTCTCCACCCCATGTCCTTTTCTTTCTTATCTGCTGCCTTTTCCCCCTTCTTCCTTCTTCTTTCTCTGCCTCCTACTCTTGCTCTTCAATCTGATGTCTGATACCAGAAGATGTTCGTCTCGCAAACCTGTTGGACGCGTGGTCGAAAGTCAACACTCACGAAAAAAGGACTCTTCTGCTCCCACCGCCGCCAGCACATTGATGAGAATGTA
>JH814822.1:418334-446448 GCA_000296255.1 Omphalotus olearius VT 653.13 | reverse complement strand
CGCAATGTGTTCACCCGATCAGGCCCTTAGTCCTTCCTATACACGTGACCATAATTGGCGCGCCGCTGACTCACACTGAGCGGCAAATTTGCGAACGACATGTCGACAGAGACCAGGACCGTTACCCCTCCTCCCAGAGCAACTGGTGAATCAAACTCACTGTTAACTCCAGAGCAAGTCAAACAATTCGAATTGCACCGTCTCAGAGGTACGCTTTCATGCTTCCGATCGACCTCGATACTCAAGCTCTCAATACTTCAGCGAAGGCTAAGCAGAGAGAACGAGAAGAGGAAACAGCCTCTGCGCGTACTTTGAACTCTACTCGTAAACGTCCCATAGGCGTCACTTTTACAAACTCCAATTCACCTACCGCCCCTGGACCTTCCAAGCAGGATCGCCTCCAACGGGATTCAAGACTTGGCACCTACTTCGAATATGATCTATCAAAAATGGCGAACTCGAAAGGAGGATTCTTGGTACAAGATGATCTGGAAGTTGACGAAGCTACCAGGAGGAAAGAGCTAGAAAGGGAACGCCAGAGAGCAAAGCAAGTACTAGAGCCTCGTATGCCACTGCCACTCTGCTATTTATCGTAAGCTCATCTCATACCGGGACCGGGACAGCTATCTTTCTGGACCCGACTATGAATCCTAAATGTGGTGAATGTCAGACGGTAGACATCGACCATACTTATAAGAAGATTTTTGGTTGCCTGGTGTGCAAGAGGTGTCAAAACGAGAAGCCAGGGAAATACAGTCTCCTCACTAAGACAGAGTGTAAAGAGGTTTGTACCCTTCTGTTCACTCTGTGCATGTCATTTACGTTTGGTGTCGCTTTCAGGACTATCTTCTGACTGATGGTGCGTAGCGGTTTCTACTGGTCAAATTGTATCTGATTACTCCCCTAGCTGAACTTCGGGATCAGGAGGCATTGCCACATCTGCTGAAGGCTAACCCTCATAAGTCAACGTTCGCAAACATGATGCTATTCCTTCGGTGTCAGGTTGAGGATTTTGCTTGGAAGAAATGGGGATCTCCTGAAGCTTTAGACGCTGAATATGAGCGACGTACAGCCGAAAAGAAGAAGAAGAAGAATAAGAAGTTTGAGCAGAGTCTGAAAGACTTGCGGAAGAGGACGAAAGAGAGTGTCTGGCAGAAACGTCAAGATGCGGAACATCGGCACGCCTTTGGTCCTTCTGAAAGAGGCGCAGATGGTGTTGATAGGCAGATATGCCATGAGTGTGGTTTCAGTGTAGAATTTGAAGAGTTATGAGTAGTATTTTCTAAGGTCCCAATTGCAACGGTTGGCCCTCCGGGTAATCAGCATTGTTATTGCCGGAATCGTCAGTTATCATTTCAAGCGTCAAATTTCTTCGTTCGTATAATAAGCTCAATATATCGACTTACCATTCCTTCGCCACAACTTCCTCTCAGGTCTTCATTATCTAGGAGAGCTCTACCATGGACCAGGCTGAACATGCTCAAATATCGACTGCTCTTGAAGTCGAGAAGCTTGAAGTGAATCTGTACCGCTCTATGTCGCTCTGGGTTCCTGTTCGTGCTAGAGGGGTGTTCGGAGGGTACGTGTGGTCCATACACAGTAGCTGACTATCCTCATTCCGTGAAGACAAGTTATTAGCCAAGCTTTGGTGTCCGCGACCAATTGCGTCGATCCAGCTTTCGGTTTACATGTACGCACCTATATCTTGTCCGAGCCAACGTTTTCGTTTCTCATTGTATTCTGAGGACAGTCGTTGCATGTGAATGTTGTTCTGTCTACTCTTATCGTGTCCCGGCCTGATGGCTCGCGCGTCCAGTGTTACTTTTTAACCAGTGCTTCACCCTCTACGCCGGTTGTATATTTCGTGGAGAGGTTGAGGCAAGGCCGTTCTTTTGTCGCGTGTTCTGTCAAAGCAATCCAGAAAGGATCTCTGATTTTCATTCTTATGTGCTCTTTCCAAAAACCCGAACCTTGGCAGCCGCAACAACAGTGGACCATGCCAGACGTACCCTCCCCAGATGAATGCGAGCTGGAAGAGGTTCGTCATCTGAGACTGAGCCAGGACCCAAATGTGCATCCCAAAAAAAAGGCTTACTATGAACTAATTGTGGCGGTAAGCATGATCCTTTCCAAGCTGTGTCGTCTGTTCCTGATTTCTGGCGGTAGGAAAGGCAACGAAGCCCGATCGCTGTGAAACTAGCACGAGCACATGAAACCTTCTCCGACGGAACGATACGGTACATGTACTGGATGCAAGCGAAGAATATACCAGAATATGAACCTCACTTTCAGAAGGTGAATGGTGATATGGCTACTAGCATGTCACACTGCTAATACTAGTGGAAACGTACAGTGTATCTTGAGTTATTTGTCGGATCTTTACTTGTAAGTGGGCCTGATGCGTCTGCTTAAACTGTTTCAACGAACTCAATTTGGCCCAAGTATTGGTTCGGCATTCGACATCATGGGCCTGAAGCGCTTGAGCAAAGGCCCTAACGCTGGGGGTATGTCGGTGAGCACTTTTTTCCAGCCTACTAGCCTCTAGGATGCATCACGATTTCAACAAAAATACTTCAGTCCACCGTTGACCATTCAGTATGGTTCTACAAGTAAGCTTCAAGCTTCCTTTGCTCAAACAGACGCGACTGCTCACAACAATATTATTATTTAGTGACACGTTCGACTGTGGAGATTGGCTTTTATATGTGGTAACGTCCTTCCTAAAAATTCATTCTGCACCAGCTTGACTGAGGTCCTCCGTAGATTGAGTCTCCACGTGCTGGTTCTGGCAGAGCAGTAATGCATGGCCAGGTATATGCGCTACTTGCTCATTAATTTCTGTTCTGACCTTCTTTTGATAGCTGTATGCTCGCAATGGGACTCTGGCTGCTGTCACTACCCAGGAGGGCGTAGTTCGTGCAGACATACGAGGTCCTAGCACGGCTGAGAACAAGTTGCCTGCTAAATTATGAAACTCGGATACATAGCTGGTTTATTACATTAGATTCACTTAGAGAACTATTTATTCATTATGGAATCAGGAAAAGCTCGGAAGATATAAATTGTCTTGTACGGTCTGGTATGCATAAATGCGTTCTAGTCAAGTGCCATCCCCTCTTCTCAGTCTATTGAACTTTGGTAGCATTTCTCTGAGATACTCCGCGTGCTTCCTTCGAAGATCTGCTTCCTGTACCTTACCCTTTCCACTCCAAGTTCTTCGTTCTGCAGATGGACCATACACCACAGTGTAGTCATCTAGTGTCTCGTCATCGGCGGGGACGAGAAGACATCCTGCACCAATTACGCAGAAAGATGAGATGCGAACAGTGTGATGAACACGACAGCGAGTGGATAATGTGTTGAAAGACCCTATGGAAGGAGATTCAACGCCTGAAGAAATGGGCAAGCCGATCCGTGAGCAGCTCAAGCGGCACAGAAACACGGACGTACGACAGCCTATTTCGAAAAGGTTATCATCTCCGATTCGCATAACTTCTCTCCTCCTGGAAGACGGCTCATAAGGTTTCTAGACAAAGGATAGTAATTGTGCGCGAACCGGTTGACAACAATTGCGCTCTCTTCGATGATACAGCCCGAACCAATCACGATAGGCCCTGCAATAGCAAAGATGGTTGCCTTAGGGTGAACAATAGTACCTGAAAGCTTGAGTGATGACTGAGAGACCGCGCAATAAAACGTGAAGGTACCAGAACCAATGGTTATGTCGCCTTTTAGTTCGACATCTTGGCACACGACTGCCTTGGAATGAATGGTAAATTTGTCACGTCTGAGGAAGGAATTTCTGAGCAGGAAATCCACAAAAGTACAGGAGACCTGACATTGGCGCCATTCATGACACTCGAAGCAATAAGAGAGGAAGTTACGATTTACCGTATTTGTCGACAGAGATAATAATCAAATTGCTGCGCGCGCCTAATAGGCTATAGCATGCATAGCATACTGCTCAGAATCCCAAGATACAATATCAAATAAGTGGTACTGGTACTGAAGTGGTACTGGTACTGGAGCGCTCGATGGCCTGACAGTCCGGTACCGGACTCACAGCATGTCACAGGAGAGTGGGCAGCCGTAGGATTCCATAATACGATTCAAAAGACTGTAGAAACATATACAGTATACATGTGGAAAAGGACATGTAGAAGGGACGGAGAATATGCCCGAACTAACGAGAGGTGCGGATGAGAAGATGATGATTCTCTACGAAGCGTACATTGGCCCTTGATACTGCAGCCCAAAGTGTATGAGAAGATAGGTGAGGAAGAGAGCTTAGTTCTTTTTGCGGAATGAGCAACCTGGGAGACAGAAAATTGATGTTTGCTGCTGGGGCAGAAGCTCAGAATCTACGCACCCTCGGTCAACCTTGCCCTACCACCTGTAGGCTGGCACAGAATGGAAGCGCAAGCTCCGCAGATGACTACTGTCTGCGCATGCGAGAAAACTGTCGTGATGGCGTAGCATCCTAGAGAGAAAACAGAGATTAATGAGGTGCCATCCCGGAGCACGGCACTACAAGACACCGCATACCAGGACATTTGACATCCATGAAGTAGGAGTTTGGGGACTGCACAAGACGCTTAAGCTTGTGCTGTCTTTTTTCGAGTTCAGGCGAGGGGTTAAGCAAATCAACGGCAAGAGTCTAGGGGTGACGGATGGTAAACGTAGAAGAAGCAGGCGCATAGCCAGGCAAACATACCATGGTGTCTTGTGGCGAGTGTCGGTATTACTGATAACACGACGGTTTTTGAAGGAAGTACCTGTAACTGTGGGCAGCGACGACGGCAAGTTGTGTGTATGGAAAAATGCAACAAGGTTTAGGTTTCAGGCGGAGTTTTAATGTATAACTCGGCATTCGGCACGTCTCTTACTTCCAAAGTTGGTCACTTGCATGCATCCATCTGATTCATCAGAACATAGTCTGGGCTGAACGCTGAGGGAAGGAATTTGTATGGGGAAAACAAGAATAATAGACGACGTAGTACGTGAGAGACAAGTGCTATTGTCAAAAAGCGAAAAAGTACAATGAGATTATAATTGCTTTTGTTCTCGAGCACGAGGTTCATAACGGCTCTCCATATTCGGACAAGGCTTTTGTTCTCTTTACGAGATGGTCGAAGCTATAAAGACAATGGATTTAGTTCCAGTTCCACACCAGCTTTTGGGCCGCTTTTCTCTCTTTAATAATATCTCATCTCAGGTCTGTTATCCTTTCACCTGTATATCTTTCCAGCTCACATTCAATCAACTCTTTGTCAGGTCTCATTCATTAGACCCTATCGACTCTGCTACACATTCGTCTTATATAATTTCATATCTCAACTCTCGCTCTCTCTCCATACGTCTCTGTCTCTTCTCTCTCCCTACTTCAACTTTACGCGAGCATTTACCGCATCTCTACATCGCCGGGCGATTCTCTTTCTATTCTTGACCCATTTCACACCTCTTATACTTACACGCAATGGCTTTCTCTGCTTCCACCAGTCTCTCCGTCACTCTTGCACATGCTATCTCCTTCCTCACCCGTCCTCTCATTGTCCATTACTCCGCAACCACCATCATCAAGCTTCAGCTTGTCCTTGAGGCTAACCTTACTACTCTTTATGCCCCGACTTGGGTGCAGAAGGAGCCTCTCCGTGGTTCAGGTCGTCGCTGCCTTACCCTCTCACCTGAGTGTCTTCCGCCTCGTGTCATTTACGCAGCATGCCTCAGTTCCGGTGTTCAATGGTTTGACTGGATTTCCGTCCTCGGTGGCAAGGAATTTGATTTCTTTGTTGATCCCGGATGCGTTTCGGTCCGATTTGGCAAGAAGGGCTCGTTTGACTGCCGGCTTGTCACAGTCTGGGCAGATGAGGTTCCCTCTCCTACTGCTCCTACTCTCGCCACCAAGGTTAGTGAACAGTCATGTTTGTCAGTTCATATGCTCAATCCGTCCTATCTCCAGGTTCAGAGCAGGACTATCGCACAGCAGCTTATGGAAGATGATTTCGATGAAGAGGAGCAGATCTTTGCCATGATCGCTCATGAGACTAAACCCTCTACATGGGTACCTCCTTCTTTGGACAGACTCACTGTTCCCGCCAGATCCTCATCTCCTTTCTCCACGGCATCCACTATCTCTGCCGCCTCCACGCACTCTCGCTCCAGCTCCCGCTCGTCCAACTCGAGCTCGGGATTCACCTGCAGCTCCGTCTCCTCCACTTCGACTGTCTCCTCGACCCAGTCGCCCACGAAGCAGTCGCGTCGTGAGCGTGCTAGGCAGGCCCGCGTGTTTGTGGATACCACCAAGACTGAGGTCACACCTTACGATGGTGGCAAGACCACTGTTCTGACTGGCGGTGTCATGCTCGGCGGTGCTCCTTCCAAGTCGAAGACTACTGTTTCCCATCCTCCCCAAAACCAAGCTGGCAACTGGCGTACCATCCGCGCCTAAGTAAGAACGCTATGAAATTGCGATACGACATTTTGGAAATGTCCGGTTTACTTTTCCTCTAACGCTTGTCACGACCCCCATCTGACGCGTTCTCTTGCCTCGATCTGCAATGTCTTTAACGCAAAACCCGCAAAAGCATGACTCTCATATTCGCATTGGACTTTTTTAATCAAACTATCTTACTTTTGCTTTCGTACGTATTGCATTTTTCGCTGTGTTTTTATTTCGAATGTGTAGCATCTCCTCCTGTTGACGTCTTCCACACTGTTGGGTATATTGTATTTGTCCTGTCGTTAATAACCTCGCTGCTCACAAGGCTCCCGCTGGCGCTTTCGAGTTTCCATTCTCGACTGTGCCCATGCGTTACTTTTGCTTCGCAGTTACTGTTTTTGCTCGTTGCTGTATCTACTCGATATGTTCATCGCTAATGTTTGTCTTGTATGGCTCCATTGTAATCTTCCATCTACCCTGCACTTGCGCGATTCTCTGAAAAGATCACGGTTGAAGATATTATCATACCCTCCAGCTAAGGCGTGCTTTGAGAACGCTTCTGGAACAAAAATTGGCTCCAAGTTCCAGAACTCTAACCAGGGTACTGATCTTTGCCTCAAGGTCTTCATGAGCTGTATCGATCGTGTTCTGGCGTCGGTTCCGGTAAGCTCCAATAGTGGTGTTGCATCGGTGGCAAGTAGTCAGATGCGACAAATTCAGTTCAGTACTTCGATCCATATAGGAATAGTGAATGGCCTTTCACCTAGACCCAGCGAGAGCACAGTACAGAAAATTCAGTGTACTGAAGCCTCTACTCTAAGCCTTGGGGTTCCGAACAGAGTCGTCTTCCAGGCCACTTCGGCTCCCAAGTTTTCCGTTGCAACGTTTTCTGCTGGAACACGTACGGCTACCGGTCGAAAGCAGGCGCAGACAACAAGCGCAACCTTCGGAGTTCCACAGGTGCTTCGTTCTGTAAACCTGTGATCTGTTGGAGTTTCAACGTCTTGCGTATGAGTAAAGTTTAAAAGTATGACTGGTGGATCTTTCTAGCTTCAAGGTGTAAGAATCGCCCCCGTTCCTTGTCATACAGAATGCACGGACCCTAGCTCCACAAAAAGCTGTATATGAGCATATTTCCCTGCTCAGGAAAATATTCCCGGACTTGACAGAAATAGACCTCCGCTTCCAGCTTCAAATCTTGAAGTAAAACAGATTCGATGAACTTTTTAGACCCCGGGGTAAGATCTACATTACTATACCCAGATGTACACTTGAGGGGCGCTCGTTCTGTGTGGGTTGTGGGCTGATTGGCTCCACACCCCGAGGAGCCTATTACCGTGCCCGACGTCATCCTGCTCACAACGTCAACCGACGTGGAGATCTCCTACAAACAAAGTATTTAGGACGTTGAGATTATAGCAAGTAACCCCGACGACATGCCCGTACTCACTCTTGAACAGAGAAAACAGCATTACTCGCGAAAGCTTGCGGAACACACACTTCGCCAGTGGAATTCTGTTCGGCGAAATCAGTCATTGGAGGGCGAACTAGCGTCGCAACGGAGGTCTTCAGATATTAGGAGCCTGCAGAATGACGTCCCCCAGGCTAGCGAGACCGAGCCGCCTGAAAACGAGTCACATAACAGAGATGGTTGGTGAACCCAGAAATTCATCTCCATCGCAGCTACGATTAATTGGCTTTGAAGGTCTACAGGTAGTCGATTTCGGCCAAGGCATGGAGAAAGCCTAAAGGTGCCTAAAGCTGCTTGAATAAACCCATCGCCATTTGTTGTCAATGATGGCCCATGCCCAGTCATGCATTCATGTTTCGCATCAAACCAGAGTCCGAAATGTGCCAGCGCCGGGATGACATGATACCAGCTCGTACCCTGGCCCTTTATACTATTACTACTAGTCCTCAGATACCCTTTAGTTACCCTTGATTGATGTGAGGCACCGTGCACAATCTGTTCCCGTGACTTTCTGATCGGACTTAGTAGTCAAAATTCTCTTGGATTCCCCAAACATTTCAAGCAATAGTCCTTTCTGCTTGCTCGTCTCTCCTAACTTATAACCTGCGATCACTGTCTCTTTTCTTCGAGCCATGTTTCGTTGTCTTTCCCCTCGCTCTCTTCAGGCTCGTCGTTATCTAGCCACCCATGCGTCACAGCAGCCGGCTATCAACGCTGGTGTGACCAAGCATAATTGGTCGAGGCAAGAGGTCCAGGAGATATACGATAGTCCTCTCCTTGACCTCGTATTTCGCGCCGCATCCGTGCATAGAAGGCATCAGGATGCCAACAAAATTCAGCTCTGCACACTCATGAACATCAAAAGTGCTTGCTTTTCGCCTTATCTGCCTGAAAACACTAAATGATTGGTATTATTTCACCAGCCGGGGGATGTAGTGAGGACTGTGCGCATATTATAGCGTGTCTGCAAGATCTATACTTATCATGAACAGGCTCCTATTGCTCCCAATCATCTCGCTACTCCACTCCCACGAAAGCATCTCGTCTGGTGGACATTGAACCGGTGTTAGAAGCTGCAAGGAAAGCGAAAGAAAACGGAAGTACTCGATTTTGCATGGGCGCTGCATGGAGGGATCTTGCGGGACGTAAACGAGGTTTCGAAAGAATCCTCCAGATGGTGAGAGAGGTCCGCGGAATGGGGATGGAAGTTTGCACCACCCTTGGGATGCTATCCCCTGATCAAGCCCGGCAACTGAAAGAAGCGTGCGTTTTACTTTGGGGCATCGGAGTTAAGGGACTGATATCTGTTCTCACTAGTGGTCTGACCGCATACAATCACAACTTGGATACTTCTCGGGAGTTCTACCCCAAGGTTGGTTTCTCCAATGCATGATCTGAAGTGTTTGCAATCTGGTCTTCTAGGTTATCACCACTCGCTCGTATGATGAGCGTTTGGGCACCATTGAAGCAGTTCGCGAAGCCGGTATCAGTGTGTGTTCGGGTGGGATATTGGGACTTGGTGAGGAAGATTCAGATAGAACAGGCTTAATTTGGGAAGTTGCCAAGTAAGTTCCACCTGAGCCGGTTTTGATTTGGCTCTCACTGTTGCGGTCTAGCATGCCTGAACACCCAGAGTCGTTTCCGGTGAATGCTCTGGTACCAATACCGGGCACTCCGTTGGAGAAGAATGAGGTGAGAGATTCCGGTCGTTCCAGCAGCCTTGATCGCTTAATCCATTTCTGTAGCGCGTTTCTCATCATACTCTTGTTCGCACGATTGCGACTGCACGTATTGTTCTTCCAACAACAATCATTCGCCTCGCCGCGGGACGGAATACCTTGTCGGAGTCTGAACAAGCTATGTGTTTCATGGCCGGAGCCAATGCAGTTTTTACTGGTGAACAAATGCTCACCACGCCTTGTAAGAACTGCTTTTCCTTCTTTTTCAATCAGAGTGTTAATGCTGACATTTCGGCTCCTTGGACAGGTTCTCCCTGGGATGAGGTAAGTAGTGCTTTTCGGCTGATTCCGACTGCGCTCATGCAAGGGCCCAAAAACTAGGATAAGGCAATGATGAGTCGATGGGGTTTGGAGGGGATGCGAAGCTTCGAACAAACCAATGTCGCTCGCAAAGAAAAGCCATCAGTCGATCTCGAAGAAAAACCCAAGACAGAGTTGTACTTGAGGGGCGAGGTGTAATGTATGAAATCGCATTTACGAGAAGTAGAGTGAGGCCCACACGTGGAAGACTTAGAACTGACAATAATCCTGTTTGAAGTATAGATTCATAGATGGAGATTGGCTATACATAGCTATTGCGCGCGCACGAACGATTAGGATGTTGTGACTAAATTGAGAGTGAAGTCTCAGCGCTCAGCGCCCTCTATCATCTATGTAAGATCAACACTGACGCGTTCTGATCTGATACCGGCGGGGACAGAAACAAATTCCTTGTTCCTGAATATTGCCAATGGCAGGGGAGCATACTCATTTGACAAGAGTTCGAATTCTTTTCGGTCTGTGTTTGCTTCACGTCAGGTCGTCAACGGTCAAACGCAGGCTCCTGGCAGTTTTTGGCTGGTGTTCTTCTGAAAATCAAGACCAAGACAGTTTTACTCATTCCTCAAATGATCTTCTTATATTCAATGAGATTTCCCTTACCTCTTAATCGTTGATGATTTCGAGCCGAGGGTACCCTGGTGTACTATGTCTCATTCAGAGCTTTCCAGTTCATCAGTGCCCTCCAGCGACTCGGATACCAGCTCTCCAACTGAGGTGCTTTTGCCTGCTATAACTTCGCGAATTGGCACAATGATGTCGGGAGGCTATGCCTCTCGCCCTCGTGCCCCAAAATCCTTTCCCCCATACAAGTGTGTTCTAGAATGCTCATGATGAAGTGCGTCTTCTGATCAACCATTTCATTGGTAGATATGTATCTGTAGGCACTATGCACGTCTACATTGGCTCGACACAGATGAAACAAATCCCAATGATTGCGTAGGTGTTTGGATCTATTCTGCTATACCTACTCAGCGCTGATCATGGAGATGTAGACGTGTAGTGAGTAAAAATGAAATACTCTATGCAGTAAGCCCTCTGTTTAACGCAGTCAAACTCAGTCTATTGTTGACTACCACGGCCGCGTTCTTCTGGATACCTTTGTGCACCCTACGTAGGTTTCACCTTATTGTGAACCCCCCATTTGTATCAACTAACGCTTCACAGGCATCATGTGGAAGACTATAGATTTTCGGAGACGAACATCCAGCCAAAGGATCTTTTCGGTGGTAAGTACAGCTTTGATATGGGGTGCCTGACTAATGTTTTTCCAGCCCCTTCTTTCCAAGAAGTTCAACATCGAGTGGCAGCACTCATTCAAAACAAAATTATTGTGGGGCACTCCCTCTGGGTGTTCCTTTCAGTAGGCTTGCAGCGTATCCTTTTGTGTACAGGCTGAATCTATTTGTCCAGATTCTGGGCCTGTCGCATCCTGCTATAGAGACGCGTGACCTTGGGCTATTTCTTCCTTTGCGCCGAAGAATAACATCAGGAAAAGTGGTCAATTTGAAAGACCTGATGCACCTCTACATGGGTAGAAAAATCGGGGTGGGTTACGAAGATCCAGTTCGTTCCCATTTATATTTCCACTTCTTCCCACTGAACATGGTCCGGTATATAGCTTGAGAACGCCCGCGCTTGCATGGATCTGTTTCGCTCGTTAGAAGACTCGTTCGAAAGCCTCGTTTCCTCCGGGCTTTGGCCAAGTGACCTTCCTCCCACATCTTTCTCGCGATATTTTTCCTGACTTATGAGTTGTGTTATGTACATTTAGACTAAGTATGATTATAGAATTAAAATTTAAGGATTTTATCGGATCACATGATCATCGGCATTGCCCGTATATGTGACAGTTTCGTTGGAGTCGCTGAACAGTGGACGCCTTTCCAATGGCAACTGACATTATGCGACTGGGTCAATCATCGTCAAGTTCTGTTCACGCAGGCTCAAGTAATCATAAACGCTCTCGTCCGCCGCCGGAAGAGTCTGTTAATCCTTGTCTAACTCTGACATCTATTGACCCATGGGTTTTCAGCGACGAATCTATCTTGCTCCCTTTGAGCGATCTGAACGCGTGGTATTATCCTTCGCATGGGTTCGACTCTGAAGAATGCGTCGATGTGATACCTTATCGAGGTAATTGGGGTATCAAAAGCTCGAAGGGAGCGAGATGGGCTCGCAGAGGTAAAATCACTTCGTGGGGGCCAAGCGCAGATGATTGGGAGGTATGCAGACGTGTTGGACTCGTTTTTCGAACATCTCTCAAATTTTCATTGGTCTATGACAGGCGGAAGACCGTTCAAGGAAGCGCATAAAACTACTTTTACCAAAGAACAAACGCTCGCCCTCTCCGCCGTCACTTCCTCATTTATTACGTTCGCCGTCACCGCCACTTGTTTCGCCGTACCCTCAACCTACAAAACAGCACCTCACTTACTCATCGTTTGTCATGGACAAAGCGGTGACACACACTTTCCGCTCCAACCTCTTGGATGAATTGGAACACGCTACAAATGGCCTGATCGAGGGAGAAGCTACAATGAGAAGAGCCCTCGGGCGGTTATGGCAAGTCATGAGCGAGGATCCAGATCAGAAAAGGGCCGAGCCACCGGTAGTGGCAAAACGCGAAGATGAAGATGAAGAAGCGGGCGGGCAGGGCGAACGGTCTAAGCGACTCGAGCGTGCGCCCGACTTAACCCCACCGATTCATAAATTGTTCTTATTCTCGTACCCGAGCAACGATACCCTATATAGCGAACAGTCCCATTTCACATCTCCGGAAACTCAACAAGGCAACCTCGAGAGAGCTATGGCGGTTCTGCGAGAGCTACAGGATGATGGCCGGGAGTATGTAGAACGATTACAAGAGATCAGAGAAGGATTGGGAGATGTCAGGTCGCATCGAAATGGAATTTGGGACATGGTACGAGAGAGAGTTGTTCAAGAGCTACAGGGTGTAGCATGTGAAGCTAGCGCAGTTGAGACTGTGTAGCGTTCGTCGCTAGCAGGTGTACTACATAACGCCATCTTGTAAAACAATTTTCTTCAGTGAAATCTGAATACATCTACTGATCTTGTCATTCCTTTGAATAAGTATTGTACGGTCAGCTCAGGAACATATCAAAGTTGCCAGGCAACTGCCGTGTGTCATGCGGTGGAAAAGTATTTCTTTTTATCCTCCATCCACGACTGACGAGAGGCATCTCAGTATACCTTCTTTTCAGAAACTTCACGCTCACTTCAACCCATACGTTCTTTACACTAAAATCTCCAGGAATGAATGCGTTCCATCGCGGCCACCGTAGGGCTCTTGTGCATCGCAAGTTTCACGGAGTACCTGCTGGTTTGGACGCTCGCTTCAGCCCTACTGCTATCTTTACCGACCCTACAGTGGACGACGACCCTCTAGCGGGACTCTTCGGTACGAAGACTTCTGGTAGGTGGACACCTCTGCTTTGTGTTGCTTTCACTTAATTTTCTTGTAGACACGGCTACGAGAACCAGTGTTGCATTGTCGCCGGTCATCCCAACCGTTGCTCGTTCGACCTCTACCAATCCGGTTATACAATCTACTTCTGTTGCTCATATTTCTACGTCCAACTCGATTTCGGCCTCAGTTTCTTCCCCTACTCCTTCTGCGCCTGCGATTTCCACCCCTTCTATCTCCGCATCGTCTTCGTCTTCTTCCCCGAGTCCTGCGACGTCCGCGTCTGCTGCTGCATCTCTTCCTGCAAAGGCTCTCTCCTTCAGTTCACAACCTACAGTGACACATGCGACCACTACAAATGTTTCAGCCTCAGGTGTAAATGCAGCTGCCGCTAGCTCAAGTAGTGCTGCAACGTCAAGTGCCACTCCCACCCATGCCACAAGTACTGGGGCTATCGTAGGTGGCGTTGCCGCAGGCCTACTGGGCGTGGTAGGTTTATGTGTGGTGATCGCCTTTTTCCTCGTAAGTGGCACCTCTATTTCAGTGCCTAGTATCTGCTAAGGGAATGTCATGTAGCGCCGTCGGCGGAACCGCAGAGATGACGATGCAGCGTTCCGCCCCGAGTCGTTCCGTCGGTCTGCAGTGCTCCTTGATAGTCCACCCACGCACGAGGACACGATTCAGCGCGGTTTTAACCCTCCTCCGAGCATGACTCAGAGAAGATTCGATACACCCAATACCATGTCTTTCGGTACTCAGTACGGTGCTCCTGGTCCCGCTTATTTGGAGAATGATGCGTATGGATACGGTGCCATGAATCAGAACCAGCAGCCCTTCCAGCAGCCATACAGTCCCTATACCCCCAATTCCGCTGCGCCAATGATGTACTCCCAGTCACCGGTTTCACCCATCGCTCCATCTGTGGGTTCTTCTGCTGTCACTCCCTACGGTTCTGCACACGGTTCGCAAGTCGGAATGTTGGCATCGGCATTGTTTCCGAACAGCTCTCCATCGGGGCGTACTCCAGCTGCCACGGCTGTTCCTCCTGCTTTCAACGGCTCTGCCCAAAATCAGAATCTCGAACAGTATGCCGTCTACCCTGAACTTCCAAGAGATCCTGCTCGTCTTAGTATGCCCGTTCCCTCGAGTGAATACGTCGACGTCACTCGATCAAGTGTCACACCCTTCCAGGCCGCTCAGTACGCTGAGATCTCCAAGAAGCTGAATACGCAGCCTCCGAGCGGGCTTCCGACTCCAGAGGTCGACCAATATGTCCACTCTCGGCAGCTGAGTGCTCCTCAGGAAGCTAAAGAAGTAAATAGCGATAATGCTACACCTGGTTTTATTGAAAGGGATGCTGTATCGCCCTTTGCTGACCCAAGTGTGGCTGCAGACATTCCGGCTCATTTCAACAGTCGTGAAAATCACGAAGGAGAAGAGGATGGCGACGATCTCAATGCTCACGAGCTTGAATTCCCAGCGCCTCCTTCTCCCGTTGTCACCGGGTCCTCGAGATACAGGATTGACTCCATGCCTCCATCTCTTCCGGAAATTCGTGTCCAATCTCGATCATCCTTTGGTACTTACGACTTCCCCTCTTCTGTGAGAGCAAGTCCTACACCCGCAGACACCCCGCTTTCGAGCGAATTTTTGAGTGAAATGCACACTGCTACCGGTCGAAGCTTGATGGCACCAAGAAGTTTCCCCACCACGCCGAGCCCATTAGGGAGCAGCTTCGTCATCCAATCACCTCCCGCTACTCAATCCGCCTTCTCGAGTCCTCAAATTGATGGATCTATGTCTGAGGCCCAGAAAATGGAGGATAAGAAGTTGCCGCCTGAACCTCAGATTCAGTTGGGTAATGACAAAAAGAGACCCGACACCATCTACGACCCTGAAGATGCCTATGGTGGAATCTAGATTCTTGATGGTTTCAACGTCGGCATTTCTGTATTTTTGACGAGAATGGCTGTAAAGGTATATAATGCTTGTGCTGTAGGCTGGGAATCCTGACAGTTGTCTTCATCATCTTGTGTCATACTTCTGTTTTGTCTTTTCTTCTGATTTGGTCATTTGGATGGACGGATGATGGACGGCTGGTTCTTAAGTCTTGATTCCCTCCTGCTCACTCCACTCACTAGTTCTCGTACCTGTTGTTTTACTTTTCACATATACGCATCTGTCCCGATTGGTTCGGACGCAGCGGGTCGTATCTCTTGCCTTGCCACTTCACACTTCATACTGCTACACTGCTACATTGCACCCTCTCCATTTTGCATACTTAACGCTTTTTCACCCTGCGCTTGTCTCGGATGCACCGAGACCTTGCATTATTTACCCACAGGAGCGGTCTCGTTTTATACCCTGACCTATATTTTTCACCCTTAGATCTTCAATGGGCTCTCACGAATGTTTTTAATTTTATTTTCGAGATTGTTTCGTAGTATAAATATAAATTTTTGCATCTGAATGCAATGTATCTTCCTCTGCACGGTTATGGGTTCACCGACAGTCGTTTCGACATAGCTGAGCGTGGGCGCTCCAGACATAATCGACTGGCGTAAACCGGCGTCTATGACTAAACTTCTGTTCCTTTTCACCGGCACGACTTGTTTTTCGTTTCTTTGCTGTCGACAGAGATGACTTTGACATTACCGGACATCTCTTCAATGAGCCTACACGATCCAGGGCCCAATTTTGATCATTTATTTTCCGAAGGTGCTGATGAGGATGATCGCTACCTTCAGAAACTGAAGTCATACGCAAAATCGTTACCCTACTCAATCGAATCTTGCTCAAAGATGATGAACATGCTAGATTTCATCCTTCTCAGGATCGTACAATGTGTTGAAGCCAAAGACTACGAAGTTGGGCTTCTACAGTGGGACAGCATGTTGACTTAGTGAGTGTGGCGTTTATGTCGTGTGCTGTAATTCGCCTGACCTTTCATTCTTATAGTTGGAGTATGCTAAAATACCCCATCCCAAAGGCAAAGCGTGTTGCACTTGCCAAGATCTATTTCCATGTTAGCATTACGCCAGGAATGCCTGTTCAAATCATCGCGACTTGTGCAGATGGGTTCAAAACTCTCACTCAGTCCAAGAAAAAGATTTCTATCGAGGATCTGAGACTCCCTTGGAAACCTATATACGAGATCCTCAGCCAAGACCTCTTCCTGGATCGACGGCAGTTTGAGTACACGTAAGGGGAATCCGTCTACCGTCTACCTGTCTCGACGACTTATACGAATGTTTGCTTTGCAGTCAATTGTCCTGGTGCATGGGTTATATTACCGACAACTCAAGACGTTTCTTCCACCCTGCCGCCATCAGTGAGATGCTATCTACTTTCATACCTTTGCTGAACGGTACACAGTTGGACGTACGTCTTATATCATATCTTGTTTTTCTGGTAAGCTGAAGATCAGAAATTCAGAGCATTCTATCGTCTCAATACTACCTTCTCACATTTCTACCATTAAGTCACCCTCAGTCTTATCTCCCGATGTTATTTCGGATGTGGGAGTCTATAAACTCCTATATATATGATGAGCGCATGTTGCATTTTCTTTCTGAACTGGCAGAACTTCATGTTTCTCCTGAGGTCAGTGATCCTCGTAAGATTGCTGACCTGCCGGACGATGAGAGATCTGAGGGTGAAGGTAGACCACAATGGGCTACCGACGATGTAAGGGAGGATACATACTGGCCAGGTCTTTATAAAGATGTCGGCATCTTCACCGAGCATGAGTGGAGCTTGCTCATGTGTAAATGTCTGGCATCAATGGGTAAGTGGCGAACACCTTTCAAGATGGACTCAGGCTTATTTATATACGTTTCAGAAATCCCTCTCGCTGATGCTGGGTCTCTAACTACCGGCCCTTCTGCAGACAATCAAGCTGGATTCGAGATTGGTCGTCTACCAAAGCCTAATTGGAGAATACGTGCGTCTTCGCACTGGTTTAAGTCAAGACATGCTAGTGATATTGTTTTTTTATATATAGCATCACTGGCGCGGATTATCGTTTATTCTATGGCACCCGACGGAAATCCTGCGCCTCCTTCGAACGCCCCCACTCCATTCTTTACTCCCATGCCTTCCGGTATGAGCACGCCTTTTCCAACAAGCACAGCAGGGGAATATCTTTCGGCACCCTTAGGCAAGGGTGTACATAACAAGGGAAAGAGTTTTCTTGCGGGATCAAGAGCCCTTGACTCGCTTGCGAGGTTGGTTGCCTCAGTGGAAAGTTTTTTTCATCCCTCCAACTCAGGTTCATGGACTGCGGACGTACGTATCCAATCATTTCAGAGCGGAGGTGGGGATGTTCCGAAACCCTCATAACCTGTGCGACCCCGAACTCAGGTACTAACGACTCTTTCTTGTTGTAGTTGAGTGCCTTCCTCAAGTCAATCGTTTACAATTTCAATAAGCGTGATTCACTCACTCCTCAACACTCAACACCTCATACTCACGCAAAATTCTACAGGATGGTACGAAGAACGACAGCCAGACTGCGAGACTCCAATGGTCGGTACATCACGGTTTTAAACTGTTCTGCTTTGTATGACTGTTTTCGTAGAACCGACGGCTCACAAGGGCCATGAAGAGAGAACTCGTGAAATCACTCAGAACAGTGGTTCTTCTTGCCATGTTCTCGGAAGACAGCGTTACTGTTTCGAATATCCAGAGCTGCTTGAAGTCGATGAGTATCATGGAACCCGACTTGGTTCTTCACCCAGTTCTAGAACGAGCAGTTCCTTCATTAGAAGCATTAGTCGAAGTATGTGGAAATTCTTCTGAGGCTGCTGGTACTAAATACTTCAAAGACTCAGCGAACGATTGCTGTAATCAAGGCATTGGGTGCTGTAGCACCTGCGATAGTCTCCCGTGATGTATACTATCCTGGAGCGAAACATCTAGTCCCGATTCTTGAGCTCTTGATTCCGGGTATTGATTTGGTATGGATATCGAGCTGTCCTCATTGCACTGTGGCTAACCAAATCTCTGTAGAATGATCCGTCGAAAACTGTAGGTTTGGACCATTCGTCACGCTGGTACCTTACTGACACTTTCTAGTTATGCACTACTGCATTTCTTGTTGAGATATCGCAGTACATCCAGATTGGCGATATGATGTCCTCGGATGAGTCAACATCAACGTCAGTAGACTCTGCAACAACGGAAGCACACAAAACGCCTCCAAACTTGCCCTGTGAAGTAAACGGGTTTGCGGAGTTCCTTTCAGATATGGAACCTCGGTGGTCTCCGGAAGAAGAGGATAAGCTATTGAAGGTCAGTTCCACGAATGCAACCATATACAAAGATTGACATTAGCCACTCAGGAAACCACCGGAAGTTTTGCAGACTGGGTGGCTAACTTCATCCGTAGAGTCATACAGTTGATGGAAAATCTTCCGGACGAGGGTCCGAATGGGTCGGCGGGCGGCGCTACTGAAGGTAGTTATCATAATTGTCATCTTATCAGCTTATTCATGTTCCTTCTAGTGCAAGTAGTCGATGCGGTTGCAGGGGCATGTAATCAAATTTGCGTTCATCTGTCAGAACCTTTGTACGATCTAGTGCTCAATATGGTGTTCGACTACGCCAGCACAAATGTGCGCTCCAACGCGGTGCGCGCGATCCACCAGTTGGTGGAATGTGTAGCAAACGCCAATCCTGAGAAGACCTTAGCCAAATTTTTCTCTTTCTGTGCACGCAACATTAGGCTGGAGCTCGAAAATGGTGCAAGTTCACGTCGGACGACATCGTCCTCCACTCCTATCCCCTCAGACGCTACACTTCATTGGAGTGAGTCACAACTAGAAATGGAATGTTTGACTCATCTTATGCCATTGCAGGTTTAGCCATCCTTCGAGGAACAGTGTACAAGTACGTGACCGTAGTCTTTCTTTGTAGATTGCACAACTGACGTGTCAATAGTGATGGTCGAGCTGTAACTACCCTCTCTTTGTTTTTCTTGACATCTTCGATGCTGAATGTAAACTAGCTCCTCAAATACAAAGACGAGCTCTTATCACTTCTGAAACTTCTCCATTCGAAGACCTTGTCGAAACGCGGCTTCTCGTGGACGGGCAAATTACTATCTAGCATGTTATTGACTTTGACACACACCTACCCCTACGAAAATAAATTCGTCAATCCAGAGGAATGGGAAAGTGAAGGTGTGAAATAATTCAATATTCTTTGGAGCGCAATCATCGTTGAGGATATGATACAGAGTTCCGTCGCAGTCATCATCAACACTGGGGGAAGTTATATGCTGCAAATGACGTGACAGTAAGTCATTTTAATAGATCCCGAGACTGATATCTTAGTTTTCCTCAGATCTCATGGCATGTTCCCAATGACGACGAGATAGATTTCACTCTACAGATATTCAAAGAATTGGTTGAACCAACCTTGTCAATGCTGCATGACCTCCTGCAGCCAGGTATGCTCCATGTTCACCAATGCTCGTCTACGCATCTTATGTTTGCTTGTTAGATATCAGTCGGGATGCGATTTGGCGAAACGATTTTTGCCGGTACGCAGAACATTTTATCCTGGCAATGAGACGACTATGGCTAAACCCATGCCAAGGCATCTGAGTCTGGTCCGAAACGCCTTCTCAGGTATTCCAACCTTTGTGGAACACTATACATTGCCAGGACAGATGGCTTCTGCTGCTCAAACCAGCGATTTCTTGTGAGTACCTACGTCCTTGATGCGTGACCCTCTTTAAAAGACTTACAACGTGCAGGAATGAGATTCCGGAAATGATAGCAACCCTTGACCCATTAAACTCGGGCTTCTGTCTTACTAGCACGAGCGATGTCCGATATCAGTACATGCAAGCTCTTCGGCGAAGATTTGGCGAATTTCTTCACGATGCGTCGGTCTCTCTCCGTCAGCAGGGGGAGGAAAATACTGTAGATGCAGTCCATATGCTTGTAAACTTTCCCCTCGCCATGTTAACTCCGTATCTCATTATCATGTCAGCTACGCTCCGTTCGAACATACATGCTAGAATATGGTGATAGTCGAGATAGGTGCGTGCCAGGATATCATTCTACATCGATAACTGAGAGGCATCTAGCTATTTCGTCAATGAAGAGCAGTACATCTCGGCAAAGAATGTGGCTAGACTATATGCACAGCAGAGAGTGTGGCCTAGAGCGGTCTATGTACGACGCGCAAGGTCAGCTCTTTTCACCTGGACTGCAGGACATTCTGATTGGTCTTTAGATTCTATCATTCTGCCCGTTTGCGATGGAACTCCATCGATCGTTTACGAGGACCATTGGAAGATAGCCTCATTGACGACGTAGCTCAATGGTCCATGTGGCATTATGCGGTCGTACGAATGTATGAAAGCTCAGAGATTCTTAATTGATGGCTTTGACTGACGCCTCTGCAGTTCGAGCCAATCCCTACTTGAAAATCTCTGTTCTGTAAGGCCTTGATGCTGTCATTGCCGATACAACCTAATTGGTTTCCTAGGTATATGATGGTGTGCGACGTAGGGCACTTCCCCTGCTATATCGCGCGCTGGGATCGGATGTAGACGACGATGACCGTATGAAGGGCGCCCTTTGGACGCTGAATTTACCATCATTTGGTCGATACGCTATTTCAGGTTCGTCCCGCTATTCTCCGGCGCTGAGCCTGATCAAACGTTTCTCTGTCAGAACCAATACTTGCCACAGAACTTATAACAAACTTGCTAGGCTGTCAGCATAACGAAAAGGTAGCCTTTTGCAATCATATCCATTCGATTACTGAAATTATGCTTTTAGCCGTCGATACAGGACTGCGTGTCCAACGTTTCTGAAACATGTGGGTCGCAGCTGTGTGTATTCAAAGTGTACAACTGCTGATCCAACCTAGGTCTTGCTTCATTTATTGAGCCGAACTATTTGGTGTACGATGTGTTGACACCTGATTTAGATCAGGCTCTGGAGGATCTCAAGCTACAGCTTGGGGCTACACATAAGGATGGGATACTCACCAGCGAGTGTCGACTTAATCGGATAAATCGAATTCATCTTCTCAATCAAGCCGCAGAAAAAACGGTGAGTACTTCCGTGGTCTCAATCACAGATATCGTGCATAACTGAATTTTCGCAGAATGAGGCGATTATGGCCATCGCAAAGTCTCCAAAGACCCATTGGCGATATGCCATAGTGGCACTTCGATGTCTCCGCACTCTGGTGAGACGAGACAAGCCATTAACATCTGCTCAGATATCGTTTTTCCTTGACGGAATTTGCGATAGTCATCCAAGTATAGTGAGTGAAAAGATGATATCTCCGAAACCTGCTTTGACATTTCTTGTAGCGATACGTATGTAAATTCCCTGAATAGTAGCATTCAACTTCTCTCAATTCCATCTAGTATGCTCAACGTGCGGTGATGAAGGCTACTCGCAACATCAAACTTCGCACTTTCTGCGGAAATCCAACGGATCTATATGAATGCCGTAACCACAATCCCCTCAAACAATCGATTCCTGTCCGGCCTTCTCATAAATTGACGCAACAGTTCTTGTCTGACTACAAATGTCCTGTTGAATGGAGCAAGATGGGCGAAGATCCGTTAGTTCCTCAGACGGTCATCGGTTATCCTTAAACTGATTTATTTCGTTAGCATATTCTGCGATAAAAATTCTCAAGGTTGGATCGCTTGGAGCAATTCAATATCATTGTACAAGCCACCTCATCCAGTAAAATCGTCATTGCAACCATGGGAATCCGAGAGTCAAGATGCAGTAATGACGGTACGGAAGATTACGACCGCATCCTCATTTTGGAAGAGCCTTGCCAAGTACCTATCTGAGGAGAATCACGAAACGTCTATGGTCCAGGATAATGTATCCTGTGTGAAATCGATCTGTGAGTGCATCACTGATTGTATGCGCACACCGATGCTGAAGTGCGGCAAACAGTCCAGATTCTCGAGGACGAACCATTCCCGTCTCTCCAACCAATTCTGGAGGACTTGATCAAAGACAAGGAACCCGATAAGCAACGTGCAGCCGCCGAGCTTCTTGCGGGTGTAATCGGAGGTAATCCTATTTTCGTCATTTAAACTTCCATGTCGTCTGAACAATAATTATCATAGGGTCCAAACATTGGCCTGTCAACAAGCAGACAAAGTTCTGGAGCTGGCTATCACCTCTAATTCCAACAATACTGACCCGGAACTTGAAGAGTGATACTGTTGGGATCTGGGCTTCGTTCTTGGAGGTATGTGCAATCTCCTGAGGGATGCAAGGTTCAAGTCAGTAACACATATTTGCAGTATCTTTTCTATAACAAAGATCCCCGTCGAGTGCAGCCTCTTTTGGATCACGTCTTAGACCAGTTCAGATCCCTAGATTATAACACAGAACTCTCCTTCGACGCTGTGAAAATACTTTCCTTGTTCAGATCGTGCTATGAGGAGCTTGGATGGAAATTCTCGGCCTGGATTGACGAAGCTCTGGACCGGTGCTGGCGTGAACTTTATAGTGATCACGACGACGTAAGTGATGAGATATGTGTAAAAGATGTCTTTATAAATATTTCTAAACAGGTTCGTGCTTACATTGCCGAACTATTGGCATTTTCGGACAAGATAAAGGTGCGTATTTATTGAAATACGGGTTGTCTGTATTACTTAATAGACGACAGTGGCAACCTCGCCCTTCAGTGCCCACCGTCGAGGTATTTATGAAGGAGTGTCGAGTACTCCCCACTGATTGCGACATCATGGGTATGAGAGGAACTTTCAACCATGACCGTGTCAATGAGTTAGTGAAAGACCTTAAAGTATGGCGTGAAGAAAGGATACCGGGGACGCGAGCCTTTCAATCGAAATACGATCGGCGAGTACTCCGTGTTCACACATCTTGTGCGAATCCTAACTCACTCCGCAGGGCTGGAATTACAGTTTGCAGATGGCTGTTCCAACTACTGCACGACACTAATGCAATCTCTGCATTTGATTACATTCTGCCCCTCATGGTGAGCTCGGTTTCGTCCTCCACGAACATGTTTAATGAGTTTCTAGCCTGAATTATTTCGGTTCACGGAAGGTCAGTTTTTCGACTGTAGATTGGTGTCCTCGAGTCTTCATGATGTGCCTTAGTGAATGATAATGATGAACTGGCTAATCGCGCCAACCTCCTTCTGGTTCGGATGTGCGGTGTTAGCCCTCCTCGGTCGCTCATCAATCCTATTTTGGACGCCATCTTTGAAGCTATTCGATCATCACCGGTAAGCAGACTCTTTCCTTTGTTGAAGTCAATTGCTCATTACTTTGTTGTCAGTCTTGGCGAGTGCGACTGAAGGCGCTTCCTCTCGTCCAAGGTATGTCGCGTTGCGTCAGCAAGCTACAAGCATTTTCAATTGAGTGACATTTATCAGTCTTCTACTTCCGCCAAGTTCCATTGATCAAGGACATTAAGATGGTTGAAATGCTCGAGGTGAGTTCGTTTTAAGTCAGCTGACACCCGACTGAGCTCTGCTTGACTAGGTGTTATGCAAATGCTTGGACGACGAGGTAGTGGAAGTCAGGGAGATGGCCGCGACGTAAGCATTGCCCTAACATCGACCTTTGGCGCTATCCTGACAGCTTCTTACAGAACACTATCGGGAATTTTGCGTCTTTCACCGAGAAGCAGTGTCTTGACTCTCAAGGTATGCTTGGATGTACGATGTGCAAACCACTACTGACAATGCGTTGCACAGAACCGCTTCGTTCGTCTAGCCAAAAGCAGTCGCATACCTGATCGACAAGACCCGACCTACAACAAGAGCATTCGGCAAAGACATGCTGCGATCCTGGGTATATGCGCCTTGGTAGACAGCTATCCCTACACGGTTGAAAAGTGGATGCCTGAGCTTCTCACAAATGTTCTGGCTGAACACACATATGATCCAGTGAGTGATTTAATTTGCTTAGCTGGGAGTTTCGTAAAACGCGACCTTATCTAGATACCGATATCTACTACTGTACGGAAATGTGCTCGCAACTTCAAAAAAACGCACCAAGATACCTGGCACGAGGATTCCAAACGCTTCGATGACCACCAGCTTGCTGCCTTGTCTACCCTACTCACTGGATCATCCTACTGTGAGTTCCCATTGCAATCCATTCAGGTCAATATCAATGCCTGTCATTCTCCAGATGCATAAATTGGAATGTACTACAAGGACAGATATGTATCTGTTGGGACCATGATCATCTGTAGCCACAATCCTACCCAAGTATTTACGATAGACATTTATTGTATCTGTATCTGAATCTCGTATCACAATATATCCCAATTCAAAGTATCGAACCATAAGTACAGCAACCGAGTCTCTAAACCTGCAAAGGAGGTAGCGACGAAGCCCGCGACATATGAGGTGATCTCCCCCCCTCCTCCAAGTCCGAATCGCCTTGAGATATTCCTCTCTCCGTAGTTTCAGTTCCGTCGGCGGTTCCTGACCTTGCGCCTGCTTCTGGGACCGAGTCGATGGGCGCTTGCGAACGGTTTGTATAACCGGATTTGACGCGGTTGTTAGAAACGGATTCTCTGAAATGAAGAAATAAGACAATCACCCAAGGCGGTTAAGAAGGTAAAGCTCAACGAACCTGATTTCAGCAATGAGGTCATCTATAGCGTACCACGCCATTGAACCATAAGCTACCCCCCTCCACCAGCCCAGAAGATCTGCTGGTTCTATGTAGGCATGAGCATGAAGATGGTCAGTAACCGGAATCTTATTGTCTTTGAAAGGCGGGGTGATGAAACCGATGCGAAATTGAGGATTCGAAAGTAACTGAGACGGTATCGGGGTAGAGAAGCTGACTGGCGACGGTGCGGAGGATGAAGGTGTGAGTAGCGAAGTCAGCAACCTTGTTGCGAGATTTCTGACATTCACTAGCAATGGTAGGTCGGATGATGACTAGAAGCAAATTTCTATTTCAACTGTAATTCGTTTCCCGCCTAACGAGTGTCACGAACCAGGGTGTATATTGACGGAACATGCAAGCTAAACGTATAAGGAAGAGTGTCATAATAGAACGCGAGATGAAATATAGAGGACTGACTTGAAAGCTATGATGATATGGCCTTTGCTTGAAACTGGGTTAGCCTTCTCGCGATATGCAGTGAAGTTGTCGTCTCTCCAGAGAATCTCAGGCTGGGTGGAACTAGATGGAGAAGACGAAGACGGAGATCTAGGAGAATTGGGAGGAGCATCGAGAGCAGAGGAGACGATGCCGCACAGTGGGCAGCCAGGCTTTGGTGCAAATGCCATCAAGATGGTTGCTGGTGAAGTCCAATTCACGCTTAGCTCTTCATTCAATGCAACCTCACGTAAAGAACAATATGTCCTCATCTGTCGTCGACACTTTCCAGTTCTTCAGAGACGACCTTGACGAACACAACGATAGGAGAGAACGTCTCATCAAGGTCCTGATAATACCCTTTCGTTTCGTCGATGACCGTAATTTACTCAACATGGTCAGGCTAGTCGTGATATAACAAACATCTCCAAGAAAACTATATTCCTTCTTCATCGCATAGCACTGGAAGCCCAGGACACATCTGATGAACGCGCCAAAGCTGTCCACGCTGCTCAGAAAAGCCGAGAGAAATTGAAGGAAGTTCAGAACATGTACGCGACTCTAAAGGAGGAATTGGTCGGCGATCGTTTCTGGCGCTACCAGCGACAAGTGTCTCCTGGGCTTCAAGAATATATTGAAGCTCTGAGCTTTGCACACTTTTTAGAACACGAGATTCTGATAACATTCGCCCAAGTTCAAGAGACTTTGTGTAGTGACGATGGACTACCTGTAAGTACCTCGAGCTTCGTTGCTAGTCTATCGCCCTTTAGTGAATATTCATCTAAACACTTTAGTACTTTCCCTTGACCATTTCCGACTATCTGCTGGGGATCTCGGATCTGACGGGTGAGCTAATGAGGTTAGCTATCTCCAGCTTTGGGCGACGGGGCGGACGTTCAAAGGCCTTGAAGATCTGCTCCTTCGTGAGGAGTTGTAAAGCAGGCAAGCAGACATGGCGCTGGGCACTGTGAACCTTTCTGATGCATCTCTAGACTTTGAGCGGTTGACACCCTACATCTGGGAACTCAACAAAAAGCAACATGTCACCGCACAATCTCTAACGAAAATTGAAGATGGTATGTGTCTTTATTTCACGTTTTCCTGACCATTTACCTGGGTGCACAAAAGCTGTATACGCCGCCGTTGTCAGAAGTGCTGAGTTCGATCTCTCACCGGATATGTTGGACGAGATTGTTAGCAATACTCTCTCCGTCTACAAGAACAATCCCTATGCCGAAGGGGAGCGACGAGAGACTCGGGAGATGACTGTATAGTATGCCTTGCTTGGTCCTCGAATGAACAACAAATCATGGCTATCGGTACACTACCTATCCTACATACAAACCTCCACTACCAGCGATACAAACCTATACAAGATGTACAACAGTAATCCACAACAATGCGTTCGCACACCGTATATCTCACAACCCCTCAGGCTTTGTACCTGACTTCCAATTTCCCCGGCTGCGTCCAAGCCATCTCCACCAACAAGATATGGTCATCAAGTTTCGAGACTTCAGTCAATTCAATATTTTTGCCGTTGACATCTAAAGCGATCAGCTCAACAAATTGGGCGTGAGAGATCGTGTCACTGGCGTCATATAAAATCATTGAGTGATTCGTGTCGGATTCATACAGGTCAAATACAAGCGCAGCAGGGGCCTGGGTAGGCTGGGTAGGTTGGGACTCGGTCGCTTCCAGAACGAAAATGGGCCTAGTCGTGGTAGACTCTTCTGCCAATATAGGGAATTCCGCCGGCTGACTTGTGGGCGAGTCAACAGGTTCATGAGAAAGCAAGGGCGTTCGTTCATCTACAGGCGACAAACTACCGACGTCCTGCTCAGCTTCAGAGGGCAGAGGCGCAGGAACATCACTTGACTCGTCGCTCGATCTACCGAAACATCGGTGGAATACAAGCGAAAGCCAAAAAGTCATGGCAATGTAGATGTGCTTCATCAAAGCGAGGACAATGTATGAGCTGTTCTCGCGATATGCTTCAAGTCCTGGAATAGGGCGCACAGTGAGCGTCGAACTAGACTCTGATGGAGTTTCACTCTGCGTCTCGGTGATCAACTCTGGCGAATCTCGCCTGCTGGGAATCCCCATGTCAGATATAGAATGACTAGAGCCATTCAGACGGGAAGGATTAGGCGAAAGGTGAGCGATGGGCCGCAATTGAGGAGACGGCGGTGGGGTAGGCAGAACGTCATCAATTGGACCCTGAGTGCTGAGAGTGTGCGGAGACAGCAAAGACAACTGAATCTCTGCGCCAGCATCCGTGTGATACTTTGGAACCGAGTACACAGGGCTTGCAATGAATTGACCCCCAAAAGACGGTACAGAATACGATGTCGGGCCAGCGTCTGCATCTCGCGTATCCACCAAATGCGCGCCTGAATTTACAGGGGTGAAAAGAGCAAATTGTGGACATTTCGTGCCAAGAATGTTGGTCAGAGCAGCCGGGTCAATCTGAACTTGTGAGAATCCATGAACGGAAGGACCAAGGGGTATGACGACTGTTTGGGCTGGGTGAACCACAGAAGGTGAAGAAGCGAGGACGATATGCTGATCAGAGGCATTGAAAGATTGACAGTTCACGGCGGAGGAATGTGCGAGGGCTCGG
>JH814822.1:404869-418302 GCA_000296255.1 Omphalotus olearius VT 653.13 | reverse complement strand
GGAGTAAAGACCCTGAACCTGTTATCTGAACCTCTCCTGACGGAGGGACTGAGAGAGAGAGATCAGGTGATGCACTAAGAACAAGTGTCCTGGGGCATAGGACAGCGTACGTGCGAGCACGGGGCACAAGAAAGACCAAGGCGGAATTCACAGATTTTCCCAGGAAACTATGAAAGGGAAAAGGGCGAATTGAGTATTTTGTGGAAAAGGATCGTATTCCTACTGACCTGTCTTTTCCAATAGACCACACAGCCCAGTCACCGGGATGGGTTATCTGTGCGGTCCGCAGATTTTCAACGAACCTTCCACGAGTATCCCAGAGCAAAGCACCAGAGTGCTCCGTCCAACCTTCTTCCAAGACAAAGCTAGAACCACGATCTGAAGCGATGTCAAAGGAGAGGGTGCCGTTATGCCCAAAACTGCCAAGCCACCGGACTTCACCTGACGGGTAAACGAGGCGATAAGTGAAGGAAAAGTGCCTGGAGGAAAGCCCAGCGAGTGGAACTGAAACAAGAAGATAAAGAACATGTATTTCATCTCCAAATTCCGGGTAATCTGAAGGCACGAGAGAAACCAGGCCTTGACCAGGGGCAGAAGGATATTCAGTGAATTCCATTTCACCCCAATCGCCGTCCTTCCTCCCGTCATAAGGTGTGTCGGACCACAACTGGACTTTGATAGCATGATGCTTGAACTGTTGATATTGGACATGGTCAAGAAACGCACAGAAACGCAGGTTCAGAGAGTCAGAGGCGGTGGTCGCGTGGGCTTGTGGTACGGAAAGGTGCAGAGACTCGCCCAGGGCTGGGGAGAAAGAAAGGGACATGTCTACTTGAGCTTGTTGGGGCTACGTGCAAAGGACGACCCTTGCCCTTAAGTCAACCTCCTTGACGTCATCCTACTTCGGTCCGTGCTAGTATTTACAGTCTACAATAGCCAACTACAATATTCCAGGAAACCATCATTATCTCTTGCGAGCACCGAGTGCATGCTCTTCTAGCCATTTCCTTCAAGCAATAACCGTAAATGAACAGACACTCGCACCCTAAAAGAGACAACTCACTCTTTCCTCGTGTTCCACTCGACCCATTTGCAGCCGCCCTTCTTCCACGAGTCATTACCTAGCACAGCTAATACGTCTATATGTCTCTGTACAAAGCTGTCGGCAGAAATATTTGGCAGTAGAGGGTTCGACATATTGCACTTGCTTCGGCAGACAGGGCACGATGCGTTTCTCTTTCAATACATACGAGTTATTGACATGACGAGAGGTCGGATGAACAACCGTCACCTTTTTCACGATCCACTGATTTCCACAATCGCCGCAAAGGGTGTGTCCGCATGGGTTTACGAGCTGCGCACAAGAACTGTAAAGAGGGCTAAGCTCAGGCTTCAAGTTCCGCGAAGACTTTTACTGACAAAAGATCAAAACAACTATTTTTATGAAAAACAATCAGTCACAACGGAGGCAGGCAATCAAAGAAGTTTGCATACACCGGGCAGGTTATCTCGTCCTCGTAGCACTCTAGTATTTCCGTCATATGGCCATTCTGGCCCATCTTGCTCCTCTTCTTGGACGAGAGACTCGAGTCCAGATCATCCGTCAAGTCGGATCCACGACGGCGTTTGCAGCCACCTTGCGGTGAAAGCCCACATCCATTAGCTTTGTCAGAGGGTGTACAAGCCCGAGAAGCTGATGAGAGTTGTATGTCAGCGGGGAGTTGGAGCCACGGTTCACCAAAAAGAATTGTGGGGATTCAATGGTTTAGCACGTCGAAGTTATTCCTGGGGGGATAATGCCGTACTAGGAATCGGGACGTTTATGTTCATCCAGAAAGGCACTTACAGAGGTTATCAAACAGGAATATCTTTACAGAAAACGGACGGCACCAGGAACCAGGAATGCTGATTACTAGACAGACACTCACATGTCGACCCATCTTCGGCCACCGTGATTCTATCGTTGACCAGCTGATTCTCTACAGCATCTAGCTGGCTGAGAAAGGCTTCATCAAGTTCCAAACCGTCCTCAGAGAAGTAAGCGCTGCTCGGCGTCTGGACAGCCGACTGAGAATCTGCGATCCGGGGTGAGTTTTTCATGGCCCAATTCGATTAGCATTTCCACATACCTTGTATATGTTCAATGTTTCCTTCATGGATGCCCAGAGAAGAAACACCGGTGTTTATTGATATAGGAGAAAAACGCGGATCTTGTAGTGGTGTAGGATCGTCTACCGGAGAAGCAACCTGAGTTTGCATGGCATCCCATTCCTCCTCTCGTATTCCTGCGAAATCGAAATCGTCCGGAATTTGATCATATTCGTCCTCGGAGGGGGTCGTGGCCATTCTGAAAGGGTGCAGGGATATTGACTTACATGAGTTCAGCGGTTGGTACTGTGCTCAAGCTTGCAGATGCACTGCAGAAACAAGGTCACATGACACGTTGAATGACTCCGCGTAACTCGGTGCGCATGAGCGCATACAGGCGCATACAGGCGCATACATAGACTATTACACGCTGACGGTAGGCTGTGAAACTGCTGTGAACTTGGTGAGCCAAGCATTTTGGACGAGATGCTATATTTAACCATGCGTGGTATTTTTAGGCGAGATGGTCTTGGCATTGGCTTGGCAGACAGCAAGCCACCACAAAAATAGGCACATCCTGGCAGACATACATAAGTAAGAGCCAAGGAACGCAGACGGATCCCCCGCCAAAATGAACACACAATCGCTGCTTGCCTCTGCCCACGCTGTTCTCGACGAGGTCCGTACTACCCAGAGTCATTATCAGTCACGTGCTCACATGCCTCCAGACACCGCCGCCGACAGTGCGTGAAATCCTGGGCGCATATCGGAGCAAGGGAGACGGCGACAGAGAGCTGCTGCTCGCCATGCTGAACGCAAAGAGCGCAGAAGATCAGGTGACTTCCTCTGCTGTATTTCTAAGCCGCCACTGACGCGCTTGCAGCGGCTAGCGCAGTCTGCGTCACTCCATCGGACCCTGCTCGAGTTGTACAGCAACACAAGTGCCCTTCCGCCCCTCAACCTGCCCCCTCATCCGCCCACGTCCAGACACCGCGATTCTCCTTCTCCCCACCTCTACTCTCCCTATCCTCGTCCCCAGTCCCGTTCCCCTCCTCTCCCTCCCTCTCCCCATTCCTCCCGTGGAACATCAGACGCCAGCTCTCCCAGGTCTGCACCCGCACATGTGCTTTCGAGGGAAAAGGGTTCCATGAACATTGGCTCCTTGCTCTCCCGGAGAGTCTCTGCCACCCGCCTCTCTCCTGACGAATCTCAAAGAAGCAAGTCATGATCGCACTTTATCTATTCTCTGTTTTGGGACATCTTGGGCTTTCGCTATGTACTCTGTCTTGTATATACCTCTCTGTACGTGTACTAATTTACTCCGTATCATACCTTGTTCTTGGCTCTCCGCTGCTCGCTGTCCACCAGTCGGTTTCTCGATTACCGGAATGCCAAGATCTTCCAAGATTATTTTTACTGTACTGCCAAGCGTTGTAATACACACCAGCCACGGGAGAATGACGAGTCTCTACACCAGCACACTGCGTAAATTTAGTTTCATGCCTAAATATACCGCACAATTTTCTTGGCAAATTGAAACATTTCTTCAGCTCGGCCTTGTCGGAAGAAAAGAATCCGGATGGGAATTATTCGGAGTACGCACGGCCTACGAAACAAGTAAATCCTTGGCTAAGTGCTGAAACATGACTGTGCGCGTATTACAAAGGTGTCCGTGCGTGGGAGTATCCTGTGAAGACCGGTAACATTATTACGTAACTTGTCAGTCAGGATCATCAACTCAAGTACTCCCTCTCCGCAAAGGATATGTATTCATCCACGGTCTCAGTATACAACTTTTCCAACTCCTCTCTTCGCTATTCACCTGTTCGTGCCTTTGCAATCTAGTTCTCATTCTTTAGAGCACTCGGCACCGAATCTTACAACTTTGGTCACCTTCTGCAATTCAGTCAAGATGTCCCGAGTGACTCAAAACAAAGTTTGGTGCATTTGGGCATTCTAAATACCGAAACAAGAAAAGATTCTCTTTTTTCCCAGCCTAGTCTTTTCTCCTTCTCAGAATGCGACAATGTTGGCTCATTGCGATTATCTGTGCCAGTGAGGAAAGTTCAAAGCGGATAGGCTTTCTGATACCGCTCCAGGTACGAGCACACTCAGCGTACAATCACTCGTGTGAGTCCGCATACCCTCAAACGAACCACCTGAATCCCCGACTGTTCGCTAGGCATTCCCTGGCTCAATCCTGCAACCAGCGAGCGGATTGATTAATGGGAGGGGTCGCACCTTGTGCTTTCCGCCAATGAAAGGTAACAAAATGGCCTCGTGTTCTCCACATGCATTCTGAGTCTTTTTTCTTTCTTTCTTTTTTTTTTTCTTCAAAAATTCTGCTCTTGCAGCTTTCCACGGTCTATCGGAGAATTAGCGGCCAACGTTCGATTGCTGGTTTACAGACCTCCACCCGTGGCATTGAGGAAGGGTGTACAGATAATAGACCTATCTGACAGCGATTGGCAGCCTCAACTTTAACGAAACTTGCTTCTTGTTACATATCCGTCCATCGCAAAACTTGGTAGTATGTTGGGCCTCGGCGGTCAATATCTAAAAAAGTTCACCTCAAGGCAAATTTGGCAATTCACAATTTCACCTGCAACATATTTCAGTCAAATCGGTATCTCAAGAATTACCTCGATTACCGTTGCACACGACCCGGACTTCGATCAGAAATCCTGCCTTCGCTATGTACTTCCGCAAACAGTGGTCGTATGTCGTACACGATGACTTTTCTTCGACGTCTGTTGCGTATATGTCGGGGTTGGGGTACTAATCTCCGTGCTATTCTGGAGATTGGAGAAGGATCAGTGGCGTTAGGCTACATCTTGCGCTGCTGGTATAGACGACCCATCTGAATGGCATAAAATTTGAAAAAGAAATGTCTACTCAGCTAACTAGTAGTTACAACGTGAAAAAGCCCATCTATTTCAAAATCGACACCTAATTGACGTCAGGTATCCTAGGGTATCCTCTGGTATCCTCCGGAAGACAATGTGGCGTGAGATTTTAGAATACCTCTCTCTTCTTTGTAGCCGTACAAGCACCGTCATCTTGCCATACACCAGCGGAACCTGAAAGAGAGTAAAAAGGGACATAAATCAGAAATGCAAAAACAGGTTGTCAAAAACTGACCTCCAGGGGTATCCCCTTCTGTCCACCACATCGCCGTCCACAAGTGCGAACTGGGAAAATAAACAATCAAGGCCCGAGGATCAGGAAAAAGGCCATATTCGAGACTTACTTGTATACAGCTTGCATGCCTCCGGTGTAAACCATCGAACTCGACCAGGCTCCGATTCCCGCGCAGCTTCCGCTAGTCGGAGACGTTGTCGGAGAAGTGGTCGTCGAGGAACCGGACGTAGAGGAGGGTGCAGACCCGGTCCCGCTGCAAGCGCTTACTGCGTGGAAGATGAGATTCTTCATCATCAACAAACAAGGTACTAAACGCACTGGCGCTCCAATCACCGTTAGGATCATTAGCAGGGGTATTGGAGGAGAACCATTTGGACTACGAGTATCCAGAATTAGGGATATGTTAAATGTAATAATAACGTGGCAGACCTCCCAGATATATCTAAATAACGATGAGTTACAGTGAGGTGATTTTAGCCATTTTACTCACCCGTTCAAAGACACCTGAGAGCCTCCGGGATAGTTTGTACCAGAGACAAAAGCCGGTGCCGAACATGCAGGAAAAGTGAAGCCGGTGCCACCTGCAGCTACAAGAGCGTTCTTGATCGCTAAATCATAGCGATCGTTCACTTCAGTTGCCATAAGACACAATACTGCGGGTGTCATAAAAGAAAGACTTGCCGTAAGCTTGACTCTATCGAACCTGCATCAAGATTTCTTTGCATGGAAAGATACAAAACTAAAACGCACCTCATCCCTAACGATTTGTGACTAATTAGTTCTCGGGGAACCTTGAGAAATTGGACTTACCAAAGCATCACACCTCCGAAAGAAGGGAAGCTGTTACGCATTTGGGTAGCAATACTGGCAAGGGTACTGGGGTCCACGTATCCGGAACCTGCTGCAGTACTCGAGGCGGGTGCGCCGATGTAGACCTTTACATTCGTATTAGAACTCGTTGCCCTAGCCCAGTTGTCCCTATAGAAGAGCATGAGTGAAGGGGAACAGTCACATCGAACTTCCGTCGAATACCAGATCCCGAAATTCCAGTTCTGGTCAAAAAAAAAATCAGCTCTCTCGCACGTGAGTAAACTTTAGAGACAACTCATGAACTCACCGCGGCTTCGCCAAAATGTGTTAGTCCGCACGGATTGTTATAGAACTTCAGACAATCAGAGCGTTTCAAGAATGAGAGATCAGGCACGATCTACCTGAACTAAAGGGAGAAGGTCAGCCAAAGCATTCAATCGAAAATGAAGTCCTAAAACCTACCATATATCGCGTCAAAGTCTGCCGTATTGAGAACCCCTCCCAGCGCACTGTCAGGGAACACACACTGGGGGGCTGCAGTGACATAATATCTGAGAAGCCATTAGTTCCATGATGGAGAATATCGAAAAAAATAACTTGACCAACTTCTTGTCTGCGCCACTCGAAAGCGTCCGTATCTCGTTTACGAACGCTGCATAACCTGATGATGTGCCACCCTCGATGTCTAGATCTACTCTATCGATTTGATTTATTCAGACCCATAAGACATATACCGAGGTAAGGTGTCATACCCGTCAAGGACCGCGCTTCCAAACGGTCTTGTCGAACTATGTGCGGCGTTATGAAGATACATCTGAGAAAAAGGAAGTTTCTGCCTTACCTTGAACCACCTAAGAACAAATTCCAGATCGTTTGGGCAAAAGAAATAGCCTGGTCGTCAGAAGTAAATCCGACAGATCCGGTGGCGCCTCCTAAACTGATTGTGACCAGCTTTCCCTGAGCTTGACAGGTGGTGATATCTGAAGCCAAGGCAGAACAATCGGGGAGACTGGTTCCCGGAAAGGTGCTATTATCTGTTGGATTGCAAGTCTTGGGACGAAGTCAGTTCTGAAGCAGTCAAACATAATCAGAAACTTACGTTCGCCAAATTGATTGAGGGAACACCTCCCTCGCCGAAAAAGACGTTCAGAAAGGCCATAGGAAATACATCTACTGCATCATCCTATAGTGACATCAATGTATAACTTTTTCCGGACGGTTCGGATACCAACTTGGCAGTAGAATGATAACCTTTTCTGAAAATTAGCCGTGTCAGTATGGGTGGCACCGTACGAGTTCTGACCCCAGTATCTTCGGACTTTCGTCATTATTTTGCTACATTTGTCGGAAGGTTAACATGCTCACGAAGCAACCTATCATGAATTTCGAAGAAGTTCGACCGTGAGCACATAAATAATGTAGTCATCTAGATGCTGGGACACTTACGTTGTCATAGCGAGTGTTGTCAAATGCGTGACTCCTGAGGATGAGAAAACAAACAGCACAAAATGCCAACGTGAGCGAAGACATCGCTCAAATTCGTCCGAGAGGGAGGGGGCGCAAGAATTTGTCCCAGCAGATTGCTCGACTTTTAAACCAATGTTCTGACTTTCAGATGCAACCATCATGCGGAAAGATTGCACACGTAGACGGCTCAGTGCACGTAGCTGAAGAACGATGGGTGCCATGCGGTTGACATCCCATTCGAACATATCCACGATGTAGCCCAGATATACTTATCAGTGCGCAGGAGAAACTGAAGCGCATTCGAGACGGAGAGACTTCTAGATCAGAGGATGCACAAGGCATCTGTCTATTTGGAGAAATTGGATGGTCGAGGGAATTGGATGGTAATGCACATGCTCTGTCACGGACCGAAATGGCAATAGTGGAAGCTGGGGCTTTAACGATAAGCCAGCTCCACGACTAGAGGTAAAGTCTAGCTATGCAGCAGCATGTGAATGGACAAAGACTCCCAGGATCAACGGGAGAGGTTGTAAGACATATTAAACATAGAAATCAACGGTCTACGTACAAATGGGCATATAGAAACAGATGAGGGCGGACCCAAATCGAGTAAGATACAAAAAATCTGCAAAGCGATTATCCCGACGACGCGGAGTCACTATCTCCATCGACCATGGTAGGGTTAGATGGTCGAACAGGGTCTACAAGACAGATCAGTGAAAATGCAAGGGCGGGATGAGGACACTCACCAAAGTAGGGTTGTGCTTGGGCTTCACGTGCTGTGAGGCGCTCCTGATGATCGTATCGAAGTAGCTTGTCGAGGAAGTCAATGGCTTCGTTTGAAATGTACCTCTGGTTCTCAGAAGTAACGAATCGTGACCAAGGCTTTCTAGGGAATCTGCGAGATCGTCAGAGAAGGCTAGTGGTAGGTGTACCAGCAAGCCTTCGTACCTTGCCAAAAGATCGTTATAATGGGAGTCTAGGTTGATGTTGTACTTGTTGATGTAGGCGTACAGCTCATCCGTCCCAAGTACCTTCGTAATTTTCACCAGTTGATCGTAATTGTCGTGCCCGTGAAAAAAGGGCTCTTTGCGGAAAATCTAGGATGGTGGTCTCCATACGGTTACATACTCGTTCTAAAGCGACACAACGTACCATAGAGGCAAACATGCAGCCATAGCTCCACATGTCCAAACTGTAGTCATATTCCTGGAAATCGACAAGCAGTTCCGGCCCCTTGAAATATCGGGAGGCAACACGGACGTTGTATTCTGTTTTGGGATGGTAGAATTCAGCTAGACCCCAGTCAATAAGCCGCAACTGAAACAAAGAGAATCAGTCTCAAACGGCCAAGCATAAAAAAAGGACACACCTTGCGATGTTCGTGGTCAATCATCACATTGTGAGGTTTAACGTCTCGGTGCATGATCCCTTTGGAGTGACAGAAATCTAGCGCCTGTAGAAACATTGAGGGACACTGGGACATCTTCTACGGCTTAGGACGACGGGCTACCTTCAACAGCTCGAACATGTAGAAACGGACGTCCATGTCAGAGAACCGAGGATACAGAACTTTGAAATCCACATTGTGGACATATTCTGTGATCAGACTGGGAATCTTGGATGCTGGGTCTCGGACGACATCGAGGAGTGCCACAACATTGGGCCCACCAGCAAGGTTCTGAAGAATCTTGATTTCTCGCTTGATTTTCTTTTTCTTCACAGGCTTTAAGACCTTGATGATACATTTCTCGTCCGTAACAACATTGACGCCTTCGAAAACCTACAGCAAACAGAGAGCTAGAACCACAGCAGGAAAAGACAGATGAATCACGCACCTCCGAATACTTTCCTCTTCCTACTTTCCGCACGATCTCATAGTGGTCCTGGGAACCCCATTGCACCTGAAGGTTATCTAGCAACGCGTCAGAGCTATAAAGGAAACAACATCTAAATGGGCCAACCATATTCATGCCATGAAGGGCCTAGTCTAGCATTTACGTCCGCATAGACACGAGCGACCGATTTTGTGGACGATCTGCCCATAAGAAAGCTACGAAAGAGACAGAAGACGCTGTGGAACGAGGCAAGCGGCTACCGCGAAAAATTCCCAGGCTCTTGTACCACGCTTTCACCTTTGCACTGCTGAGGATATGATCATCACTGAGTATATGGTCATCATGTCTCGCAGGACCTCCTCAGAACCCCCAAACTGGCCTAGCCATGTCCGCTATCTTCATTCGTGCCCTTATCATTCATCGATTTCACTAGCTGCGCGCTCATTTATTCAAGGAGACACTGTCAAGACTTCATCTCGGAATTCGAATAGTCACCCCACTAAACCTCGTTCAATGGCGGTCATTCGACACATTTCAGACACCTCGCACCCTGCACGCGGACAGTTCGGACTCTTTGCACCCAAAAAAATTCCTCCGAAGACTCGTATCATCGATTACATTGGTGACCACAATAGTCAGGTCAACATGCATGGCATTCTGATATGGTCTCTAGGAGAGATACACTCTGATGAGCGCTCTAACTCGGATTATGATCTATCTCTTCATCGCTTTCAGAGTGGTGAAAGTATAGGAATTGATGCTAGCTTCATGGGGAATGAGGCCAGATTCATTAATGACTTTCGTGGTGTCAAGGGCAAACCGAATGCTGTTTTTGTCGATTATCGCACCGACACCGGAGAATTGCGAATTGGAGTATGGTCTGCAAATGAAGAGCTTAGAAAAGGCGAAGAGATTCTAGTTTCATATGGGAAAGCATGGTGGCGGGCTCGGACTGCCGACCAAGCTCAGGATGTAGAGCACATGAAGTACAGTAACACTTTAATGAAATAGAATCGATCTCGTTCACATTTCTTGTTGCCGTTCAGCAGTAAACTTTCCACATACATATCTATAATATTAATCTTACTTACAGAGGGTTCCTTTGATTTCCTTCAACTGTTGACAAATTTCTACCACTTTCCAGTACATCACGTGGAAAAGTGCTTGCCAAATAAGAGCAAACAAGACTCAAAATTTCTTGCAAATCCGTAACTTTAAGTGAATATCGAATTGGACGTGCTCTCTCTCATTCCTCTAACTCATGCCTCTCCGGCTGCCATCTCAAAGCTTCTCGTCGTTCATTTCATTCTACATATGTAACACTTCAAGACGTTCACCCGGAGTACGGCCATTCTCACTATACCGATCGCAATGTCTACACAGTCTAGTACAACCTTCCGGCCGACGGGTAACAGAATTTAACCGTTTTGGTGACAAGGTTGGTTTCATTTTGCGTCGAGGACTGAACTTTCCCCCTTACCAACACACTCTTTCAGCGGGCACTACATGTTACAGCCCCGCTTGGCGCTCCCAAAGATCCCTACGAAACTTTAGGCGTAAAGCGGGATGCCTCTGCGGCTGAGATTAAAAAAACTTACTTCTCAGTGTGTACACAGAACACTCACGAATCTTTCCGATATAACTTATCTCTGTATAGCTCGCGCGAAAATATCACCCAGACACCAACCCAGACAAAAGTGCACAAGAGAAGTTCCTGGAGATACAGGAGGCGTATGATGTTGAGCATATATTGAAATTGTGCTGATTTGTGCACTGATTCGGTATCTAGACATTGAAAGACGAAAAGAAAAGGGCTGCGTATGACCAGTATGGCTCTGCTTCGCAGCAGCCTGGTTTTGACCCTAATGCGTTCTCTGGGTTTGGAGGAGCCGGACCTGGCGGATTCTCAGGGTTTTCAGACTTTGCGTCTGCATTTGGAGGTCGTACGGGCCAAGCGGATTTATTCGATCAGTTGTTTGGTGGTGCTTTTGGAGGGGGACGCGGCCGAGGGTTTACTGGTCCATCTCGGGGAGCCGACATAGAAGCCAACGTTTCTATAAGCTTCCTGGAGGCATGTAAAGGAGCGAAACGGAAAGTCAACATCTCACCCGTCGTCAATTGTGATCCTTGTTCGGGGAGCGGTTTGAAGGCTGGGGCGAAGAGGACAACATGCTCTGCTTGCAAAGGAACAGGTACTCGGACGTTCGTCATAGATAGTGGGTTCCAGATGGCTAGTACTTGTAATGCTTGTGATGGAGTTGGAAGCACCATTCCTCGTGGCGGTCAGTGCTCCAGCTGTGGAGGTGTAGGTAAGGTCAGGACGCGAAAGACGATTGATGTGGAGATCCCTGCCGGTCAGTGTGCATCTCATTCCATTCCATTCACGTTTTTCTGAACTGAAGTGTTTTTTTTTCCATTACGTAGGAGTGGAGGATGGAATGACTGTTCGCATTCTCAACGCAGGCGACGCGCCAGTGTCCGGCAAAGGTAGCGCGGGTGATCTCTTGGTTCGCATAAATGTTGCACCATCCAAGGTTTTCGAACGGCAAGGACAAAATTTGTATCATGAGGTTCGGATACCAATGCATACTGCGCTTTTGGGGGGCAAAGTACGTGTGCCGACGCTTGATGGAGATGTTGACGTACGGGTACCTGGCGGCACGCAGCAAGGAGAGGAAATGGTATTGAAAGGTCGTGGCGCACCTCGCGTCCACAACGGTGATACAGGAGATCTTTTTGTCACATTCTCCGTGGTGCTTCCAAGGTAATGTCATTATTTCATTCCGAGAAGATTGGGCTTATTTTCAATGACATAATCTAGATCCTTGACGAAGCGACAACGCCAACTCCTTCAAGAATACGCGGACGACGTTGAGGGTCGTACCTCATCAAAAACTCGGTCCGCGAGCGACAATACTTCTCGGCCTTCCGAAAAGGCGAAGGAACATTTGGCAGGTGATCATGATAACGGTACGACTTCTTTTACGCACTCTCCACCTATATCTGGTGGCTGGGTGTCTAGTACATGGCAGAGATTACGAAGGCTCATTGGATTTTGATTTTCACCGGCATGTCTTTCTCGTCGTTCACGATGACTATTCCTCTTCTTCTCATTTGCGTCTTCATCACGTCAGTCGCTCCTGAAGAACACTCGACTGATATCAACAAAGAGAGTGGCTCTGAGAACGGAAGGGAGGAGAATGAGGAGAGAGCCCAGAAGAGAGCAGCGGCATGACAGCATAGATTTACTAGACCTCTACACGCCATATAATACGATTGCGGTGTATTTAATGACAAAATGTAACACAACTCTTCCGGAGTTGAATAATGAATGACCTCGCAAGTATGTTTGTCTGCATCTTGCCTGCATCAGCCGGCAGCCGGGCGGGCACTTGTGTTACGTGACGCGTCCTACTTACAAAGTTACGGTGAACCACTCTTCCCAGCCAAGTTGTGGGTCTTGCAATGAGGCTTTACTCATTGGCCTTCTCTGTAGAAACAAACGGCTTCGCGATTACTCAGGTCCAAACTTTGATACTCAAACGCTCCGATCGGTAGTTTTTATGATGCTCACGTCAAAGGCAACATCACAAGGATGAGTCTTCCTGAATACCTCAAGCCTCAATACTGACAACAAAGGGATATGCAAGGACTTCGCCGCTAATCTCAAATGCTGAATCTAAGATTCATCGGGACACGCGCTTAATTGATCTAACTCTGTGCTTCGACTTTGCTTTGATTCCATGGGCACTATGGACGGTTGTGTAGGCCAGGCCGAGGGCTTCTTTGCTAGGAAAGAGGGAAACACGAACAACCATCCTTTATCACTCCCTTTTTTCTGATACAGAGTCAGGTCCGCAAAAGCCGAGACTAGGCGTATAAAACGCGCCAATTGAAGATGTTACGCAGAAGAACACTGTTTGTCGCAAATGCAGACGCGCTTTCTCAGTATGGCTCAAAAACATGCACCGCACCTTACTCTTGACGATTCAGTACCGATTGTTCATGAAACCGGACAAGCTGACCGTCCTCCTGCTGTTACCTCCAACGTCGCGTACATTTCCAACCTAACACGCCTCATAACTCATA
>JH814822.1:392829-404843 GCA_000296255.1 Omphalotus olearius VT 653.13 | reverse complement strand
CACGTCTACTGCACTTGACGCTTCTAGCACTCTGGAGAATGCTTCTGGAGAGACCCCTGCTGCTTCCAATCCTGATCTCGCCACTACAAGAATATGCTCTGCTTCTGCATCATATCCCTCTTCGCAAAAATCCTTTGTATCCTCATCGTCTGTTAATGTGCCCATGAATATGAGCAGTGTTCAAAAACTCTCTACGTTCCGTCTCCTCCTGGCTCATGCAGGGTATGTTGTAACTTTTGTTCGTGTGGCTCTGGCGCTTATACACCATCTAGAGCGGCTTTGACGCTTTTCCTTGCGACGACAGACTCTGTGAGATCTCACTATCGGTCTGTCAGAATTTCCTGTGACATTTTCCTCAGACGATCATATCTACCGCGTTACCCACTATTACGAGTGATCTTGGCGCCACGAATACGCAGTACACATGGGTTGGCGTTGCATATATGCTTACCCAGACAGCATTTCAACCTCTGTACGGACGAATTTCTGACATCGTCGGCCGTAAAGTATGGTTATCAAAGTTCTATCATCGTCATATTCTAAAATTTGTCAATCTTTCCTTAATTGCTCTAGAGTCTGTTATATATGAGCATAACCATCTTTGCGATCGGATCTCTACTCTGCGGCGTTGCGCAGGTACGTTCGGCCCAATTTGTACTTCTTGCGTTTAGTCTAATACAGATCATGACACAGACAATCAATATGTGAGTTTGATGAGTATCAATAATTCTTCTTTTGAACTCACATTGAAAAGGCTCATTGCATCCCGTGCACTGGCGGGCATTGGCGGAGGGGGAATCGTGAGCTGTGTATGGGTGATCACATCTGAAATTGTTGAAGTAAGGCATCGTGCAAAATGGTCGCAGGCGCTTAGTGTTACATGGAGCTGCTCAGCTATCGCAGGACCCCTCCTAGGTGGAGTATTCAGCGGCAAGTTTCATTCGTTAGGGAGGCGGTCTACAGTGCTGACGAGAATCTTGATAGGCAGCCGATCATCTATCAGCTGGAGATGGTGCTGTATGTAGTGAATCGCGATCACATTTTTACATTTCGCCTGATCGCCGTACTTGTTTCGACAGTCTATCTGAATCTTCCTGTTTGTCTGGTCGGATTTCTGGTCCTTTTGTTTTCACTTCGTGGAATACAGCTACAGCAAACCTCTGACAGCTTGCATTCTATCGTGAAGAGATTCGACTTTGGAGGCCTGTAAGTTTTGCAATTCTGCTTACTGCAACGGAATACTGATATTGGTTGAACAGGTTCCTCTTTGTGGGAGGAACTTGCTGCCTCGTTGTCGGATTTAGCTTTGCTACCAACAATGGTTGTAAGTCGTTGCATTTGAAGGCTTGAAATCCTGACCAATCATGGGGATAGGGGTTGCGCCAGCTACTATTATTCTAATCTTGCTAGGTTTGGCTATTTTAGTGAGCGGCGCATTCTATGAAGCGCATACCTCAAGGGATAGCCTGTTTCCTCCCGCGATGTTCAGAAATCTTACTGCAGGTTTGCGTGGTATCTCTTCCCTTCGCGCTATTACTGATCTGTCTCATGTTGATGGTAGTCACCATCCTCGCGGTTAACTTTTTGCACAACTTTGCGTTCAACGCCGGTACATTCTATCTTGCGCTCTATTATCAGGTAATTTTCTATGACCTATACGGTGTTCGTTCTCTGACAAGCTTAGACTGCGAACGGTTATACTCCTCTAGAAGCAGGGGTGAGAATGCTTCCTTATTCTTTAGGCTCGTCCCTTGCTTCTATGCCCGCCGCGTGGGTTATTGGTCATTGGCAAAAACGCAGCCAGGATACTAGTGGTCAGAACTGGGTAATTTCCATAGGCTTTCTGATCTGCACGTTAGGATTCGGTAAGAAAGAAAGTTCTAAATTAAAACCACGAAGACTCATCATTTATCATTAGGCCTACTTAATTTATTGGATGAAAAATCATCGCATACGAGCCAAATCTTTTACCCTCTCGTTGCAGGGATTGGGCTGGGCATGTTGTTTCATGCACCCTATCAAGTTTTTGTGAAGGCACTCAAGCCATCGGAACTGGCGACTGGTTCCAGCGCGTTCTTTTTGGTCAGGTTCACCGGCGCGACAATCGGAATAGTACGTCGACCCCTGTGACGAGCTCTGACGTCTTCTGACTGCTTGAAAGGCTGTTGCTGGTGCAGTTTTCGATGCTCGCGTGTCGGCCCGTATGTCATCCACTCTTCCAATTCAACTTTCGGGATCTTCGGTTGATCTCAGCCAGCTCAAGGCTATTTATCCACTTTCTGTTCGATATGAGATATTACATATTATATCAACTGCCATCCAGGTAAGAAGTCACGCCTCTGAAGTAACTCCGCCTGATGAAACTCGACTCCTCAGGCGGTCTGGATTGTCTGTACCCCGCTACTGGGAATTGCATTCATTGTGAGTAGTTCTTCTATCTGAGCGAGAAAGTACTAGTCTCAGCTGGCATCGTCAGATGTCTTTTCTACTGAGAAAGCTTCCGATTGAGGATATGAAGTCTCCAGTTAATGGCGACGAGAAGACATTGAAAGAAGCGACGCAATCTCCGGCGGAACCACACGTATAATTCACTAGCACCTAATCCAATAGATGTAATTACTGGAATGCAGCACGACATACTCGTGTATAGAGAATGTTGAGATACTACTACGTCTACATTCTATGCGCTATGAGGCTCGTGCAAACGTGATACGTGCAACTTACGTGTTGTAGATGACGCAACGGTTCAAGCCAGTGAATGATTCTGCTGCGAATATGTTTGTTTTTTTTCTTCCTGAATCCGAGCGGTGATAAGTTCGTGCTGAAGGTGAAGCGCTTAGCAAGATGTTATCTGTCAATGTTTATCTTTCGGATCATGAAATGAGAGACAGTAGAATACTAGGCCATTTGCTGCCATTTGTTGGCACACGACTCAAGCTTGTGTAGCCGAGGCTTATACGCTTATCATCTGGCCTCCTTTCTTTCCTACCACCACCTTCTCTTCCTTTCACAATGCCAGAAGTTTTAGCTCCTTCTCTCTCTTCCCTGTCGTTATCCTTAGAGAACCCCACGGTTATCAGAAGAGTATCCACCAGTTCTCTTCCTGGTCTCACCAGTGTCATTGCGAGTGCAGCATCCTCAGTTACGTCCATTCCCTATTCAGGTGATGTTGAGGTCGTAAAAGAAGATGGTCTTCGGCATGCTAGTTTCACTTTGGAAGCAAGGTAAGATCTTATTTTATCTTCCGTCATACTCAATCAGTTCTTCATGGCAAGAACAGATAACCTTGACCATGGTCTGGTTCTGTCTTTATACCCCCATCACTAAGGCTAAACACCCCTTAAATTTCATGCTACAGGCACTATAAAAGACCCGTGTTCCTCAACGATCTGCTCGCATGCATTCGCACCCTTCATGTGTCCTCATGGAGCAGCTCAAAAATATTAGCTCAAGACATAGCTGTCAAAAAAGTATCGGGTTCGATGACGAACGCTGTCTTCTTTGTCTCCTGCCCAGCAGTCAAAGAGGCACCTACCCTTCTACTCCGTATATATGGACCTTCTTCCGGCAACCTCATCTCTCGCCCGCGCGAACTCCATACACTTCACATCCTCTCTTCCCGCTTCGGCCTCGGCCCTCAGGTCTACGGCACTTTTGAGAACGGCAGACTAGAAGAATACTTTCCGTCGGAGGTGTTGACGGCTCAGGATATGCGCAATCCCGAGATAAGTCGGTGGATTGGTGCTCGTATGGCCGAGCTCCATTCCGTTGACATTGAAGTAATTGAAGAAACTTCTCCTCAAACTCGAGGTGAAGGCAAAGGCTGGCAACTGGGTGTGAAGAAAAACGTTACATCATGGCTTCCGCCGGCTCGGGAAGTTCTTGGACTGCCAAAAGTACCTCAAAGTGTACGAGATGGGTTCAATATTGATGCTCTCGAGCAGGAGTGGAAAGCCTACTTGGTTTGGCTTTCCACGGTGGATGATGTGCAGCATGGAAGCAGGCGGGTGTTCGCCCACAACGATACGCAATATGGCAATTTACTAAGCCTGAAAACAAAAGAGAATACTGCTTCTCATCGCCAGGTGTGTCCTTCGCCTTGTCGTTTCTATGTGTCTCATTGCGCCGCATTTGTGCAGATCATCGTTGTTGACTTTGAGTATGCCTCTGCTAATCCTGCGTCATTCGATATCGCAAATCACTTCCATGAGTGGACTTACAATTATCACTCGTCGACACCTCACATTCCAGACAGCACCCGATATCCGTCGCTTCAGGAACGCGAAAACTTTTATCTCTCATATCTCACACATGCCGACATGGACTCTGAAACCCCGGTATCGGAGCAAGCAAAAAACCTCGAAGCGCAGGTACAGTGTTGGAGCCCAGGTAAGCCCTTGCCTTGTCCTCAATAAGTTGATATGACTCGGGACTGATGATTTCTTCTGTAGCATGCCATGCCATGTGGGCGTTGTGGGGATTGGTACAAGCTCGAGCAGACCTCGAAGCAGAGATTTCTGAGCCCGAGTTCGATTATATCGGTTACGCTCTCTATCGTGTAGATGTATTTCGTCGCGATGTAAAGGGTCTAGGGATCATATAGATGGACAAATATGCCCGGGATTCCTTGCGTCTATCTATCATGTATCACTAGTTTCTCACATATCTTCATCTGATACTTATAATCTTCATCCGAGCTTCAAGACCTCGAAGTCAAACAACCGTTACAACTAGCCAAAAAATGTCTGCGACAACAAAGAGGTGATAGTGTATTGAGGAGTGAAATAAAAACATGTTGCGGTTGACGACGATAATGCAATGCAGACGGGGTGAGATAAAGTAGCCTATTGACAATCAAGAGAGAAAATTGAAATGAGACGGATGAAAGGGAACAGCACTTTTTGTGGATCAGAACATGATTAGAAAGCAAGGGGAGGAAAGAGATAAGTCAACTTAAACAATTCCGAGCCCAGAGAGGGAGGGCAACTATTCGTGTGGTAGAACAAGTGGCAAGGAGGAAAATGGATGGGGAAGAAACATGATTGTCCGTCTTCAGCGGCATCGACGATAAAAGAAACAGAGTTCAAGATAATCAAACGGTCGCGGCAGCAGCAGCACTTTGTGCGCCCCTCAATAGAGGATTTCATGTGTTTCGAAGCTTTTAAGCCCAGGCCTTTTCGTTCAACCTCGATGGGCCCATCGTCAACTCAGTCGTAGACCATGGAGAGTTGACAGCAACTTCTCCAGCGGGGCTGGGTGCGTGAGGGTAGGCCGAGGCAGGGAATTGACCACCTCGAGACAAGCTACCCCAATTGCCAGCACTTCCTGCTCGCACATGGCCGTTTGCGCGAGCGGCGCTCGGATTTCCATCACCAGACGGTAGCTGATACAGGTTTCCCGAGACTGACTGGGAGGACTGGTACGAAAAATCTTCCGATCCGCTAGCAGAATGGCGCACGTTCGAAGGAGGCGTCTTGTTTAAACGCTAGTCAGGGATTTTCTAAGAAGTATGCCAATAAAGGTATTTAGTTACATACCTGATTGTATCCAACTATCTCATAGCGAGCATTGTTGTGACGTCCCAGGTCAGGGCCAGCTGTGACTGGAGCAGGAGACTTGGCAGTGATATGCTCTGGTGCTGGTAATAACACTCCATTGCCGGTAAAGGTGGGATAAGCAGACTTGTTCTGGCCCATGATCGAGGGACCATCGAGAGACGAGGTCACGACTCGCAAACTACCTTTGGGAGGCTGGTGGCTGTTGTTAGAAACATTGTCAACTGGCGTCGAGGAGCTGTTACTGCCTGTGTCCTGAGTACGTTTGGCGGAGATGCGAGCAAGCAAGGAAACAGAGCCTTCGTTGGGGTCACTGTTAGTGCTCATTGAGCGCGCCCGGCCATCTGAGCGGGGTGGTGCAGGGGGTGCAGCCTCTGCAGAGCCAGGTGTAGCAATACCGCCAGTGCCATTAGCAGGGAGTTCCGTATGAATAAAGCAGCATCGTTTGCCATACGGGCACGATCCAGAGACCCAGAATGTCTAGAACAGAACCAAAACAAAATATATATCAGTGATGAAGCAGATCAGTTGTGAACAGGATACGTACACGACAAATCTCAGTCTTGTACTTTTGAAAACAGACAAAAAGATCAGTAGAGCGCGCGTGGATGAATAAGTCCGCCTACCTTGGGATGCCGTGCAACCTTGCGAAGCTCTTCTTCACCATGAGCGAACTGACATTTGCTTCCGTATCGGCATGAACCCTTCTCCTCCCAACTTCTGCACAGCTCAGTCTTATACAAGCCCAATTTGCGATTGTTTGCGCTAGGACCACTCTGGTTTCCTGCACTGGAGCTAGGACTCGGGATGCCGGCATCCAACTGAGGGGGCACCATGGCATATTGACCAGTGTACTGCGCCTGTAGTCTAGTAGCCATGACTGCTGCCGCTGCCGCTGCGGGGTCAGCACGGTAAGCTTCTTGACCTCCATAATACGCAGCAGGGTACATGGGCATAGCTGGCGGAGGAGCCGCAGCAAGGTTGGCCGGGAACATGCCAGGAGCGAAAGGCTGCATGTTGTTGTTCAACAATGCCAACGCAGCAGCATCACGAATCGCAGACGGGTCCGATGCTGAATGATGGTGAGCTCTGGGGAAAACGTTGTGCTGCTGCTGAACACGAGACACTGCAGGATGTGTCGAGTCGTGGGGCGCGCCAGGAAGCATCATGTCATAGAGCTGCTGCGAATTTCCTAAAGAAAGATGGGACGTATGGTGCGGCGGAACTGCGTAACTCGGGAGTAAGCCTTGCTGAGGGGGGAACGCACGAGGAGGCTGACGGTATGTCGCAGGCACACCATTGTTGGGCCTACCCTGAACATAGGCCGAATTCGTGGGGGCATTGGAAGGAGCCATGCCCGGGACCTGGGGTTGAGCATTGAAGTTGCGCTGCTGCATATTGTAGTCTATTTGAGCATCTTCGCGGTTTAAGTTAAGCGGACCGGAACCAGATCGGTAGTCATACGGTTGCTGGGAGTGCTGGGGCTGGGGACGGTGAATATTATTATCGTTGGGTGTCAGAGACGGGTATGACAGCTGCTCGCCAGCGATTTCACGGTACTGAGTAGTAGAAGCCCACTGCTGCTGCTGCAAGGGACCGTCCCCGTCGGAAGAAGATTCATCGGCCTGCTGCAATCGCCGGAGGTCGGCAGAAGATAGCCCACCGCTGAAGGAATGCGGACGTTCCTTGACTTCGCTCATAGTGTTTTTAAGAGAGGGCTGAGCCAGCATCGTATTGCTTGAAGATGATGCAGCAGACTCCTGGGACGACACTGTGGTGTCAGTGGAAGAGCCACGAGAATGAGAGACGTTAATTTGGTGGTCTGAAGCATGTGGCGAAGAGTTGGCGCTAGATATGGAGTTGGTCTCGAGAGGACTCGCCTCCAGCTGAACGACAGCTGCTGAGGCCAGCTTGGATTTTGGCGGTGTCCGAATTGGGGCATCGTCGGTGGTTTCGCGAGCCGCGTCACCAATGTTTAGGCGAACAATCTCGTCTGCCAAAGCATCTGCATCCACAAGCTGACCATTCGGGTTGAAGAACCAGCGATTGTTGCGGTTTATTCCATTCTCAGTATGAGAGGTCATGTTAGTAGATAGTGAGAGTTTTTGTAGACCTGCGGATGGCACTCGTCGGGCAGAGTTCAAATGAAAAGGCTGATTCTAGAGATGAACATGAGTAATGGACTCGGAAGGCACGATAAGATGCAGTCGCACCTCTAGAGGTGTTTCGCGGTCGGAATCAAAAGGGGACTGCCAACTAACAGAGTCAGTTGTTTGGGGTCTAGAAGTGAAATAGATGGAAGGAAGTAGATCGTCTGAGTGAGATGGAACGTAATTCTTAGTCGTTGTCGTCGTGAAGGCTTCGTGCATTTAAAAACTGAGAAAGAGGAAAAAGGATGTCAAAGGATGAAGGGAAGATGAAAAGGAAACGAAAAGGACGAACTGTGAATTATAAAGATGGAAGATGCGCTCACGAGACGAGTGCGAGATTGAACGAATAAAGAGAATACTGAATAGATACGAGAGCAGCACACTGGATGAGGGTGCTGAAGAAGAAGAAAGCAGAGATTATAGGTATAAAAATGGGGAAGAAGGTGAGGCAGAGGTGAGGACGGACGAGGAGGAAGAGGACAAGCCTGTGACGGACAGGTCCAACACGCGAGGCAGAGGCCTGGCTCACTTCAACGTTTTGATCCCAAGCAACGTGCCAATCAATTTTCGTCTTCTTCACTCGATATTATCTCCTTTCTTTCCCAGCTTTCTTGTGCTGAACGATGCCTCTCTCCTCGATGTCGATGTCGATGTCGCCGACGTCCACCCAGCAACGCCAGCGAAAACTTTTAAACGAGGTAATGCTGTCCGTCTATTCCCCTTTAGGCCCAGGTCTTCCATCACATCATTCCAACTCCGTTCTTCCAAAATTCATAATTATCAAGCTCCCTTGCCATTGCTTTTCCTCGGCCTCAGCTCTGGCCACCACTACTGTCTCCCTTGTTTTTTCTTCGTTTCTTTCATCCGCTTTGGAGAGTAAGGAGCACCTGGAGCACCCAGTGACGCCCGTTGGAGTTCGCGCTTCTCCGCGCCACGTGTTATTACGTAACCTGCGCAGCCGAGTCGTTAACGACGGTGATGAGCGCGCGCTCACGAGCAACTTGTGCTATCCATCTGTTCTGTAATGCTAACTTCTACATACAAACATGCCCCATCTTCATTTATTCGACAGAGCACTTCATCTTCCTTTCCAAGCAGACATCTGCAGGCATGTCACATCTTGCATTCTATCACATCGATTTCTATCAATCTCCATCGATTTTCGGTGAACATTGCCGGCTCATCCTTGTATGTAATATGTATTCAGGATCTGATGAACAAGTATACAGGCTTGTTGCTGAAGCGAATTTATCGGGGGCCAATATCAAACTTCTCAACTCCAGCGCGTTTCCATAGTGAATTCACAATGTTCCAAGGCACTTGTCACATTTGACCAATCTTTGCTCTTTATAGCCTCACTGCGAAATGAGCCTCTCAAAACTTGCCTCCATCGAGAGAGAAATACATACGAATGTCGAGGGCATTTCATTCCGAGCCCGGGCTGTGAAGTACCCGATCGAAAGATCCTTGAAGATTGGCGACGGATGCAAAATTGGCCACTGCTGCCATTTATCTGGTTACATCTTTCTTCAACTCATAACATGGCTTGTAAACGAAACATTCCATGACCTTGCCTAAAAATTGGCTCTACGAGATATTTCCAATCGTCTCATCCATCATGAAATCGCCGCTGAATCACTAAGCATATGTTTGTACCTCTGCAAGAATCAGAAACGAGACAGGTCTTTGAGAATCAGTTTCTCCGCTCCCTATCTGGAGTGAGACTCTTGCATAACTCAAGCCACTCTGAATAGACTCAGGGATTCTTTCACTAAGTATCATTCTCTGCAGCGTAAATAATTACTCACTCGACAGCAGACTTTTCCGATACCGTATCGCGAGCCTTCGCCTAGTCTCCGCGCCCTCAATTACGCTGACAGTGATAAACGATAAGACAGTGAAAGTGGACCCCGACGTCAGCTCTGAGTCCGTCAACTTAGTTCAATTCCAGACCACCATATCCAGTCACTAGCTAAAAACTCATGTTCTACACGCGTCGTACACATTCCAGGTGAGGTATTACCTACAGTTTCCTCCGACAACTACCCGAGAGCGAGTCAACTCGCTTTTATTCGCGATCCTCAATAGATTCCTGCGCATATGACATCGATAACGGATAACTCTCAGCTCATCTGATTCAAGACTGCTTCGTTTCACAAAAAGTAAAAGTAGGACATACTAATTGCAAGACCACCCTATCAGGGTCGCTTGATGATACATATGATAGGTAGACTCAGCAGAAGGTTGAGGTTGATTGTACCGAAGATGTATAGTGACATAAATAGAATCATATTGGCCGGTATATTAAACGAGTATCAGCGTGAGCAAGTGAAAGAGCTACACCGAAGGCCAAGATTATGATGTACGAAGAGACTGATGACCCTCCCACTTAATACGTACATCGATGGTTTATACCAGTCAAACCGACATGTGAGGCTCGCGGTTATCATGTTCAAGCATCTTGACGGTAGAGAAACACTTGATTCAGGCAAGGTCATTACGACACACAGAGGCGACAACTTACAATACGATGTGCCGACTAACATTGTCGACAGACTTTGCAATTGGTCTTCATCAAATGCTAGCTGATCTTTATGCCATGTATCCTGTAAAGGACGCATTGAGCTACGTAGTACTACATTTCAACGGTAAGAAGTACGTACCTGATGAGTCTGCGAAATTGGCAAAAAAGGTGGTATCAATACACACGCGTTGGAAGGATCAAATTTCAAGCCCAACAGACCTTTTTGAACTCAGATGCACATTTTCTAATAGTGGTGGAGATCGGAGGAGGGTCGGTTGCATGAAGAGCCAAAACTACGATCCATCCCATGTTAGGCACGCCCGCATTTTCAGACGCAGACGAAAGAACACTCACTTTCGGTAAGAGGTGGCATCCAGGGCTCAACGGAGTACGGAAAGCTCTCAATTAGGGCACATAGACCCAGAACCGCAGAGTGAAGGGCGCGGAGGGAATCGGCGTATGTGGGATCTCGTCTCGCTGGTAAATTTGTCTTTTTGATCAAAGTGATGAAGCGGTTCTGTAATTTGATAATACTGGTCAGACAATGTACATACTAAACTTGCGAATGTAACTCACCTTTAGAGGGATAATGCTTTGACGTTGAGAGCACCTAACTACACCGGACAATACTTTTGATGCCATCTCTCGTACTTCAACGTTCTCATCAGCAAGACAGTCAAGTAAAACGTCCATGACTTTTGAAACGCCCTCTGGAGGTATATATAGCAGATTGCGATAGAAAAATACTATCAGCGCGGGAAGCGCATGATGACGGATCCTCCAGGACTATAAATCATCGTAAGCGTCCTGTCTCCTACAGCGAACAAGGATTTCACTGACTGTGGACGATTTGATGGCGTGTACAAAGTTCTCCAAGATTATCGGGATATAGTCTGTGAGTGGTGTCACGGCGGATAGAACGTAGAGCACTGCAGTACTATAGGTTTGCAACTCAGAGCTGTCGTTAAGCTCTGACATTCGTAGGATTTCAGGCCTGAAATGATATTAGTAAATTTATTTGACGCGGGCGAACAAATACGTACATCATGGCTACAGCATAGGGGAACACAAGCACTGCCTGAGCACCATAGGCCGACACCCAAATCCACTGCAATACTGAGATGGCAATTAAATCGATAGGAATTCAGGGGTTCAAATGGGCTCACGGGACAATCCAACTTTATCGTACTGCAGGCAAAAGTCAGGTCAACAATACAATGTTTTCAGCAGGCCCAGCGTACCTCAGATAAACTGACTCTTGGAGGAGGAAGTCGTTCTTCTCTCCACATCGGGAACTGAAGAAGGAATTCCGCAATACGTCCCTGATACTTCGCGTCGCTGAGAGTAGATCAGCCTACATCGATGAGACGTAGAAAAAGGAAAAATGGATCACCGTATGCGGAGAGGATCTACATCTTGACATACTTCTAGGAAAGAGCCAATGGATGGATAGGTTGGTTGCCACTGGTTCTTGAGCAGTGTGTAGAGTATTTGTGCTATGTGCGATCGAATCTTAAAGATTACAGAAAATTAGTACAGTCACATGAGTGCAAGAAGAATCGTACTTCGGCGTAACCAGTGTTGACGTTTTCAAAAAGGAGATTCATGTATCTCTCAGACAACGGATTGAACAACAGCCCCATGTTCTCGACCAGCACTGTGAATATGGTTAGGGATTTACTCACTAGAAAAGGGGTCAGGCAAAAGGTACACTGGAGTTCAGCGTGACTGCATACTGGCAAAGGCAGAATCTGCATTGAAATCCAGAGGAAGTGCAAGTATCCA
>JH814822.1:371545-387742 GCA_000296255.1 Omphalotus olearius VT 653.13 | reverse complement strand
GCGAGATCAAGCAGCCTGTCATCCAAGACACTAGAGTTAAACGCTTCCCATATTTTGAAGAGCGCCGGAATATAGAGTTCGCAATGTGTCGGGGGTAAAAAGGACGTAATGACAGGGACCATGGTCAAAACTGTCTGTTTGCAGTTCGTTAAGTAAGCGTGTTAGAGAATGGAGTCTGCTGCAAATCGCGCACCGATTGAGTGAGCAAAGGCAAGAACGTGTTGAGCATATTGGGAATCTCCTCTTCTGGGTAGTATCGCTTCGATTGTTCGGCTACATACAAAAGGATATTGAGGACGTTTCGCCTAATTCACAAAATTAATGCCAAATGACAAAGCAAGGTATGAGCGCATTTACGATGAATCTTGTATTCGTTTCTTAGCCCATAACTCTTTCTGTAAAGCCATCCACAGAGGCTCCCATGGAAGTTGAAGATCGACAGGTTCAAGCTTACGTCTGCCAGATTTTGTGGCGAGCAGACGAGACAGCATATCAGCCCAGCTTCGGATCACACGAGCCTCAACGCCGGGAAGAATGCAAAGCTCATAGTACAATCGCACAAGTTTAGCACGAATAGACTTCTGCATAGGATATCGCATGAGAATCCAGCTAGTGGCGGCATTCAATGATTGCAACAAGAACTTCGAGCAAGTAAACGTACCATTGCAGCATCCCATCCCACGTCGTCAAAACAAGCCAGTTGTGGGTCTTGGCACAGATGGCTATCTTCCCTACGATTTCCTCAAGCCGGGCCTGCATATATTCTGTAGCCTCGCATTCGTATGGAACAGAGTCGAGATAAGTCTGAAGGGTTTGTTTCTGTTTCTCCATGGAAGACAGATCATTCAGATCCTCCGCAGGTGTGTCCGAGTACGAAAGATTGTCATCGTCCATGTCGCTGTCAAAGTGAGAGACAGTTGGATCTAATCCTACCGTGGAGATGACTGATTCGATGAGAAGATCCATGGAAGAAAGAAAGAGTTGAAGGACATACCGGAAGTAGGATGTTTATATAGAAATTAAAGAATGACGAAGCACAGGATGACGCGTCCAGAGTTCTGGCAATAGAGCTGCCTAGCTTTACTTGAGAGACGCGTGTATATCTACGCACGTTATCCCAAAAAGGAAGTCCCCCATGTCTCTCCTCCGTTCTGCCAGGTCCGCCCGTCCTCCATATCTGCATTTGCGACGACCTCAATCGGGCCCGAATTTTCGAGCCTTCCACTTATCAAGTAATTCCCGTCGAGTCGAGTCTAAGCATTGGTTATGGGCAGCTGGTTTACTCTTGACCGTTCCGCTCCTTTTCGGACGCACTGTACACCTCGATGCAGCCCTTGCAGCAAAGCAAACTCAGCAAGCCGTAGAAGAAAGCTCTGACCATATCAGTGTGTCTATCTACCTTCTCTTTATTCACTAGACTCAAAGCACGTACTTCTTGGCCGCGCAGTCGACCCCGCTACTGGTATCGAATTTCCCAAGACCATCCGTGTTGCATCAAAAGTCACTTTGCCCTTGCTATCTCTGGTCGGCGTAGGTGTCAGGACTGTGTCGTTTCTGGGAATCAAAGTCTATTCAGTTGCCTTCTATGCCGATCTTAACAATCCTAACTTGAAGGTGAGCGTTCCGTGACTTCGTTCTCTGGCCAGACACTCACGAACATCAATTCAGCTTGAACCGACCATGACACCGGAAGAGAAGATCCATGAAATTGTCAAGACTTGCGCTTGCGAAATTCGTATTGGTAAATAGTGTGTTTAAAGACTGGCAACTCTGGCTCTGAGTGTTTCGCAGTCCCTACTAGGTCCACCTCGTATACCCATCTGCGAGACGCGTTCATGCGTGCTCTAAATTCCAGACTAAGCGACGGTAGAAAGCTCGGTTCGATATCTGAAGAACAAGCTCAAGACATTGCTTCGCCAATGCGGAAGCTCAAAACTCTGTTTCCGAACACTCCTCTAGCTAAACACACACCATTAGACATATTCCTATTTCCGCCAACACAAGATAAACCTCGCGCGTTGATTTTCCGCGATTTAGGTGCCATCGAAGACGACTGGGTCGCGACAGAGTTTGTACTGCATTACTTTGAGGGACAGGGCCTCAGCCCGCCAGTAAGTCTCCATATCCAAGCTTGACAGCCGCATGCTGAACGGATTCCATCCAGCTCAAGAAGATGGTTGTGGACCGCGTCGAGACACTTGCAAAGTAATCTATATGTTCTCATATTATAAAGCCATCTGTGTTTGAAAAGAAAATTTGTTATTCATAAATATTCTATGAGGGCAACACACACCGGTGGTACTAAATAAACGTATTCGCTCAGGTGACTCTCTGAACCGACATTCGACCGTGGTCGCAGATTCTATCAGTTCCCTCGTTCTCGTTGACTTCCACGATGGCTGATTACAAGTATCTCACCCGTTCGTTACTTTCGAAGTTGAGGACTTTCGCTGAAAGACTGATATATATCAACAGCTGAGCAGGTGGATCATTTTCTTGAGCATGGCTACATAGTCATTCGAGGCGCCTTCAGAAGAGAGAAGGCTGAAGAGTGGACCAAGACGCTATGGATTCGACTGGGCATGGATCCGAACGATAAATTGACCTGGGACCGGGAACGAATCCATATGCCTCTCCACAGGCGAGAAACAGTAGCAACCTTTGCTCCGAAGGTTGGCATTCGCGGAATCTTTAGACCTGAATGCGATTGATCTTTGAAGACAGGCCTGGGAGGCGATGCAAGATTTGCTGGGAGGTGAAGAACGCATCGATGAGAGTAGCAGTAGCTGGGGAGACAGCTTTATTGTCAACCTCGGCACCCCGGAATTGGAAAATACTGTCGACCGCATCCATCCTCACGATTTGAATAATTGGCATGTCGATGGTGATTTCTTTGTGCGGAATTTCGCTTCTGTCTGAGCTTCGAATATTAAATTCACCTCTTTAGGTCCATTTTCTTGATTCTCCTGAACAAGCACTGCTAGTTATTCCAGTATTTTCTGAGATCAAGCCAGGTGGTGGTGGTACCTTTATCTCGCCAGATGGAATAGGCATGATTGCCAACTACCTTGCTGCCCATCCAGAGGGTGTATTGCCAACAGGTCTGTCCTTTACTCCTTCGACTTCGATGTGCCAGGACTTTAAAGAGGATCCTGGTTATTGGTCCCACCTGAAAGAAGTCAAAAGATGCAAGAATTTCGTTGAAGTGACCGGAGAAATTGGTGATGTCGTTCTAATGCACCCGCTAATGCTTCATTCTGCGTCGAAGAATTATATGCGGGTGCCTCGTGTCATCACCAATCCTCCAGTTTCACTGAAGGAACCGTTCAATTTTGCGAGAGCTGATGAACAAGACTATAGTCTTGTTGAAAAGAAGACATTGAAAGCGCTCGGCGTGGACCGATTCGAATTCAAAACCACGACTGACAGACGACAAGTGACGCCGAAAAGGGTAGGGATACAAGAAAAATTACTGGAGGAAGAGAAACAAAGGCTTACTGCGGTCCAGGCGTAACGCGTAAACGCTTGGAGTGAAGGAATTATGAGAGATTCGTGTGGTGGCCTTGTTAATTATCTATTATCACTGTATCAGAATATACTGCTGAATATGTGTGCATTATTTAGCTGGATTTACAAACGTATACTTACATTGTTCGGTCGACGGTAGAGCGTGAGTTCAGCTCGGCAGCGCGACTTAAACTATACGCATCACGTGGTAAGACGCGCCACGGTCACGCTTAATCGATTCTGATCAACAAACGGACGCGTATAAAAAAGGCTTTGTTTTCGCACTCCGACAGTTGATCTCTAACCACCAACACAGTCTTCCTCAAGAGCTATCGCTATACATTTATCGTCCTCTCTATTTGAACAACTGTAATGGCTCGTACCAAGCAAACAGCTCGCAAGTCCACCGGAGGTACTTATGTTCATTGTTTATTTCTAGTGACTGGGAATACGATCTCACCTTTTGACTTCTAGGTAAGGCTCCTCGCAAACAGCTCGCTGCCAAGTCGGCGCGTAAAACGGCCTCTGTGTGTTGTACTTCAATTACTGTCAGTGTATATCTCATCAATCTTTTTGCTCAGAATGCTGCTGGTGGTGTGAAGAAGCCTCACAGATTCAGGCCTGGAACTGTCGCTCTGCGCGAGATCAGACGTTACCAAAAGTCAACGGAATTGCTTATCCGCAAGCTCCCTTTTCAGCGACTTGTTCGTGAGATTGCTCAGGATTTCAAGGTACGATACACTGCGTTTCGAAATGTAAGTATAAAGTGTGACTGATCTGTGTGTTAGACCGACCTGCGATTCCAATCCTCTGCTGTGATGGCTCTTCAGGAGGCCGCAGAGGCCTACCTTGTTTCTCTTTTTGAGGATACCAATCTCGCTGCCATCCACGCTAAGCGTGTCACTATTCAGCCCAAAGATCTTGCTTTGGCGCGCCGCCTGCGCGGAGAGAGGAGCTAAACGTGCTGGGGTGTCTTTCCACTGGATTGGGGTATCTTTATGTCTGTTGCTTGTATTGTTAGTGTTATAGTGCCCTCCCTTGTGAATTATAATTATTTCTTTTATTTCTCTGACGGCGCCTAAGGGTGATAAATGTTATTTGGTTCTGTTTTTCCGGCGCTTGTCCCGACGCGGCATCTAGCATTGGGCTGATAGAGTCTGCGTCTTTGCAATGAACTGCTTGCTATTTCGCGCGCATACACCTTCCTCATCATTGTCGCGGTCTTTGTCAAAGTCGCGCATCTCAGTACTACGCATATCTAGGAACTATGCCACACATCGTGATTCGCTAAATCCTTCTCAAGTCTCTCAGTCGCTAGACACTAAACGACCTCCACCTCGGCCAGACCAGACTGTAGGGCCTTTTCAGCTCGGGGTTTCTCAATCACCCTTTGGAACTGAGAAGGTCAGAAAGTGGTCAGAGCTCAGTACCGGTGGCAAAAGTAAGTTCATCTGCGCTCTTTCAAATTTGCCTGAAATCCACACCATCATGTTCGTAGTAAAACGGACCACTGCCCGCACGACAAACCTCGCTGTAATCATTTTTGGAGCCGGTTTGTCTGCGGTGCTCGTCTACTGCGTTACCTCCGAACTATTTTCGAAAAATTCCCCGACCGTCCTGTATAATGACGCATGCGAGCGAATAAAAGCGTCTTCCCATGTACGAGTTTTGTTTCAGGCTACACGGATAATCTGATGCGATATTTCAGGTAGCTAAACACCTGCATGGACCTTTAGCTTTTCATACCACTGCACCCTTACTCGAGAGGCCGCGACACCGAAATCACCAAGTCTCTTCCCAAATCTTCCTCGACCCTTACGGACGCGAGCATATGATGATGAATTTCTACGTCCAAGGTCGTGAGCGTGGTAATGTCTCTGATGTATCGGATTCGTATTACGAGGCTGCGACCAAATGGGTTCATGAGAAGTCGGAACACCTTTCAGAGATGACCTCAGACGAGATGGTTCAGTGGACGAAAGATCGTTCATGGTCTGCCTGGGAACAATTCCATCGCGCTTTCAAGTATCTCATCGGTGCACCTGTTCCACAAAATCCTCTACCTGAATCCTCGTCAGAATTGTATGAAAGCCACAAAAGCCCGGAGGGTAGTGCACAAAAGTGGACGGGTCTGTTTTCTTCCCTCAGAAGGACAAAAAGTAGCTCAGCAGAGTCTCCGCTGGCTTCCCCTGGCAAGGTTTACACTGATGGGGAGGCTCATGCCGATTTTATTAGGGTAACGATCTTCTGATGCTTGATGTTTCCGCTGTAACTTACATCAACTCAACTTTCTCTAGAATAACGACGGAAACTTCGTTTGTCGATACATACTAATTGACATACCCAGTACGCCATTTCAGACCATTTTGACCGCTGAGCCTGCATTCACACCAAGAATCTCTAGACTCCCGTTCCCGAAATTCTGTTCGGGTGTTCGTAGAACGTGCGGCAAATGTGCGGGAAAATGAACCGGTGTTGCGATGGAATTCGTGAGCCCTCGGCGGATTTCATCATAGTCAAAACATCTGATTCTGGAATGTATTGTATATACTATTAACAAATACAATGATTGAATGTCCATCGTTGTGGTTGTGGTGAAATAATAATGACGAGTACACCGACCTCCTTACTCCCCAAAAAGTTTCTGGACTCGCTTGAGTACGGAATCCTTTGACGGATCTGTTGTGAATACAAGAATAACGGGAGGCAGTTGGCAAAAGAGGCGGCAAAGTCGTACCGTAAGGGTGATCTTTCGAAGGAATCTCTAGGAGTGCTGGGAATGCTTGTTGGTACTTGTCTACGGTTGGACGAATCTTCTCTGCAATCTGTGAGCAAGCACCTCAATATTCGTATCTGCAATTCGTTCCAAGGAACGTACATGTTGATTGATCAAAAGTATAGCAATATCTTTCCGTTCCGTGAACTCCTGAAATGTGGCTTCAATTTGAGCGACTTGAGTCTCTGGGCGTGTCGAATTAAAAAGCTCAAGGTCTTCGCATGTGAGGCAAGTTCCAAGGGAACGTACTTGAGTCCACCACTAGAAAATTCTTCTTTTGTTGTTCATTCATGTGTCCGATGCCAGCTAGGAGCAGACCCGTGATTGAATCCTTCGCCGCAGTTCACTACATCGGTGAAGGGTGAAGCTTGGAATTCTGCATACCTCATCGCCAATAACTGCCAGCAAGTTTCTATCCTTGAAGGAAACGTTTGTGGTCATTGCATTCGTCGTCAAAGTCTGGGCACGTTGTTTGGCTGCAGACGCCGATTGATTTCGGCATTTTTTGGCGTGATGCCGTGACTTCAACTTGATACTGACAATTTTATGTCGTTCTTGACTTGAACAATGGATATTTTCAATCGAACTCCTACTGTATCTGAGGATACTCTGCAGTATGCGCTCTATCTTCCAGCAGAACACTCCGACAAAGATTCGGTAACAACACTTGCGGCCTGCATACAGACTTTCGTCGATTCCACACTTCCTCCAGAATTTCTATGGCACCGGGATTCATTCGAGGTCAAGGTTGTACAGAATCAAGACAACAAGGGATGGATGATTGAAGGCCGAATGAGAGTCGGAGATTGTGTCGATGATGAGTGGTGCACTGTATGGCTGTTAAGAGAAATGAGCTCAAAGTGGGAGATTGCTATTTGGTATATCCTATCGCGACGATCTTTTCACGATGTTGACCGTAATTTCAGTGTGTTTGACTCTGACGGAGAGTTTCTCCTGATAGAGGCTGCAGACGCGCTTCCCGCATGGGTGAAACCAACGAACTCTGAAAACCGAGTGCGCCCTCTTCATCTTTGGTAAGAGACAAGCCATTCATTGCAAACTTTCCATAGGTCTGGATCTACAAGTCCCAACTTCATCTCATCGATGTCTCACACGTCTCTCCGCCTTCCAGAACTCGTCGTCGTCGCACCTCAGCTGGCCATGACAGTGACAATGAGGTTGTTCAAATTCAGGATGAAATTGACGAGTTTCTTGCAGTGGACAGCGCGCTAAAATGTCTTCGAGATCCTTTAATTGACACACTTGCTCCACAAAAAGTTGAGGAGATTGTCTGGGATCGGATAGCTGAGTTCGTGAATCTCGGAAACGCGCATCACGAATACCGCTGACCGTCTGAGCAGGTACCCCGCTGCTTCCCGGAGTCATGTTCATTTCACGAAATCGTACCTGCCCCTTGACATTGCGAAGGCCTTATCTGTCAATCCCTTTCTCATTCAAAAAGCAGTTGAAGCCTTTTACACCCGAGATGCGATTCAACTTCGTGTAAGCATGTTGTACCACAGTGGGACTTGCAACGCTAAATCAGTCTGTTTTGCAGTCGGCTCACCGGATGTCGCGTTTTCCTCCACACACGGCTGTACTCACCACTATCAAGATGACAAGGACCGCCTACGCTCAGCTGGTTGGTCAGAAATTCTTCCCTCCAAAAATCTTCGGCCGTTGGCCTGAAAATGGAAGCAGCAAGGAATGGAGATGGCATGACGTTGGTATGAAGATAGTATGTTGTTTGTGCCTTATAGAAGTCGCTATAGTTTTGATGAAGAAGTAGGCCGTCGGGTTCGAAATTCTCTATCAGGAAAGCAAAGGTCGTAGTGAAACGAATAGCTCTGCCGAGGGCCTCAAATCATCTGTGAGTCACTGTTATACTATGGCACTTCATCGTTTGCTGATGGTTGAAATCAGGCTGAAGCCAGAAAGGATATTCTCAGGCGCAACGCCGACTACAGGACATACATTCAAAAGCTCGGTGCTACCGGCTATTTCAAAGGAGAGATGCAGGGCTCGCAATTATGGAATGAGCTTGAGGACAAGGCTGCCGAAATGTTTGTCAATATCCGGAAAGAAGAGTAAGTTTGCAGTGTATTTGTATTCGAAATCCGTGTCTGAAACGAGCTGGATGTAGTTCACCAGCGAGGCAATCTTTCGCCGCCCTGGTTACTTCTGCGATCTCTCAGGCACAAGTCGCAATTCCAGTCAGCAGTCAGGATGAAGATAGTGATGATTGGTTGAATATCGATGCCGAAAACTTTGAGAACATGTTGCAGCAGAATACTGGCACAAAAACGGCTCCCAAGGATCCTGAAGCCATGGATATCGACGAATCGGACAATCACACTTCGCTAGAAGACCGGACAGCGTCAAGTCAAGCCTCACGGTTGCGGGAACTGGCCTCAAAAGTGGAGGAGTTTGTTGAGGGGGAAGGCGACATTGAGGGTGCTCAATTTGCCGAGTGAGTACCAGAAATCCATGTTGGCCTAGTGACTGATTTGTCGTCTGCTTAAAGTGAGATCTTCTCAGACGAGGACTTTGACGATGATTCAGACAACGAGCAAGAAGAAGCCGAGCGGATGCAGGCAGCCATGGACAATCTGGTACCGAAACTCGATTCCTCCGAATATGGCAAAATGCCTGCTTCTTTCCACAGCCATTCTCAAAGGGTGGCCCCAACGACAATGGAGACCGATGTTCTGGGAGAGATGGCTGATAACAAAGGAGACCGTGAACTATTTTCCCTCGATAGACATATTCGGGAACCTATTCTTCCCCGCGACAAGTTCGACGGCGTTGATTCTGATGACGAGACGGATGAAGACGAAAATGAAGACCCGGAATCTGAAGAGGACCAGCCTCAAGTTGTCGGTGACATTGAAGTGGATATGGGAGAAGAGGAGGACGAGTTTCTCGAGTTCTCTCGGCAGGCTCTCGGTATCTCTGATGCCCAATGGAACGATATCTTGCGAGACCGGAAGGACCGGGGAGGTAGGCTATATTTCTATTTCTCGTACCGGCTCATCTCTGATGCACATCAGCTTATGTTCCTAAATATGCGCCTTCGATGAAAATTCCAGCAGTCGAAGCACCTTCCGGCAATGCCGACATGGGGGAACATCGCACACAACCTGTTCAGATTCCTGCTGGGGGCCCTCGACCAAGCGTCAATCCCAATTTGGACTCTTTCGAAGCAGTGATGAAAGCTATGGATGCTGAGTTGAGTCGCTCTCACAGACCGGTCAAGGCAGTCAATACTTCTTCGGCGACGGAAATAAAAAAGGAGAAAGAGAAAGGTAAAGGTAAAGCCAAAGTCACCTTCCAGGACGATGTCGAGGACGAGGATGAGATTGAAGACATAGAAGCAGCTATGGGAGCGGAACTGAAGGCTGCTTTAGAACGAGGCGATGAAGGAGAAGACGGTGATTTGGGAGTTGCGAATATAGATTACAACCTCATCAAGAATTTCTTGGAAAGTTTCAAGAGTCAGGCGGGGTTGTCTGGGCCTGTGAGTAATCTTGCTGGAAGATTACAACCAGAGTGGAAACTTCCAAGAGATGGATGAATATTCAACGATTCGTTACTTATGTATGCCTAGGAGGTAGTTGTACTCAGTACCGATGTTCGTGTTCACTGCTATTCTTGCTGCGGATCGTATTCGAATTCCCAGGCTTTGAAATTTGGTCAGCTACGTTGTCGTGCTCTCTTCGTCCATATGATACACGCTGTTCTTATCTGTCAGTGGCTCATGAAAACCCTTCACTACCAAGCTGATTCTCCACAGTCAACACTTCTGGTGTACCTAGACTCACCAAGTTTTACACCGAAGTGCAACATTCGGTACAGACCTTGATTCAGAAGATCTTCACTTTGGTTTACTCTCGCCCTGTCGGACTATGCAATTTCCTGGACGCACCCGAGCTTGAACCGTTTCTCAATCAGAACAACGGAGAAGGCGAACGTTGGCGAGTGGTCTACCGAAGTTATGCTACACTCTACTTTGTCTTCGTCGTTGACGGAGCTGAAAGCGAACTCGGAATCTTGGATCTGATTCAGGTTCGTGATTTGCTCTTCATACATTTCTCTAAATTATCCTGATCTATGATGCAAGGTCTTCGTGGAATCCCTTGATCGCGCCTTTGAAAACGTTTGTGAATTAGATCTTGTCTTCCACTTTGACGAAGTACGTGGCCCATCGCAGATGTGGGATGGCTCCTGAAAATCAACCTCTTTTTTTTCCAGGTACATCATATACTTGCGGAGATAATACAGGGTGGACTCGTCCTCGAGACCAACGTGGACGAGATTGACGATGGAGGTCCGTGAAACCATCCACTTTCCCATGTTCATTGAAAAGGGTGGAACTACTCCGGAGCTTTTCCTGGACTAATATTTGTATTTCTTTTTCGGTAGTACAATCAGCGGCAAAGCTACGGAGAGAATCTTTCGCCTCTGCGAACCCTTTATCATTAGGAGGGGGATTGGCCCCTCGAGGAGGGCCCATACAGACACCTCTCGGATGGCTGACAGGGAAACTTACTGGCGTTGGAGCTCGTTAATCCTACTGGGATGGTTGCTATAAATCTACACAGGCATTCACGCGTGGATACTCCTAGGCAAAAGCCGACCTTTGACTATCACTTCGAATCCGCGCAGCTGCGGACCGTACCGTGTGCTACGCATCCGTTCTTTTAGGATAACTGTGTTCCAAACACCGTGTCCGCTACAGTGGTGAGCGGTTCTACCGACGGGAAAATAGGCTCATCAGATCGTTGTTTCCATAAGTTCAGGTACTAAGTACATGTATACATGCTATGTATGAATCTATTTTCTGTGCAAACCATTGAGCGCAAAAAGCTCTCGTGTCAAGCCTCTGGTCCTGGAGCATTTGCCAGTCCAGTTCCTGTTGAAAGTCAAAAGTCAGTGACATCGACGCAGTAATGTACCTCGTTGACACCTACGCTTTCGTTTCTTCTTCCCGCCGCCAGGTACTGCCTTGGCTAGCGCTTCTTGAGCGGTAGGTTTTGGGGTCGGGGCGCGGGACACTACAGGTGCTGGAGTGACCGATGTGCGAGGGCCTGGTAGTGTAGCAGTAACTGTGTCTTGGGCTATATTCTCGGCAGCTTGAGACAATACGCTCGACGATAGCGCAATTTTAGAATGCGTGGCCGTGGCTTGCATTGCATTCATGAGAAGCAGGTTGTTCTGTTGTCTCTTGGGAATACCCGAAGAGTCGGAAACCTTTGATTTCATAGCCACTTCAGATACGACTTCGACCCCTGTCGCAGTGAGGTCATCCTGTCTCTTGGTTTCATCTTTAGAGAGTGACGGGTCTACGATAGGCCACACAAAACCCGTTCGGGGAGTGTAATCGGGCCTATGTGTACGCAAAGTGTCGAGAGTTGATTGTATAGAATAGAGTGAAGTGAGCTATAATCTGCATTCAGAAAAGGAATCAAAGACGGAGAAGGAGCGGACCAATCGGTTTGATAGGACCGTATATACGTCAGGAGACTGATATATCCGGTTATTCATGATAAAATAAGCGCAGAGCGGTTTCACTGTTGAGCATATTGCATCAGTCGAACAAAGAGGATGCGCGCGCGAAGCAAACCTTCTTCAGGCGACAGCCTTTCACGTTTGTGTATGATGAAAAACGACGGAGGCTGCGCGTGTACGAGGGCGAACTCAGTGCCAGTAAAGCGCCTAAGCGGCCATTGAACACGTCTAGTTGAAGTCGAATCCCATTGACTTACTTGAGCTCCTCGGCCTCATTCACGATAGGCACACCGGTATGCATAGTCTGCATTCGCAGGACCTGGTTGCTACTCTGCTTATCGTAGAACATGGAGGTAGTAAAGTACTCAAAAACATTCTCCGCGGTGAGGGGACCGTTGGCCTGATAAATAAAAGATGAGAAGGGTAAAGGAGAGAGAGAGAGAGCGATCCAACGAGAATCCATTCATGCCATATGAAAAACCTGTGACTGTAGTCGTCTGGAGGATGGAGGTCAGTGAGGTCCATGGCGGTAAACGAAGAGAAGGGACCGGGATTCCCGAAAAGGAAACAGTGCACACCGTATCGTTGGTTCGTGAAAACGGCGACAACCCAAAGTCTTGTTTCTATCCACTCCGCCGGGTAGGGTATATGCTGCCATTCATCATGCCCTCTCCATTCTCGTCATCTCCTCGATTTCTCTTTCTCTCCTTTGAAGATGTCCTTCATTTCTTCCCCTCCGAGTCCACCGTCGTCTCAAAAGCTATCTCTCAGTTCAACGATTCATACTCTTATCCGCCATGTGAAGAAACACGTCGGCATCGGTATAATATGTTCTGTGGCTTATTTTGACCCGTAGGTTGGCTGCATCACTAAGCGTTCCGCGTATCTAATCCCCTCGTCTGCAGGGGAAACTGGAGCGTCGATCTCCAAGCCGGAGCCAGTTTTGGTTACCGCCCGATGCTTTTTGTCTTGCTTCTATCAGGACTCGGTGCAATCATCCTTCAGGTAGGCTTTTGCGTTTTGAGACCACTCGCCGATGATGCAGAACCTGCTTTAGACCCTGGCTTGCCGATTGGGTTGTATTACCGGCATAGGTGAACACTCCAATATCACTTGTTCTACTCTCTTTTTGAAGAAATTGATAATATATAGACTTGGCATCGCATTGTCGATTACTGCTACATGACCACAAGAAGCACCCGCGCATCGTAAGGCGCGCAGTTCTCTATCCTCTCTATGTCTGCGCCGAGATTGCTATAATCTCAACGGATCTCGCTGAACTTCTTGGCTCTGCTATCGGACTCGTTTTGATCTTTCCAAAGCTACCGCTTTGGGCTGCAGTGACTCTGACTGCTGTCGACGTCCTTGTCTTCCTGTTCTTTGCGGACCCTTCCCGCAGTGGTGGTCGGCCAATGAGGATGTTTGAACTCGTCATTATCGCTCTCGTACGTATCCAACTTTGCGCGATTAACTCTGGCTAATCAGAAGCAGGTCTTGGCAGTATTTGCCTCTTTCGTCGTACTACTTGTTAAAGTCAGTCCGCATTGGCCCGCCGTATTCCTCGGTTATCTGCCCAATAAGAGTCTGTTCCAATCTGACACGGATGCTGTCTATACTGGTCAGTAGTCTCTCTTCTTTTTCGCCACCGTCTCTCTTCTGACCGTACCTGAGCTCAGCTGTGGGCATCTTAGGTGCAACAGTGATGCCGCACGCCCTATTTCTGGGTTCTTTTCTAGCGACTCAAGATCGAGAGGTGCTCGCTCCTCCCAAGGATGAATTACCTGGCCCTGCTGTACACTTGACTCTCCCACGGCGTCTTAAGGCTGTAGTAGCGGACCTATTTAAAATCACCAAGGCGGACCGAGCTGCGGCTACTAGAGATTATCGTTCCAGATACGGCGAACGCGAGAACAGCTCACTCGATTTTGTTCGCAAACATCTCAATCATATGATTGTAGATGTGGTGAGCAGCTTGTTGATTTTTGCAGTACCCATTAATTCGGCGTAGGTTCTCTTTTAGGATAGTCTGCAATGTCTTGAGGTGACCTCGTCGTTTAGGATACTTATATTGGCTGCAACCGTGTTCAACAACAACAGAGACAACAACGACCAAAGTCCGATCGGGTTGTTCGATGCCCATGACTTAATTCGATCTCGTATGGGGAAAGGTAGAGTGGATCGTCCTTCTTTCAGGGATCAACTTACATCATCATAATCTACCTATGTAGTTCCTGCTTTTGTTTTCGCTCTCGCATTAGTTTGTGCTGGACAAACGTCTAGTATAACTGCAACACTTGCTGGGCAAGTAGTAGGTGAAGGCTTTATCGAATGGAGAATGACTGTAAGCGTCTACTGGTACTAGCACTTACTTTTCTCAACAACTAATTATCAACATGTTCCAGCCGTTTCTACGTCGCCTTATCACGCGATTAATAAGTCTGGTGCCATCTATGGTAGTCGCCGTGGCTGTAGGGCGTGATGGCATAGACGAATTGCTAGTGGCGTCTCAGGTCATCCTTTCTGTCGTCCTTCCGTTCATCGCTTTCCCCCTGATCTATCTCACATCCTCACGGGTCGTCATGCGGGTTCGTAAACCTATGTCAACACCTGCGGTGGAGGAGGAGGACAAAGCGGTATTGGACTCTGAAGAAAAACCATCGGTACATGGACAGGAGGATACCTGTGCTCATGAGGAACCCAAGGAAGCTTTACGGGAAACGGATAATGACCAAATTGCTCCTGAATTCATCCTCGATAACAGAAGTGACACCTCGACAATCCAAGAGTCGATACTACAAGAGGTAGGCGACATGCCGGACCAAATGGATGCTGTATCGACCATGGAAAACGAGGAATTTATAGACTACAGTAATGGGCGTGTTATGACTACCCTAGCATGCGTTATATGGGCGGTCATTCTTGTAGCAAATGTGTATGCGATCGTCATGCTAGCATTGGGGAAGACATGATCGGTGATCGTCGTCGGTTCTTTTTCTCTTCTCGGGGACTTGATATATTTAATTGTATACATATTCTCTTTGCAGTGTTGTACATTTGTGTGTGTAGGCCTGTCAATCCATTTCTGCATAGCTCGCATCGCGGACATATGCGGCTTCATGGAGTATACATCGATCGGCCTCTTTCGCTGAACGTGAATATTTTCTGTATTCTGGAAGTCTGGAAGACGATCGGGTGCAAGGTATTCGCATTTCTCAACCCCTTCCTTCTGCTCTGACTTTCATGCTTTATTCTAATACTGTTCCATTAAACGGGATAGCTGTGCCACAGGCGCCACCGTGCATCCTTCGATCGGACTGACCATGTAAAGAGTGAACAGTTCTATTCTCGTAGCAGTTAAACTCTCTCCGAGTCAGATGCTCATATCCCAACGACCAGATCTCTGTCTCTGACACTTGGCAAAGACCCCTCGAATGTTCGTATATGCCAAGGCCTGCAGAATCCTCATTCCTATCAGTCATTGGGTGGGAGTTGTTTCGGTGTTCGTGAATTCACCAGTAGCCCGTTGCTGATTTTTTGAATTTGGCTTGGCTTTGAACTCTACCACTGCGGACTCGTGTGGCTTTCAAGACAGATGACCTGGGAGAATTGTTTGATAATTCGTGTTTCTCTTGTCCAATCACTATTCAGGCAACTTCTGCGCCACCCGGTCACTGCGGCTCTCCAACAGCTTGAGAAATGCGAATTCGGCGACTGTGCGCGAACTATCCCAAGTGTCAAAGCCAGCGCACTGCGATCCTCCCATGTCCCTCGGCCGTTGCATTGAATTACTGTAATAAAGTGAACACAGTTTGATTATATTGAGTTACAAAGATACGCAGACATTTTCGATATTGGATAAAAGAAAACACGATGAGATAAACGTGTCAAGACATACATAGCAAAAATTAGATAGATGCTTCCTTCAATAAAATAAATAGTAAAGCGATGAAAAAAAGGCAAAGCATCATAGTGACAGTGAGCCCACTACTTAAACGGACTAAAGGAAGGGTAGGAAAACACGGAAAAGTATGACAAAGGGAGAATTCATATCGCGATCACGTCCGTCGCGGGGCCAAGGATACAATATCAAGGCGGTACGATACGTGATACAGCGAATGACGCACGGCGTGCAAGTCTCGTTTATTCACGGATTCGTCGAGAATGCATAGTAGCACAAGGAGACAGTAACCAGAGACAAGAACAAGCCGAACGAGTGAGTTTACGCTGATACTGCATAACAACATGAGCAGACAGATTGTGAAGGCAACAAGATAACATACGCGACAGCAAAGTATTCGGAAGCGAAAATTTTGATCTTCTATTTGACGTCGTTGCAGTCACATTCGGCATTACGACCAACGTAACCTTTGCCGCAGCTTTCACACCAAGTCCTAGGACCCTTCTCG
>JH814822.1:339427-371523 GCA_000296255.1 Omphalotus olearius VT 653.13 | reverse complement strand
CACAGACTCGTCGCGATGAATGCTAATCAAGTGACGACCCAAGTCGTGCTTGCGACTGAAAGACCGTCCACAGGCGCGGTGTGGACACACATGGGGCTTGAGCCTGTTGGGGTCATGTGTGGCCATATGGGTCTTCAAATTGTAGGCCCTAGCAAAAGCTAGACAGAACTACAGTCAGTACGGTGCAAGCAGATGGAAAAATAACAAAACACACCACGAGGGCAAACATTGCACTTGTATTTCTTGCGGGGATCACCCTTCATCTCTTCTGAAGGAGGGATAAGGGGAATGGAGGGCACAACTGGAAGAGGTGCGGTAACGTGAGAAGGAGATACCGTCGGCGCCGCCAAGGAAGTGCCGTAGTTCAGGTGATTGTAATAATCAGATGATACAGAGCCACGGCTTGGGGCACCGTAGTCAGAATAACTTGTACGTGCAACATATGGTTTTGCGTTATTGTGGCCTCGGTTGGGGGGACTACGAGGAGGAGTAGGGGGCAACGAACCAAAGGAGGCTGCGTCGACATCATTCAAGCCACTAAGTTGAGCCTGCGCCTGAGCTTGAGCATTGGCGTAGTCAGCTACGGAGTCTACACGAATTCGTTGGAAATCCATCTCCAGGTCGAGAGGGAAAGAGTAGTTGGTAGCGGCGTAGGGAGACTGTGGGTAATTGTAGAAAGACTCTGAATGGGACGACACAGAATCATAAGCTGACTCGGATGAGACAGTTATGGTGGAGGGGGGACCACACGTGGGAGTGTCAGACCTCAAGAACGAGTAGGCATCGTTGGAATCTACGGTTAAAAGCTGGAGCTGAAGTTCATCAAAAGCGGCAAGACTAGAATCGAGTTCCGACTCAAACAGATCGGGGTGAGGAGCAAGAACGTCTGCAGGAGCGTGGTAAGAAGGAAGGAAATCAAAAGCCTGCTGGTACTGTTGCTTTGCGTAGTCATTGTTGTATGACTCAAAAGCAATGGCAGCAGGATACGGTGAGGACTGTGGATCAGACATAGTCGAATGGAAGGCTGCGGACGATTGAACGAGTCAGAGTGTCGTAGAGTGTCGTAGAGTCGTAGAGGTGGGTGGGTAGATGGTGGTGGAACAGAATCAAGAATGTCACAGCTCCATGAATGTTGCTGCGCACTTACCTAACCAATTCCCACGCCTCTTGATCTACCGTCGGCACGGAAAACTTCATATACTAAGTGCTTAGAAGTTAGCAGAGCTAGTGCTATGTATCTCGAATTATGCTCCATCAAAGACTTTCTCTGAGATCCCAGTGCTGATAACTGTGCTCAAAGCATTAGCAATTCACTTGCGTTTTAACTTTTCTTTCTCTGTTCACAGCTGACGTGGCCGAAATCGTTCGAGGCCGCCGACAGTGATACATATAATAATAATACACTTGTCACCATCGTGATGATTCCGATCTCTGTCAATTTAGCTGACCTAGGTCCGAGACCACGGTGTAGTACAGTAGTACTTATCACTAACATACTTTTATTTATTTATTCTTGCGGTTGGAGGCAGCGTCTGGTGTTTCTCGGGGCTGACTGGGGGCTGACTTACCGGATGACAGACAAATATTCAAGCTCAAGCTTTAGTATTCATGCTTACAACAAATGGAACCAAAACAGTACAACATATAGAATACACGGATACCACAATAAGCCCACAATAAGGCAGAAGCTACACGCCCACCCTGCAAACGAGAATACGATAAGTGCGGGTCATTTGCGATGTGAGGATTGGAAACAAACCTATGTACAATCTTTTTCTGTGAAACTAGTGAGCGAATAAAAAAAGAGCAATTGCAAAATCATGGCCTTACCTGACTCGAAAATCGAATTACTTCTTTTTTCTCCAAGATATACAATGTTCGTTCCAGTGCATGGCTGGAACACCCTTGCTGTGTGACAAATTCTTTCACTAGGCTTTGGTAGCTTGTACTCCAACCGACGGGTAATCTTCTCCGAAGCTCCTTTTCTATTCGTGTCATTTCATCGTTCAACTCTCCACGACTCAGGCCGTCTGCCGCACCCGCTGATACAGCATCCATCGTGGAGAATTTGAACAGCCGAATGGCTTCTTCGACATGGTGATTTTGAACTACCGGCGAGAGTGTCATTTTTGCCAGAGATTCGGAAATACGAATGATGGCCTCGAGTTGACTGTGCTTTAAATCAACGCAACGTTACTGTTGAGGAACAGAATCACTAACCGAACAGTTATTGGTATAGAGCTTCTTTCGTTGTTGTCCTGCTCGACTTGTTTCACTTGCTTTCGCAAGCTCACGAAATGGCTACTGAGCATCTCCTGTGCATCCGGAGAAAGACGAGGTGCGCATTTACTAAAATTTGCCGGGGTGAGTACGAGAATAATTGTTAAGGAATACCCTTCACCTTTTGCAGTAAGCAATATATCGCTTCATTTTATCAAGCGAAATCTCGTCTTCCGCACTTTCTGGTACATCAGTGGTATTGGATCGATTCATGTGAATTCTCATGACGTGTTTCGCAATCATCTAGGTGTCGTATGAGTCGCCAGAAACCAGAAAACGAGTATTGTGCAAACTTTGTCGCGAGTCTCATTGTGCTCGTCCTTGACGATGAATATCATGTCAAACCGTGATAAGATAGTAGTTTGAAAGTCGATGTTCTGAAATAACGAAGTTTGAAATGGTTGACAGGCAATCTAGCGTAAAGAAACGAACCTCGCCAGGGCTTCTTCCCTCATCGTAGCGCCCAAATACAGGGTTAGCAGCTGCAAGGACACTGGTGCGAGAGTTGAGTACGGTTGTTATACCAGCTTTCGCTATCGAAATTGTTTGCTGTTCCATGGCTTCATGAATAGCAACTCGGTCTTCATCACGCATCTTATCAAACTCGTCTATGCAGACAACCCCAGTATCGGCGAGAACCATCGCTCCTCCCTCGAGGAAAAATTCACCCTATCAGAATGTACATTCAGATTCGCTCAAGTTACTGCTGAAAATCGCGACTTACAGAGGCAGCGTCGCGTTGTACTGACGCAGTAAGACCGGCCGCGCTGGAACCTTTACCCGAAGTGTACACAGCAATGGGTGCAACCTTTTCAACGAATTTAAGGAGCTGACTCTTTGCAGTACCAGGATCACCAAGTAACAAAACATTAATGTCGCCTCGAAGTCTCATTCCATCTGGAAGGACCTTCTTTGAGCCGCCGAAAAGGAGACAACAGATCGCTTTCTTGATATCTGCATGTGCGATTTAAAATGACGAAGCAGTCAATGTGTTCAGAGAGGCACGCACCTACACTTCCATAAATACTCGGACCAACACTTTTGGCGAATCTTTCATAGAAACCATCGCTGCGAGCCATTTGTCCGAACTCCTCTTCTTCCTGAGGTGTGAACTGCACGCCAAATGGGTTCATACCCGAACCTGAAGCTGACGGGGAAGACATCTCCAAGTGAATTACTCGCAGATATGGTTTGTGTGTGGCAGCGCTGTCAAGTTTCTATCAATGCGAAAACTCTTCAGTCTCATGGCATGCTCGAATTTTCTCGAAGTAGCTCACGTTCTTCGACTGGAAGGTTGAATAAATACCAGTAGCTATCACCCTTGAACCTGGTACAACTTGACTAGCGAGATATCGATCGGCAGATAGAAGCATGTGCCGGGGCAGCTCTCCAACAGGGACCATGTCGGGCGCTTCTTGGAGCTTAAGAGTCTGCTGGTCAGCGAAAGTAGACCGAGTGTGTATAATGAGGTAAGGGTCGAGGGGGCATTCTTTCTTCTGTCCTTCAGGTGTTGTTCCTTCACAAATACGAGGAAGACCTCTGTCTGAACCACTGCCCATTCCACCTAATCCTCCCTGAGGGTATACAATCTTGACATGGTGGCACGCACGGCATTCTAGGTGTAGTTTGGTGGCCCGGGAAGATAATACAGACGCAGATATGACGATCCCAGGCACACGAACAAGCTTGTTCATTGTGTCGGCGGTAAGATCCCGGAATTGTAGTAAGTTGAGTCCGGATTGAAGGGTAATTTGGATTTTGGGGATAGCATCCTTCGCAGCCTCGGTAAGTGATTCTGAGCCGCCCGAGCGGGGATAGAGAATCATTCGAGCAAGTCGTGCAGCAGCGTTCTCAAACTGGGATAGTAGGTTCAGCTCGTTTCCGTATTTAGATCGCGAACTGACGTACCAAAGGCAGCACATCAGCTGCTCTGTCTTGTATAGCGTGCGCCAGCTCATCGTTGTAGAGACTGACGTGACGTAAATCAACCTCAAGCAAATGTTGCTTTAAAAGTAGATTTGCGCGAAGCTTGTCCCTGTAAAAAGAGTTCAAGAACGTGAAACATTCTACGAGAGGCTAGTTCCTACCTATAGATGAACTCTCCGCCAACCCGGTACTGCTGAAGAAAATCCAAGAATAACTTCTCCGTCTCTGAAGGCGATTCTGGGGATGTAGGTGAAGGAGCTGGATGAACGGAGATAGTGTACACATTGTTGGTATCGAAGGACATAGCGGATTGAAGTACAACAAAAGGATATAAAAGAAGAAGCAAGACGACAAGTCGCGCACACAAATTGATGTTGAGGGCAGGTCAATACGCGCAAGGCTTATGTCAGATTGTTCCTCCTTACATAATACTTTTGAGGCTAATATAAATACATACTGTACATGATAGCGAATCAACCCCGCGAACATTTCGTGGTCAATCATAAAATATTCTCCCGTCAACTTGGCGCCGACTCATGGTAGGGTAGGGCTGCACGGGGGTGTTAGCTTTGTGATTGTCTAAGGAGAAATATTGGATTTTATTCAGCATGAAAGCCTTGCGAGGCTCCAACCGGGAGTACTCTTGTCGGGAGACCCAACTCCTCATTTGCTTGACTGTTGTCGCATCGATCCATCTCCTTGGTCGAGGTAAGTTCGCCGAAAATTTCGATCAAATTTCTGTCATCTTACGCTTCCTCACCACTACACTACACGTTCTCTTCAGTTAGGATGAGCCGGGTCTGGCTATACATCCAAATTCGACGTGTGCTGACCTCGTTGCTTGAAGAGTAACCTTTCACTAGTGCAGAGATCATTCTGTTTCACCACCTCATGTCTTTCGATTTCACCAAGTCCTTCCTCATGCTGGAGCCATGATCCTGCCAGCCATGGAGAGTTCTGCTGACAATGAAAAATGGCTCAAATTCAATTTATGACTCAAGTGTGCAGACTAAGAAATAATGAGGGATATTCAAGCTTCAAAGTTCAGCCCTAGGACTTGGAGGTCTAGCACCTTGAAGTTGTAGTAAGTAATAATAGACTGTATATAAGTATATCCAGCGAGCCCGCCGCCGCGGTCGCGTCTCAATCCGTCACGTGTTAGAGATCGAAGTTATCGACTCACCTGCAGGACACCAACTTTAACATGAGCGCAATGGACACTGATATCGGAGAACTATCTGTAGTTCTTCCGTCTACGACAACGTCTGGATTCTCAATATCACTGTTAGTCCTCAAGTTGAAGGTTTCTCAGTACCGAAAGCTTACAATCCGACAGCCACCCGCTACCCATCCTGAACATCTCTGAGCATCTGACAAGGCTAAAGCTTCAAACTGAGAAGACATTGCCTTTCAGTAGGTACTATACATTCTGAAAACTCTGTATCTAATCATATATAGCCCTTGGCGCGCTACTGGGGACACAAAGCGGGAGAGAAGTGGAGATTGTAAATACCTTCGAACTAGCATTGGAAGCTGATGGGGAGACCATAGACCATGGTTTTCTGGTAACCAGACGAGATCAATGTAAGCAAATATACTATCTTTATATGCCGCCGATGATCTTTGATCATTGGTCTAGACAAGCAGGTGTTCCCTTCCTTAGAATTCATTGGATGGTACACAGTGGCACCGCAACCTACTCTTCGCCACATTGAACTACATTCTCAAGTACGTGCCATACTACTCTCAAGGTCTCCCATTCATCGGAATAAAGTTTACAGGATATTGCTCCACACCTCTGTTACTTGTTCTCCAACCGAATGCCAGTCTGAGTGGAAGTGCTGATGGTAGCACCCAAAACCTACCCTTCAAAGCATACGAACAGACTGTAGAGATTAGGGATCGAAACTCTCGCTCAGTCTTTGTCGAGGCACCATATAGTATTGAAACCGGAGAGGCGGAACGTATTGCTGTAGATTGGACCGCAAGGGGTGGAGGGAGCGGCACGAGCTGTAAGCCGGACCTTTCTCTCTCTTGAAGCATCATTTTGCGATCGGCATACTATCCAGTGGAATCCCATCTGCAGACACAGCGAGCTGCCGTGAAGATGCTACACGACAGAATTCTTATATTAGTGCAATACGTGACCAATGTCATTGCGGGTGAGTTCCTTTCTTTACTGACCAGTTGCGATAATTGACGAATTTGTCGCTTAAGCTGAAGCTCCTACCGACTACGTGATCCTTCGCTCCATCTCAGCCTTGATTGCATCTTTACCAGCTAGTGAAAACAAAACATTCCGCCAGGAATTCGACACAGTAAGTCCCTACTTGATATTTCAGGTAAAACACTAATACTGGCCCTTTGCAGGAATCGGAAGATGTTCAATTAACCGCTTTTTTGGCATCCCTTACCAAATCCACTAATATACTCAACGACGTGAGTGGTCATACGCTCTTGTTGTTATACCTTTACTTAGCTCCTTTGGACTTCGTAGTTGGTCGACAAGCATCTTGTAGTAACAGCAAGTCGAGAGGATAGATTTAGCGGTGGGCTCGGAGGTGCCGCTGCTCGTCGGAGAATGATGGGCGCCGGTCGACCAGGGATGCTCGGAATGGGGGATTGGGACCGTATGCATTGATTCTGTTTCTTGTCTTTCATTCCGTTCTTTTACCGTTTCGTGTGGTCCTGACGTCTTAATTACTTATTCAACTGATCCACTCCCATTTTCTTTCCGGCTAGAGAAAAGCTGTCATGTTGGATTGGTATACTGCTCTGATCAGAAGAACTATATACAGCCTGAGGCTAACCTGAGATAGTCCGCGAATGACATGAATGAGACATAATGTGCAGCTATGGCTAATACAACGGGTAATATACAGTAGTTGCTTCCCAAACCGTTCTTGGAGTTACTTGAAATCTAGACGACCGACTCGGATATATGATTACAGGCAGTAGATACGAATTGCAGGGTATGATGGTGCTACTTATTTAGACCCGAAGCTGTAAGCCAACCCATGAACTAGTTAGCTGCTGGGTAACACTCAGATCTCAAAAGAAGAAACATGCCTGATCTCGCGAGGACACCATGAAGCTTTGCACCACCACTGAAGGACGCAGCTCTCTTTACATTTGTGCTGGTTGCGCCTTTGATTTTATTCCAAAGGCTACCCTGCGAAGGTGATGAAGACACCTTTGGTTTCTTCGTGGTAGAAGATGGCAATGACGATGATGGGAGGGAAGAGGCGGATGAAGAATGAGACAAGGTGTGCCTACATAGAACAGGAACGGGAATCGAAACCGTCCCAGATGGTTCCACGACGTTCTTCATCTTCGGCTCGTCTGCGGAATCTATTTCGCTTGGAGACGACTCTAAGTGGCTAATGGGAGGACGCTGCGGAGAAGAAGATAATGGAGATGAGGACGTCGATTCAGATGACGAAGAGGCGAAAATTTCTGCTTCTTGTGCGTCAAGGTCAGACTCTCCTTCAGCATCATTTTCCAGCTCAGGAACCGCTGCATCTGCTGGCTTGGAAGACGGCAACGTCTCAATTGGTGACTCAGGGGCCCACGAGACCCTCCTGGAGTTCGAAGAGCTACTTGAAGGCCCACGCTTAACGGTGTGTGTCTTACGCCGGGCGTCTTCACCTGATTCCAAAGCATCCATCTCGTGAACCGCGTCATCGTGGATACTCTCCAACGCTCTCTGCCCGTTTAAACTCAGCGTCGGTGAGACAACAGACCCCGCGGAGTGCACGGTGGTAGCAAAGTCCCATGAATCGACTGAATTGTGCAGTTGCGTATTCGAAAGCACGCGACGTTCTTGACGGGATGCCAGCGCAGGAAGATCTTCTGAAGGAAAACCACAAATATCAGATTATCGAGGCCGTATGGCAATCCCAGGTAAAAACCCGGAGTAGATATGAACCACCCACTCAAAATGGCGCCGATTAAGTAGGACTTCTTCTTAGTACCTTTGAAGAATGATGTCTGGAGTAATTGGTCAGCAGTAGGGCTAGAGGGGCCATTATTTACTGCCGCTCAAAGAGGGTGACGAGACGGACCGTTTGGACGGGTCTTTTATAAGACAGCTCTCCACCATCTCTTGAAAAGCTTTGGAATATTTGTATGCACCACCCTCACGATCAAGGGTAGGTGGCGCGTCTTGAATGCTGAATGGAAAAGATAGTCGTCAGAGGTGCGAACAGACAGTAGGGGAAAGGAAATAAAGGCCAGAGCCAATTAAGGGCAAAATACGGAGTTAGGACCAACATTTACTTACGTCTTCAGTAGAACCTTTGAAGGAGATTCGCGTGATCGCGGAGGACGGCCTTGTGTCAACTCGAGCGCTGTGATACCGAAGCTCCAGATGTCAGCAGAGGAGTCATACTGCCTGCCCTGAATCAATTCAGGAGCCATCCAACACGGCTAAACGACAGCGAAGGAAGTTAGCAGAATAAGATAGCGCAAGCGTGGGTCAGAAAAGGAGTGACAGAAGGGAGCATGAAAGTATCGAAACATCTTTGGAATCTGAGAATGGAGTGCTCATAATGCAAATGGTCTGATGGAAGACGAAGAGCGTATAGACCACGCACTGTGCCAACGAATGACTTTCGTTTACCAATTTTGGGACGACTGGGAGCTATTATTGGATCGACCACTACAACGCGTCTTGTAGAAGGTGTGGCTGCGGAGGACTTGTGAACGTTTCCGCAGCTTTCATCATCCTCGGTCACCAGCCCTGACGCAGAAGCCAATATTTCCGCTTTGCCGGCGGTTGAAGGATGAGATAAAATACGAGAAGTATCCTCCGATAGGTCAGCAGCAACTCCCAAGTCGCCGAGAAGAACCGTCCCGTCATCGTCGATGAGTAGATTTGCAGCTTTCACATCACGATGAATAAAGCCGTTGACGTGTAGATAACTGTGGATAAAAAAGGAGGAATGAGTAAGGAAAAGCGGCAACCACAGAGACCGCTCTGATTGAAGATGATTATACCCAGCTTGGTCACGGCAAGTTCGGTTCGCGATGGGAGAAGCCATAAAACTCACTTCAAGCCCTGCAAAGCTTGCCGGAGAATACATTTGATAACGTCTTCTTCCAACCCCCCGGGCCATCCATAGCGCATGACATCGGCTGCGCTGCCTTTGTTCATGAGACGGAGGGCGATATAGAGTCTGTGGCCGTCAATCCAAGAGCCGCGAACACGTAGAACATTGGGGTGCTTGGACAAAGACATCAAAGTGGTTTCACGTTGCAGCAAAGACAAAGAATGAGGGGGTAAAGAGTCGAGGTCGAGGACTTTGAGCGCACAAGGCATTGGAGAAGATGGGCGCGACTTGGGCCGATATAGAGCAGAGTATACTATAGATGATGCGCCAAAGCCGATTGGGGCGCCAATAGTGTAGTCTGAAGAATCATCGCTGAAGAAGGTGTCAAGAGTTGAGCAGGGCGCCAAAACCATCGAAAGCGAACCTGAACAGCTCCCACTGGTCTTCTACTGCACCTATAAATCGAGGTAAGGTGCCTGCACTCGAGCGAACCGATACGTTTGTGTACGAAGACGGCATATTTAGAACAATGAGAAAAAGATAACAACCTGTAAGGTATACCGTATACAGAAGAAAGTTTATAAGACGTTAAACTGCCGGCGGTTTGCCGCGTAGGATGGTCGAGTATCACGTGTGTGTGACATGTAGGTCACCGTGACATTGGCACTGCAGACAGTCACTGTCTTAGGTGAAACTTGATATTCAGCTCTGCATCCAGACTATCGGCACGCTTGTTGACCACTAGCTCTCTTTTACCGTGCTTGCTGTTAGATGGCGTCAAAGCAAGCCTGTGCTAAGTATCAATACGTTGTAACTTCCTCTGGTCCGAAGATCCTTCCTGTCGACGAGCCCTACTGCAGAGATGAGGAAAGTCCCGCAGATTACAACGCGGGAGGATACTTGCCCGTAAAACTCAACGATACCTTCAAGAATGGTCGTTATTGTGTTGTCAGGAAGTTGGGGTAGGTGCACTGTATCGTCTGTCTTTTTATGGCCATCGTCTCATCGCACGCAATCGTATCGCCCAGCTGGGGTCATTTTTCTACTGTATGGCTTGTAAAGGATAACGAGTGAGTCATGACCCCCCTCCTGTCTTTCCACTTCTGCGAGCTGAGAGTCCGTTCTGCATTTTACAGATTGAAACGCCATTCCGCTCTCAAGGTCGTTAAATCCGCAGGGCGATACGCTGAAACAGCTAGGGATGAAATCAAATTGTTATCTCGTGTTGCCTCTTTTTCTCCATTTCATCCTGGCCGACAACACATCGTGTCCTTTCTCGACTCTTTCTCTCATACTGGTCCAGAGTCTTCGCATGTCTGCATCGTCTTTGAACCTCTTGGGGAGAACTTGTTAGCCGTGCTTGAACGAAACAGGAAAAAAGGCGTCCCTCGAGCTCTTGTAAAGGTTATCGCTAAGCAAGTCCTTCTGGGTCTTCAATATCTGCACGATGAATGTGATTTAGTTCATACTGACATCAAACCGGAGAACATATGTGAGCTTTCTCATCTCGCCAAACTAAACGACTCGTCGATTTAAACAGTACTGACTGTTCAACATAGTAATATCCATCCCTGATATCGAGGCTCACATCTTCAATGAACTTTCTCGTTGTCCATCGCCGACTTCTCGTCGAGTAGGTGTACCTTTACCGACCAAGTCCAGATCCGGCGTAACTATACCTCACAATCAGCGAGGTTCTCGTCGTCAAGTCCAGATTTTTGACTCGCAGCCTCTGTCGAGCCCAGGCCGTAGTGCAGGCGTGCCCGGAAACGGAAGCCACAGCATAAGTTTGGGTGCTTCTATGGGCCATCCTGGCAGTGGGAGTGGTAGTGTCATGAATAGCTCCAGCAGCAGCTACATATTCCAGAACATCGCACACCCTCCGACTCAAAGCAACAGCATTCCGAATGTAGGAACGAGCGGAGCCAAGATAAGCACGAGCGCACCAAAGGTTCCAAGCGGTCTATCAATAACAAGTCCTCCTGTGCAACCTCTCACTACAAGCAAGCTGACATCCAACGTGAATCCTGCTACTAACACTCAAAGTGTCAGTCTCAATTCACCTTCGACGTCTTCATCATCATCGTCGATAGCATCGACTTCGGCAGGTGCAGGAACCAGTAGCAACTTCAGCACACCGCCTACTTCTTTGTCGCATTCGTTGGGAAATGTGATACTAGCTATCCCAAAACAGATTGGTAGTCACATGGCTGTCAGCGGTCTTGATAAGGACAAGCCGGCCTCTGATCACTTTGTGAAGGCTCAGAAGGGAAAAGGGAAAGCAGTTGGTATTGCCTCTGGCGATGTTTCAAGGCTCTCTACCTCATGGAAAGATCGGATCCCGTCTTTGCCTTTGTCCTCCTCCTACAACTCTTGTTTTGCTCATAACCATCTGAAAGCTGCAGCTCATGGGCACTCGAGGTCCCAGTCCGGGATATCAGTATCGAGTTCATGGAAAGACCCGGGACTCTCCGCACCGGCGCCTGCGGTCATAATTCCCGCCGTCGTCGGAGCTGATGGCGAAGAGGAGGGAGATTACTTTCAGCTTACAGGTGACGGCGTCAGTGTTGCAAGTAGCAACAGCACTGCTGTTGCGGATTACACTACAAACAAATCGGAGAGCTCTTCGACCACTGTCACGATAGTCAGACCTTCACCGGTTGAGACTGCTCAGTCCAAAGTTACTCAAATCGAATATTCCTCTACCGCACGTTCATCTTCGTCTCAGCAAGTTCGAGTAGCAACGGTCGGTACACATGACATTGCCTCCACCTTGGGGTCGAAGGATGGAAAGAATACCTTTCAAAACTTTCATCAGCCCAGGGCAGATTCCAAACTCACCAATGGCAATAATCCTTCTCTGCTTTCGCAAACTGCGCCACCGCGTGTGCATACAGCTACAACCGCATCATCACAACGAGTCACCTTACAACGAGCCTCGCCACCACATCACACCTCTCAACTGTCTGCTCATTTACATCATCAGTCCTCACCCAACCGTACTGCTTCTCCATCCGATGCACCTGTTTCTACTGCGCCCGATAATACTGATATCTCCCAAATTTTCAACACTACAGCCAATAATACCCTTCGTAAAATAACTCCGCCTAAGATTGCTATCCCCGATACTATGTCTGTTGACTCTCCAGCCGCTCCTCCGCCCTCACCAAACTCTCCGATTTGTACACCGTCCGTCACAATGCACGATCCTCTTTTACCATCGCACAAGGCCACTTTATCAGATGTGAATCCATCTTCCGCCGCACTTCCTGCCTCCTCTACACAACCCGTTGATGTCCCAATACCCCCAGACTCTTCGCCTCGTATTCCACTTCTTCCAAATATCTCCATCAAGATTGCTGACTTGGGAAATGCCACCCCTTCCAAAAAGCACTACACCGAGGACATCCAGACTCGACAATACCGCGCACCTGAAGCTATCATTGGCCGAAAGGATTGGGATACTCGGGCAGATATCTGGAGTGTTGCTTGTGTCGTAAGCGTTACTAACTGCATGGGTTTTATAGTGGTTAAGTTCGTTTGTTTATTAGATATTTGAGCTTTTGGCCGGAGAGTTCCTCTTCGATCCTCAAGCACATGGCGGTTCATTTACAAAAGACGACGATCATATGGCGCAGATTATCGAGCTGCTGGGCGATTTTTCGCTCGAAGCGAAGATGGGAGGCAAATTCAGCAGGGATCTGTTTGATCATACCGGTATGTTCACTGTCGCCCTTTTATAATGGTGTGACTTTGATTGCTCACACGAACGTGCGTACCTCTAGGTGCACTTCGCTATATTCGGACGCTTAAGTTTTGGCCATTGAAACGAGTCATGGTAGAAAAATACTCGTATTCAGAATCAGACTCTGATAATTTGTGCGAATTTCTACTACCTATGCTCAACCCGGAGATGAAGAAACGCAGTCGTGCGAGGGACGTGGTTGACCACGAGTGGCTCACGATCATCGCGGTGGATGATATGGTTGAGGAATGGTGATTTGCCCATCATTCATCGTGTCTGCACAAGGAAGTTACCCGAATCCTCGCTCCGTTTTTACGAGGGGGGCTTGAGCAGTTTTATTCTACTCTCTTCCCGTTACTTTACTGATTGATGCACGCAAATGGACACTTCCGTCCTATAGATTTTTGTGTCAACGATATTCCTAGACTTTTAGTGATCGCCGCAGAACCTTTATTTTATTTTTATTTGTGCTTTTTTTCCATTTCTTTGCCTCGCGGATGATCCCGTCTCTTATTCTTTTCTATTGACAGTTTTGGTTGTCGTATTTGGGGTTTAGGGATGTCTTCTACAATTTAATCATGCTCAGCGATACTTTTTCATAGATTTACATTCACTCTTTCCTTTTCACAAATTGGTCAGTATTCATGACCGGTTGATGTACATACTTATACCTTGACATTTCTCTTGTCTGTCCCATTTGGAGACGCGACAATCATTTACCACACTTACCACACATTGTCTTTCACGTGTGCCATGTACTCATGTTTTTAGAATCAGTCATTGGTTTGTTCGATCCACGTCGTGATCATTGATGAAAAAAAGTGCGCAGGGAGTTCTTCACTGGTTTCCAAAAACAAGTTATATTTCCAAAATGCCCGGATATTTTCCCTATTCCCTTTCCGTATCCTTCACTCTGATCCCGATAACTGAAATATTCAAGTCATTGGGTAGGCTCTTAGTAGGATCCCCCTGAGATCTGTACAATTTTTTTGCGTTCATTGAGCGTCTTTGAGAGCAAATGTACACGTACCTTGGCGTCATCGGAGTCCATGTTGCCCGCTGATCCACCAGTGATTGTCAGCGACGAAAAGTCCCAGTTTCTGAGCAGGACAATGAATTGTCGTTGACATTCCAAGAGCAATGCGCGACTTACCCTGAGCAGTTACCACAATCTACGGCAAGACGTTTTCCAGAAGAGCCAGTGACACTAAAACTTGTTTGAGTTGTGACTAGAAAGTGCAGTGACCACAATCCTTACGTGACAGAGGTGGTAGCACCAGTGAAGTTCACGTCGGAAATGGAAGCGCCAGTTCCAGGGGTGCTGTCGTCGTCGGGGTAAGACTACGAGCAAGAGATGTTTAGTGTATGTCATTACATCCTGATGTCAGACTGCGCACCTCAGAGATGAGGACACCGTACTTGTCGATTCCAGTGAGAGTGTTGCCAGAGTAGGTGACGTCCGAGACTGAAGCGTCCGTAGCGTCTGAGTCAACCTTGATTCGAATACCGTACATCGAGTTTGAGACGGTGTTCCCTGAGAAAGTCACGCCGGAGACGGAATGGTCGCTCGCAATGGAGCCAATTGACATGCCGTGGCCGCCAGAGCATTGGTTATTCTCAAAAGTAATAGATGTACCCTTGTTGATAGCGATGCAGTCGTCCTGGTTCTTGACGACGCTGTTCTTAATTGTGATATCGTCGGCCGAAACATCGAAACCCTGAATGACCAATGGTTCAGTCATGTTTCTTTGTCGATGCAGAGAACTTACGTCGGTGTTGTGGCCCAAGCTGTCCTCGTCACCGTCGCTGTTGTCCACCTACCCCGAGCCAGTTAGAATGAAACAGGTAGAATAGAATAGAATGGATTCATACGGTGATCGTGTCAAAGACCAGACTGGAACCGCCGACAGAGATGGCTTGAGCGGGTGTGTTGAGGACAGTGAAATCAGAGTAGGTGCCAGAGCCCTCAACCCTATGTACAAAAACCAAAATCAGTCAGTAGGGCCTGAAGAAGCAGAGTGCAGCTTCACTTCATGAAAGGATGTGGCTTAGAGACACCACCGTTTGTTCCTTCACCATCCCAGTATTCAGCACCGTTTCCCTGAGGACAACTTTAGCGAATGTGCGAGACTCTAGTTAATTTAGTTACATTGAAAGTATGTCCAGAGCCACTGAAAGTGATTTCGTCACCATCAAAGGTGATCAAAGGACCACTGGCTGCGGGTATATGCCACGGTTAGACTAGTTTGCAGGATACTAGACCCGGATAAATTTGACCCTACCGGTAGTCTTGGAGAACGTAATGTCACCATTCAACTTGACCGACGCGCCGTCCTCAAAGGTCCAAGACACGGTCTCTGTACGTTGAGAGTATCAGTGAGAACCACTGCAGTCAACCCCAACTCGAAGTTAGACTCACCTCCAGATGGAACCGTGAACGCGTTGATCGTGACAGACGAGCATCCAGAGACAGAGCTATCGTACGAAGAAATAGTACAGCTAGCACGCTTGGGCAGGGGTGCGGCGGATACCAGCACCGCGCTCAAGGCGAAAGCGTACAGACAGGAGGATTTGGGACTGAGCATGACGTTGAACGAAAGGATTGAAGAAGAGCTCAGCGAAAGCAAAGATCTGCTGAGCTCTACTTGGCCATTTGCTGTTGGGTTATATACTTTTTCTGCATGTTGCTAGGGTCCATAACTAGAAAATCGGGGCAGGTGAGGGGCCAAACGGAATGTCCTCGGATTCAATTTTTTTGAACCATGATGAAAATATCGAGATACGGCAGCATACCACCTGGGCCATGCGGAATAAGTCTCGTCTCCCGAGAGCCGTCAACGGGCCGTCGAGCTGTAGTCCCAATCCTCAATCCTCAGAGAGCGGAGGGCAATGAAGAGTTGAGGTGTCCGGTACGCCCCACACTTTCCCGCACATCGTCAGATCATACATCCGGGGAGAGACCTCGTCGAAGATGACCCGCCTAGAATGCTTCAATTACTCCGGAAACAGTGACTTTGTGAAATTGGAGTTTCCGAGTTCATCAGATTGAAATCCTTTAGGGCATATGCATGAGAGTGGTCACTGTGGCGTTTATTGGCCAAGGACCTCATACAAACGAAGATGGAAGGAACGGTCACGTGATAATTTTAGGCCACTGCGCGGTCCGGGGCGGGATACAACTCTACTTCCTGTTTCCATTCCATGTGGAAAACGTTGAGGATTTCCAGCTGTATTTCCGAGTAATATTTTACATCCGAACTTTTACCTGCTTCCGAGGCTTGCAAATTGCAAAAGAAGTAGGGATGCATGTACACACACCTCTTTCCACCAATTCAACTGCAAACAAGAGGCACATGAGCAGTGAGCACACAATGGAGCACGAGTAGCATCATGATATTCTACACTACAGTAAGCAGAGAGCAAGGTGTCCAAGCAGCAGTAAAGACAGTATATACACGAAAGATGGTTGTCAAGCGCCGTATACGTATTACGGACTGGATGAAGAACGAGGGGATTACTCGTGAAACGACAAGGGCGGGTATATATCTAGCGGTGTGTTTCAAGTCCAGAACGGCAGGTAGAACTGTTAAAAGAGCATAGCACAACAGAAACGATAGACTATTCTACTCTTGGGCTTGCAAAAGAGAAGGGAATGTTTTAGAGAAAAGACAGGCTCCTCACAGATGCAAGACTGTCAAAGAGAGAGCAAGTCCAGCTAAAAGCACAAACGAGGAAGAGACTCCAGCGGTGAGAGAGACACCACTCGATTTGGAGCTTGAACTTGTACCACCGGTCGCTTGAGCAGAACCGGGAGCGCCAGAGGACAAGGTAACGGCGCTCCCTGTTAGGCAATGTTAGCGTTACCAAAAATAAGAGAAACTAGAATAGACCATACCAGATGCTGCGGGAGGGTTGGTAGAGTTGTCATTAGTCTCGATGTATGCGTCAATCATAGGCTTGTTCAAGCACGACACAACGGGTTTGATGTCGAAAGCAGGGGTGTTATTCAATGCGGAGGGTAGGATATATCCCGTAGCCAATTGCACTGTCTCTTCGAAAAGGTCATGCTCCAAAACGATGAATCCGGTGTCTATCTGGGTGGCATTCCCTACGATCGCCTCCCAGTTGTTCAATGTACCGAAAGAAGATGCGGATCCGCCATGGACATCGAAATCTGATTTAAAAAATCAGACAGGATACGAAAGTAGGAAAAAGCTACTTTACCATCGGTGTCGAAGGTCGCAGTGGGGCTGATCCTGGTCCACATGACAGGAGTGAGTCCTTTGTGGGAACCATTAGAATGAATGCATCAGATCAGATCGTAACCAAAACCCACCCATTGCAATGGAAATGGCGCGCACTCGGTCACTTGAAAGAAGAGACCATCAAATTGAAGTGATTCTGAGATAAGAAAAAGACGTACTCAATGTCACCATACGGGGGACGCATCATATTAGGAGTGACTCCAAGGACATCTTTGATAATTTTCTTTGACCATCCAAGCTCGGCAATTATAGCTTCAGTTGAAAGCGTACTCAGTGAGGGATGAGACCACGTGTGCACAGCTATCTAATCAATGGTTCAGAATGAGGGGAGATAGTGCGGGTGTTGAGAGAAAAAAAATTCTTGAAACGCTTACTTGATGGCCACCCATGTACTCCGCCTGGAGAGTCTGCGGGAACTGGAGACAACGGGAGCCTACAGCAAAGAAGGTAGCCTTGAGATCCACAGAATCTAGGTACGTGAGAAGATTAGGAGTGTAGAATGAAGGACCATCATCATCTATGATCACAGTCAATGTCTGTGCATGATGAACATGCAAGATGCCTTACAGGTCAATCCCCAAGTCAACTGAAGAATACCACGTTAGTGACAAGTAAGTGTTGGAAGAAGAATCAACGAACCTTGTCAGGACACGTTGTGATATCGGTGTCACGAGTACATCCACCACAGGTCCACCAGCAACGAGAAGTGTCCGTTGCAGCCTCAGGGTTGGCAGGACAGCCACCTGCACGAGATTATAATCAACCTCTGAAACGAGGCACGAAAAAAAAAAAAACGAACGAACCTGCGACGGTCGCAGTGATGTTGGGGATAGTGACACCAGAATTCATTACTTCCTGGATCCATTGCTGAACCTCTGATGAGTCGGTAGGAGGGACGACATCAAGTGCAGGGTAATTTGCAGAGCTTATGCTGCCGGCTGAATGGGGGCAGTGTTCGAGTAAGGCTTCGCCGATCGCAGCGAAAAAGGCAATGCCTCGGACTTACCAGTCGGAAGGACAGGCGCACTAGAAAGCGAAGGAGTAGAGCCGGCGGCATAAGTGGTAGGAAGAGCAATGGTGGGTAGACTTGTTTCGTTGGCAGTGATGGAGGACAAGGGTACCGCGGTGGGATTAGTCACGGTGAGTGAGAAGGTGAGTGCAGAGGCAGCTGTCCTGGAGACATTGGTGGAGATGGAGACGGAGCCAGAGGGCGAAGCAGACACGGAAGCAGAGAGCGAAGCAGACACAGAGGCAGAGGACGAGGCTGCAATGCTCTGGGCAGCGACGGAGAGGGAGAGAGTAGCAATTGAACACAGAGCACGTTTCATGGTCGCAGCAGAAGAACAAGGCAGGTGCGTCCTTAAATGAGTGTTGGAGAAAGCGTCAGGAGCCAACAACACCCAACAAAGCAAACTGACAGATCACGCATATACTCGGTCTATTTTTAACACAGCCCGTACAACTAAACCTTCTGCTTCTTAGGCCGCGGCTTCTCCAGGTCAATCTCCTCAGCATCCTCCTCATCCTCCTCCTCATCGTCAGACTCGATCTCCTCCCCCCCAGTCTCCCCGAGGAAGTAGTCGATCGCATCCGGGAAGATCTCGCTCGCAATGTTCAGTCCAATCTAGAACATCGTCAACTCGTGTCTAGTTCATTCCCTGTGTCGCCCTCACCTCATACGTGTCTTCCTCATGCTCGAAAAAGTTAAAAAAGCTCCCGGCATCGACAGGGTCGTCGTCCTCATCTTCTCCCTGCTCTCGAGGGTATAATTTTGTCAGTGCCTTTTCGGCGTCTTTCCAATCAATCTTCATCGACTGGTCATGTACCATGTCATCAGCATTGCTTTCCTAAAAAAAAGCCTCGCTCCCATACTCACCGAAGGTTTCACATCACGCTCCCATGCAAAGTCGAGCATCGACTCCGTAAGCCCGTCCGCATCAGCAGTTTCGTTGGCAGCAGCAGGCGGAGGAACGTATTTGTATTCCTTTTTTAACACCGTGTTCGTGAAATGAGGGTTTTCCTTGAAGTGCTGCACAGTCCTCATCAACACGTTTTTCTCCACAAGCATAGCTTTCTCTCTAATACTCACAAATTCAATCGTGTAGCATCTCGGTTCCTTTGGGTCGCGCTCAACCCAAACGTCTTCCAGGTAGCTCAGCGCGAGTTGGTCGGCATTGTGCTGCACGTGGAATGCGAACATGCTGTGGTTCAACAGAGTTACGGGCCAGAATTTGGCGATGGCCTTGACGATCGGGCGGCGCCTCTCGTAAACAGGAATGAGTTTAAGTATAGCATCTCTCTCTGTGGAATAAAATCGTTAATTGCTAGTGTAACTCGGTTAAAATTTGGACGCACCGAGAATTAGCTCTGTCCTCTGAATATCCTTGCGAACCTCAGTGAGCTTTTTGGCGTCCTCTTCGCCTAGTTCAGCCCCCTCGAGAGGGTTTTTCTCTTCCTCTGCCCCAGGGGATGCGCGTTTCGTGCCGGCCATTACAAAAGTTTTGATATGAAGGAGTAAAGGGAAGAAGCACTATGCGGATACAAGAAATTTTCCTGTGACCAATGCCCCACACGGAATTAGTCCACGGTCCATGGGGACCCACGGCACAGCCACGCCTGGTACTTTTTTTAATTTACAGAAACTCGCGATTAAATTATAAGAGCGCAAAGACAAAATATCTCCCTCAGTCTACTCTCTTATTAACCATCGGAATACTCTCCGAGTCCTTTAAAGCTTTCCCTCTACCACTCATCCACTGAGCGCTGTTACCTAGTCCAAGCTTCATGTTGATTCCCGACAGCCCCATACCGTGCTTTGCTGAGCGGTACCCTGGACCTTCATAATAGATTAAATCGGTGAGAGGTATAAGCCGAGGCCAAGACACGTAGTCAATCCCATAAGTGACCATGAAAATGGCAGATGCTAAAAGTAACATCAACCATATGAAGAAATACCACGACAAGGAGTAATCTGATGACCGCAAGTGAGCCCCCAAAAAGTTACATCAAGCACTATACACGCACCAGAAGTTCGAGGAAGAGTCATTCCCGCGCAAATCATGAAACATGAAAACGACGCAATTGCAGGTGCCTGATTTAAAATAAAATCAAAATTAAAAAACTTAGTGCGTGAGCCCAAGTTGACGCAGATGAGCTCACAGAGCGAATAATCAGTGGCCTAGAGTCCGTCACCAAGAACATAGCACTAGACGGGTTCTTTCTCGGTGTCCACGTACCAGTGAACAGATCAAAAGCATCCTGAGAACAAGAGTCTAAATCAAAAGTCTTGGAGATACCAGAATCCCGCACCTGTCGAGCACCATCAAGGAAATTGTTCTTCAAATATCTCAATACTGACTTGACACCATCTTCCAACAGACCCTTCCGTGTTCGCTTGTTAGTACGGGTAAAATCCGATTTCAGGGCCCCAGAGCCAGCATAGGCTCGGGAGATGGAATCTGCATGGTCTGCCCATACTATGGTTGAAGGTCAGTAACACAGCAACCGCCAAAAACATCATAAAATCATTCACTTTCTCTCAAGTCTTTACTCAAAATATCAAAGTCGTCTACTCCTTGCTCTTTCGTAAAGATCCCCAAAGCTTGCAGCTGTTTATTCAATGTGTATTTGGCAAGAGCAGCTTGAACGACATTTGTGCGGTCCAAATTGTCCATGCAGTTTGTCCGCACAGTGCCTTGTTGTGTTTTGACCGGTGTAAGTTGGCTATCATCCAGATGCAAGTATCTTGATACCCAACACACAGATTAAATATCGCCATATCGCCAGAAAATAAACTTCTGCAACTCACGCTTGTCTTTCTAAATCATCTTTCACTTTGTCGACCAGAACACTGATGCGCTCCCATTGCATGTGCTTGCATTCGGTGTGGAAGTCAAAGTACTGGTACCGAACCTCGGGTAGGTTGAGCTAGGTAATGTCAGTATAGAGCTCTTCTGGATTACCCAAACTAGTCAGTACCTTGGCGACCCAGCGTTCATATCCGTCTTTGACAGGTTTTTCGTGACCTTTGTGATTGACGAGGTTCACCAACGTTTGAGGACCGTATGTTGAGACCTGCTCGAGGAGGTGCAACTTCAAAGCATCCGGCTGGACCAACTGTTAGCAGACTATCATGAGGGCGCAACAATTGAATACGTACTGTCTCCGGCAGGTCCATGATCTGAAGATCAGGTTTATACCTCACGGTATTAATCTCCGACCAAAAAAAGGGTACACTTCCTCGGATCTGGACGAAGCTCAATTTATGTGCAAAGTCGCTGGTCGCCCTGGCGGCACCTCTGGAGTTCTGATGTTCCACAAAAAGCAACTGTTCAGATTCATTGAAGTTTGCGACGTGCCCGTCGCGGTCGATACCTCTTCGGAAATAGCGCGTTCCGGCACGGTAACGCGAGCGTCGACTCATCAGGCAGAGCTGCATGTGTCGACCATGTATAAATACAGGCCGGATGTCGAATGCTAATCAACTCATTAGCCGTCAACCATGAGGACAGAACGAGCTCGCTTACTTCCGTACATGACGGGGAGGATATAGCCGCTCAACTAAGAGTACATGAGTTTCATACTGTCATGAAAAATAAGCAGAAGCTCACATCTTGCCTTCCAGTAGAATCTATGAGCCGCGACTGCAAAAATCTGAGGAGCAGAAGATGGTCATTCCACCACTCGCAACGATTCGCAAAGAAAGTCACCTATTCCAGAAAAATCTATCATCTGCCTTGTTGAATGAGCTCGGTGAGACCATGCCATGCAGTGAAGTAGAACTGAGCATACCACTTCCCAAAGTCCACTATTTGAGTCTTTCTCCTGACTTTCCCATTGAGTTTGAAGCCTTCGTGTCAAGTCCCAGCCATAGCTAAACAGGAAATTGCCTTCATTCAAATGAGAGCGAAGCAAAGCTAGCAAGTGTGCCTCAACCGGATGTGGTGGGTTTTGAACATTGACGTTCGGATTGAGAGGGAGGATATCAAAACCTGTGGCGCGGTATATTTCCTGGCCTAATAGAACGCCCCGGGGTTCACGTCCAGTGATGGTTACAATGTACTCCGCTGAAAGAAACGAATAAGACTTGGCAGATGAAGAAGCAGCCAATACACGCACATAGAGTTAAAGCTATTATACCAAGAATTCCATAGACTGTTTGTCCAGAACGACGAGCGGTAGGTGGCAAAGATGCCTGCGGAGCTGCATGTCTGGTTAGACAAAGGGTTGACACTTGAGCAAAAGCAATTCACGATTAAGTACAACATCTCCTGTAGCTCGGTAAATTGTAAGAGATTGTGCAGGGACCGAGTCCCCGGCGGGTATGAAAATATAGCCCTCGTCTCCGTCGTTGTATCTGAAGGCATGTCAAATAAAAGAAGAAGAACGATGAAAGGTGAAATACGTACAGACTGAGACGTTGGTGAACGGGCTTCATGGTGGTAGGTTGAGAAGTTAAGCCCCTTTCGTTGAAGCGTGACGGGACGCGTTGATGTTGGAAATCCAGGCGGCAGGTTGGACCACACTTGCCTGCACTGCACCAGTATGAAGCTAACACCTGAGCTTCTGGCGCAGGCCCCTTCTGCGCTCAATCCTAACAAGGAGCGACAGCTAGATCTTCGAGGTTAGCACGAGTCTCCGTTTTTCAAGAACATCTTACAATTTGCTCAAAGGCTATAAAATACCCGCTATCGAAAATTTGGGTGTCACCAGAGTACGCGCTTCTCCTTCAATCTTTGCTTCATTCAGCTGAAATTCTCTTTCTTTCTGATTTTCAGGACCAGCACGATGCCATCGACCTGACAGATAACTCAATAACCGCGTTGGGGAACCTTCCCTTGCTCAAACGCCTGCATACGCTCTTTCTTGCCAACAACAGGATATCTTCAATTTCACCATCCATCCATCTTTCAGTTCCGAACCTGACTACTCTAATCCTGACCAATAACAACATATCTGAACTGGGGGATCTCGAACCTCTGAAAGAAATCAAGAATCTCAAGTATATCTGTCTCCTGGGCAATCCCGTGCGAGACAAAAAATGGTATCGCGAATGGCTTGCCTGGAGATTACCTGGGCTAAGGGTTTTGGATTTCCAGAGAATCCGGGACAAGGTGCGCTCTCTACCAGCCACTTTGATTCTTAATCGCTGGATTAAATGTTTCAACAATCAGGAGAGAGCAACTGCAAAAGGTCTGTTTTTAACACCGGATGACCGGATGACTGCTTTGGCCGAAACATTGTCTACCACCGTCTCGACACAGTCCGCAAAAGTGGCTCTCACGATTGACGAGCCACGGCCTGCTGCCACGGGAGTAAAAGCCGGTCGCCTCATGTCGAAAGAAGAAGCAGAGCGAGTGAAGGCTGCGATCGCACAAGCGACTAGCATAGAGGAGATAAGGAAGCTGGAACGAAGTTTAAGAGAAGGTTATATGCCGGAGATGGAGTCAGTGGGCGCATGAGTTGTATATTTCTTGATATCCGGGACACCTCCCATGTCATCTCATACTGTTGTAATCTGTCATCCAAAAGTTGCATCGATTTCAATACAACAGTTCTGTACATCTGTTTGTGCATTCATAACTAGCTTTAGTATCCCTTCACGCCGGCGTTTCCAATATACAGTCCATGGAAAAGAAGAGCAATAATTGCCCAAAGATTGGCTAACGAACTAATCCCGTGAAGGGAGCCGAATTTTCTGTTCAAGGCTTTCATCTTGTCGGAGACCTGTGAAGGAAAGTGTTCGAGTGTTTAGACCGACGCAAGATTGACTTCTACGTACGCCAGCTTCACTGTGCGCCTTTCCTTCTTCTTTCTCCAGTTTATGTCTCTGGAACATGGTCCTACAATGCGAATGTGAGAAGAATTCAAGCTATCAAAGAAGACGGGAGCATACTTGCTAGTCAAAGGTCCGATAATGAAATAATTTGAGCCCTGAGCAAGCAAAACCGATCCGAGGGCATACACCTGCGCCACATCCGCGACAAGGGGGCTAGTGATGTGGGCGACGACGTCAGGGTGAGAGAAAGTCCAGAGACCAACTAAGCCGGTGGTCAAGATAATCGAAATGACGAAGTACACTGGGAAGATTCTGTGCTGAAGGGCCCCAAATTGTTGTCGAGCTGTCCAGTAGTACCAACAGTCAACACGAGCGGACCTAAAAGAGCAGACACACTCACGCAAGACCTTGAACGCAATAACGCCTGGAGAACTCATTCAGTTTGTCATAAACAGCTTTAACATCTGCGTACCTCCAATAAAGGACTGGAAGATCGCTGGAATCGCAAATAATTATTACCCGTCGTCTCAAGCTTGCAAGTTCTTCAGGTACTCACACATTCCAAACAGCCATGCATACCCAACGAGATACAAACCTGCGGGGGAGGCAAGGCTCCACGTAGACGACAATGTCAGTAGCTCAACGTTCGCCATACTTGTGGTAGCTATGATAGGAGTCTTAGAGAAGTCCAGGCTCTTATATCCGGCACCGTGTAACTTGAATCAGAAGTGTAGAAACATATGTTGCCCGCCGGGTAGGCCCGATACGTAAGCCTTGCCTCGTAAATCTGGCTCTGAGAGGACGAAAGAATAACCACGTCTTCATTATTTATATGTATGCGTAGATGTACAGACTTTTCAGAAATACATACATGAACTACTTACATGAAGCGGAGTCGCGGCCGCTCACTTAGAACTTGCAAAGTTACCTGCTTTATATCTTTGTAGAAAGAGCTGCGAGCAGCTCGTCTAGTATCACGATCCGCAAGGAGCCTACACAGTATTACACGACGAAAATATCACATTATCTTGTCAATGCTGCTGCGGAGGAAACCAAGAGTAGCAGACCAAACTACTTAGCAATCTCAACTTGAAAAACCAAAAGTCGATGGGAAACCCGCGGCGGATGCTATGTCTTCACTGGCATTGCATTTACTCGTTCGCGGCTGTGAGACGTCTTTGGGAGCCCTGAAAACGAGAAAACGATCCTTTCCATCGATTACAACCAAAAACAGAACATACATGGTCTGAGGACAAGTCACCATCGGTAGCCATGCAGAGACCGCAAAGATTGCAAGCCACCTAAACGTAGAAGCAAGAACGGTGAAATCGATGGCCTGAATTCTTTTCATGTCGTTCAGTGCATACTTGATGTCGTCTGTCAAGATGAGCATAATTCTCCGGCACGTATGCCGTCGCTCTCTGTGGAGGTACGTGAATGACTGCACAATTTGCGCTTTTGAATTAGGTCTGGCCTTTGACTAGTCTAAGGGCAGACCACTTTGCCTCCCTCTCTCCTTCTCCGAGACAGACTCTACCTCCATACTATACCCAAGATTGTGGGGATTGAAATCCGACTCGAGTCCTCTCTAGATAGAATTGCGATTCCAGCCAAGCCCCTCGGCAATTATCACGCAATTTGACGAGGTCCTGGTTTCAAGTTTGAGCAGAAAGCCGCAAAATATTGTGATAACACTAGATGCGATGATACGAAAGCGTTATTTTAGACAACTCCGGACAGTTTGTATAATGCTCGTGAAGGGCAACTGTTCCGATACCAGCGTTGCCAATGTAATCCCGAGAAGCCTTTTAGCTTTTAGTTGCCTTATAAGCAAGCAGAGCAGTAATTTCCGGCCGCGGAGGTATATATGAATTAGGAGAAACCTCACGAGTGAAGATCCTGACTATAACTCTAACAGCGCTGAGGCTCCAGCTCTACGATAGTAAACGATCTATTGGAGCACAATACACCTCTTAACCAAAATTTCATCCAATGACGAGTTTTCCTTCTGCGTCGTTGAAGTCGTGAGCAGGGATCTCAAGGTTGAGCTAAAACGTGCGTAGTTAGTATATCTACGGTATAACACGATCTTTGCACTCACAGGAGCAGGGCCTTTACGAGCACGGCCAGCTGAAAGAAACACATGTTATCATTCGAACTTGAGGCGAGAAAATTGCACCTACAGATGTCATAGTGGGATCCGTGACAGGGACAGAACCTAAGGGTATGAAATATCACTAGAGTTCCTGAATCCGAAAACTCATTGTAAAAGCAATACGTACCATCCTCCGAAGTCACCAGCTTCACCGATAGGGACACATCCCAAGTGAGTGCAGACGCCCAGCATGACCAACCATTCAGGCTTCTTTGTTCTCTCTTCATCACTTTGCGGATCTCTAAATGTCTTCCAGTTCGCGGACCTTGCCTCCTCGATTTCAGCCTGAGTCCTGTGCCTGATGAAGACAGGCTTTCCTCGCCATTTGATGATGACGTTCTTTCCCTCTGGAATATTGCCAAGCTCCACTTCAACTTTCGCAAGAGCCAAGACATCAGCAGAAGCGGCCATAGTAGTCAAAAACTCGGTAACGGAGGATTTTGCGACAGAGGCAGAAAGAACGCCCATAGTTCCAACCATGAAGTAGGATAACGCGCGGTTGCTATTGGTGTCATTGGCGCGATAGTGGGAAAAATCTGGAACTTCAGGAGCGTCCTTGACCACCGCCGAGGTATGAAGGAGACGAGGTTGGAAAACAGCAGGGGCTATGAACATCACACAGGTCAAGATGCTGCGCGACGAAAACGAAAAGGATAAATGGAAACTGACCATTGGCGTAAGTCTTTGAGAACAAGCCATGAGAAGTTCTGGTGACACCTCCAGCCCAACGAGGAGCGACATCTGAACGAGGACCTGATGAACCATGGCCGTGACTGTGGCCGGAAGCTGGTGCACGAGCAGCAAGGTTGAGCAGAGGTGCTGCCGGAACACCTGAAGGGAGAGTGCGCACTGAAGGCGCCAAATTAATTGACTTTTTCACAGCTTGGAAGGACGCCATGGCGAGCAACCAGAATTCAGAGGTCAATGCCAATGGCAATGGTGAAGGCAAACGTTTGTTTCTGCCGGCAATCCCCGGCCACTGGAACTCCCAATCCCCGTCCGCCGTTTTGTCCCGAGCAGCATACATAACATTCCAACGACATAGCTATCGATACATTTGACTAAATCTGATACCAATGTTTACAATCATCCAAAAACCAATACACATACTTCTCTTCTTCGTCCTCCAACTCCAACACAGTCTGACTATCGACCTTACCTGACGCAGAAATGTGGGTCGGGCAGCGATTCCTTATAAAGCCTTCCAGCTGCAATACGCGCAACAGCTCGAGCACTTCCTGTCTGTCATATACAGACTTAAGCCTCCATTGCAGTTCAATCTAAACCTTCTGTAAGCATGGTTTCGTAAGACAGCCCAAGGACGATGAGTTTACTTGTGATACACCAGGCCGGAACACAACGAGCCCCAGGACAGCTCTGAGTGCAGCCTTCCAAACACTTACAACCTTCGAGCCGAAGATATCTAACCAGCGCCGAGGAAACACTCTTGTAACTGGATCTTCGGAAATAGTAATTGTCCACGGTCTCGCATGAGCAGGGGACACAAGATACAGTGAATTATACCCCAGGCAATGCAAAACTGGAAATGGCTCTCGAGTCATCTTGGCAAGGACTGGACCAAGTTTGTTCATAGGTAGTTTTGTATTAACCTGCATAATCAAGGAAGGCGGATCAAACCATTACGGAGCAGAAAAGACTTCACAGGCTTACCAGTAGATCCTGTTTTGTTACACCCTTTGGTCCTGCTTGACTCGCAAGCAAAAGAACAAATTGCGCGATGTCCAGTTCACTCTGAGTGAGGGCCTTGCTCCGCAGTTCCCACTGTTCGTCCAAGCAAGCAGAACAATCGATGATTCCTTGAAACACATTCCGCCGACAACAAGCTGGCGGACCGTTTATGGTGGTGCCGTGGATCGAGGCAGCATCATCCTCGTCTACGGCTATCGGCACCAGTATATCAGGAGTCTCAGACTGTTCGGTGTGAGTTATGTCGTGGAAGCGGACGTTGATTGAAGTTTCTATTTGATCGTCATCTACAAGCAATTCTGATTAAAGCATCTCATTGTACACGCTGACAACGACAAACCGGCTTTCTTGCTGTTCCAATCAAGTGCAGGGCGGCACGATTGGGGATGAGACGTATCAACTTGACATTCGACCTGAAGTTCTTTAGTACAAATTCGAATCATTCACAACACGAACTCACCTTGTCATCAGATATCATCTGAATTAACGTAGCTAAGTCACCATCTGTAGCTAGCAACGGCCATTCACGCCAAACACCTTCCTGCTCAGCCGAAAGATCCTCCAACGCTGCGGCGTCTTGAAAAGCGTCCTGACCAATGTACCCGTTCAACGCATTTTGATTCCTGATGAATAGATCAACTCGAGAATGCATAGGTCTTTACAATCAATTTCGTACACTTCGGATATCTTCAAGAGCCTTCCAGGCCTGAATTTCTGGGGGTCACGCACAAGTTTTGAAAGTACGCCTCTTCCCAGCAGATTTTTGGTTGCAGTCGAGACACTTTCTTCCCCAATATCATGCAGTAGAGAGGAAGCGCTGTGAACGTCATAATCCTCGTTAGGTGTACCCAATACCATCTGGTGGCACCATGAGTAGGAGCGGAATGGTTGGGCGTGAAGAGTATTACCTTGAGAGCCGACTCCGCTACACATATCTCCTCCGACACTGTGTCTTCGATAGGAACCTCATCCAGTCGAGTAACAAACGGCTGACTCAACAACTTCTTTTCGCGTCCCTCTTCTACAGTCGCGTTCCAGACAAAATCCCATGAAGGTGCCGAGCCATTGTTTTCCACTACATCAAACTCTTCCAAAAGACTATCAATAGAGCTCGAGATCGTGATTTCGTGGCTCTGCTGAGGGTGTACATAGCCGACTCGCCTGCCTATACATTAGCTTGATTATGAACCCTTGGAAAGTGAACGTACAAAGCATTTTTATCAATATGCTTCCGCAAGAACTCAATGTGCTTCGCAAGATCGAAGTTATTCGGGCTCGTAGGGTCATTATCTGGCAGGTGAGATGTGCCACGATGCTGAACCCAAAGCTCGTACCAGCGGTCTTCCAATCGATTCAGGTAGGCCTCGCTTCCAGGTACTCCTCGCAAATGAGCAACGCGCTGTCGAACGCTGTTCCGGGGGACAGCGGGAAACACTTGCTCGAAAGCCCCCCAATCTAAACGAATTGCTTCTCTGCACCGTGCTCTGATAATCGCTGACGCATCACGAGCTAATTCTTCGTAATCTCGGTTCCATTGAAACCGATGCCTGCGTACGGGTGCTCGAAGTGACGCTCTATCTTCTCCTAAAGTGGAACTAATGTTGAGAATGAATGAAACAACGAGAATGAATGAACTAATGACCTTCGACCTTATTCTTCTGCTTTTTACTGTACTGGCGCTGAATTATTGGAGGGCCTTGCTCTGCGATCAACGTTGCAACCGACTTTTCGGGAGGATTCACAGCCAGTGGTGGAGCGGCCTCAGAGTTCGGCACCTGGGTGGACTTCTTGGCTGAAGAAACTTTGGAAGGGGCTTTTGTCGTTAATACATTCTTCGATATCATCTCGGCTTCGCGAATAGCTTCCGCGATCTCTTGCTCCCATTTCTGGCTATGTTGAACAGTGGTTGACTGAAGGAAGCGGGCTTGAATACTCCTCACGCGTAGAGAAGCTGATTCCTTTAGCGGCTCTTTATGAACACGCTGCAAAAGCTGGTTCCACTCCAGCTCTCGCTGTTGTCGGGCCTCCTCCGCTTTCTTCATAAGCGAAGCCTTAGCTTCTTCTGTCATCCTTTCTGCCGCTGCCTGTTTGCTCTTCCGCCGAGCTTTTTGGAGCTCTTTGGCTAGCTTGCTCTGGGCGGAATGATAATAATCTTGGACCACATCAGGAGGAGCACTGATGACCCAAGAGATCTTCTGAACCTGAGCATCACTGTTCTCGGAGTCAAGTGGTGTCTTTCCACTGGCTATGTCATGGAAGCGTTCGAGATACTGAGTCTGGTGCCAGGTGAGGACATAGTTAGAGTTCCATGAGACACGACGACGCAAGGACCTCGATGTATTAGCGCTGTGATGTACACCAATAGTGGTGCTTGGGAATTCTCGTGCATCAACCGCAAAATCCGGATTCAGGCAAGCTTCCTGTAGATTCGACCAGTATGATGTAGCAGAAGGCGATGAACCAATGAAGATGTTTTTAAAGAAAGGGGGATCGGTCTCCGACTTAGCCCAGTGGTGCAAAGGGGCAACATCGTTGAACATCCAATATGCGGGCGCACTGAGGGGTGTGTGTACAGTCCAACCTTCACCCGACGCTTCGTCAAACGACGTAGGATGGGTATCCTTTGTTTGGCAAGTTACCAAGGGGCTGGTTGTCTTAGAGGGCTCCAAGGGTATCACAATTCCAAGTGACCTGAGAACTTCCAGAGTGTCCAGTAGCCTTGTACGTGCTCTCGACCGTCCAATTTGTAACGTCTTGACGAGATCGGAAGGCAGGTCCCGAACGATAGCATTAAGTCCCCGTTCATTTGACATAAAATTGGTCAATTCGTTCGAATGCGCTAAAGGTGGAACTAATTTGCAGTAAAGTCCCAGCGGAAGGTCGTGCAAAAGGAACGAAAGATTGAAGATCTTCTTTTCGTGAGAGACAATCTGAGGGGACGGATGCCTTGAATTAAAGGCATCTAGAACGATAATATGAAGCTCTCGAGCTCGTAATGCTTTCGCAACAATGTTCCCGTACGCCTGGCCCAAGGTTGATCGTTCAGTCAAGAGCGCATCCCTGATGATAGCATCTTCATAAGCGAATAGCTGCTCAGCTCGAGCAGCGTTCTTGCTCCAACGTTCGGTAGGATCAACTCCTGGCTTCTCCATCTGTAACAGCTGTAAGGGAAGAGCGCTTTTGATTATTTTGACTGAATTGGACCCATATTCAACTGTCTCCTCTATCCTTCTACCAAACGGCGAAGGAGTAGTGGGAGGCGCGGTTCTTCCTAAGTCAGCTAGAAATGCGTTCAACTTCTGGTCGTCAACTGTAGGCAGATATACGATGACGGTCGAACGGCTACTCCCGAGATATGATGGGACTAAAGTCGTGAGTTGTCTAATCTTCCCACGGATTTCCAAGCTGTTGAATGTAGCAGTGACCGTCCGCTTGTCCGTTTTTGTCCCAGGTGGTGAGCTCGCGGGCTCACCCGCTTGAGCTAATATCTCCAGTAGCTGCAGATGAGTTTCGTACAACTCCTTTGTCTGTATGTTGACTATACCCCCTAGCATTTCGACGACACGAATAAGTTCATTCTCGCGACGTAGGTTGGATACGTTGACTCTGACTCTCGGTTGCGTCGGAATTTTGATTGACGTGACAATCGCACGGGGAGAGCTGAATGGCTCGGAGCTTGTGACCTGTTTCGCCAATTCAGACTATGGATAATTAGGTCAGCTAGGTAAATATAAGAAACTGCGAGGTGACTGACCATTCCGTTGTTTGGTTCCAGAGGTGGCGCATCATTAATGAGATTTTCTTCGAGTGCAGGTCGATCTTTTGGAGCAGATGATACAGGTGTTTCGCTTGCCTGCTCTCTGAACCCGGCCGAAGCAGTTATATCATCCACATTCATCTCCATCGATTCATCGGTGCCATCATTTACTGGTACAGAGGTGCTCTGTGGCATTTCAACTGCCTCAGTGAGCTCTATGTCCACAAGAGACTCCACCTCCAGAGAACCTTCACCAGATGGCGCGACTACATCTTCAGCCTCAACAGCGGCAGTGGTATCGACGTCAGCAGAAAGTTTGTCCAAGAAATCTAGAGGTATATCTCGACTTGTTTGAATATCAACCTCAAGCCCACCAGGGCTCGAACCCGCCTGTTCTTCAAGAGATTCCCCAACAGGTTGATCGGTTACAGT
>JH814822.1:321013-339410 GCA_000296255.1 Omphalotus olearius VT 653.13 | reverse complement strand
GTCGTGGAGCAGGCTGTATTTCTTCAGCATCATTGGCTGCTGCCATGTGGCCACGCTTCTTGGGAGGAATGTTACTTTCGCCCTCGATTTCGGATCTTATTTTCGGTGGACGACCGCGTTTCTTTGGTGGTGAATCAACTTCCTCTACCGCTTTCTTTGGCCGGCCGCGCTTCTTCGGAATAGATGGTTCTACGTCGCATATGGTTAGTGCATTGACATATACGTCGGGGCTTGACCTACCTGTTGCGGAAGTATCAGGATTTCCTGGATCTTTGACACGTCTCTTCTTTGGTCGTCCTTCAGAGGACTCTGGTGGATCACTGTCATTGTCCTCCTTGAGTTTCCGTTTGCGACTCCGCGGAGTTTTGTTGTAGCTGAGGACGACATCTCCGCCATCATCAAGCTGTTTCTTCTTCGGGCGGCCTTGCTTAGTAGTACCGTCAGGCAGGACAGGATTCTTCAGTGGTTTCTTTCTGGGCTTCCCGCTCTTTGAACCTTCTTCTTTGAAAGAATCTTGAAATTCATAAAGTGCCTTTTCGTTTTCGTAAAAAGCATCTGAATTCACAGATAGAAACCCTCCTGTATTTTCAAGATCAACGTCGCCATAGCCCGCGGTGGACTTATCCAGGCCCTCCCTGTCAACTAGAGTCCTATATGCAGATACTGTGAAGTACCTGTGCCGCCTTTCACGGCCACTACTCTCCATCAGCGCTGCAATACCGAGGTCGCCTAGATGAGAAGGGGGAGGGTCTTTGTCGGCACGTGTAAGGAGTAATTCGATAGTTCGCTTATCGAACTGGCACAGGGCAACAGCCAATTCCTGTATGTAAATGGGTGTCACTATTCCAAACGATATGCATTACAAACTTACGCTCAGTGTCATACCAGCCGTTCCAGCCTCTTCCAACAAATCGTTTATCTGTTTATGAATTGTCAAATTCATTTTGACCCCGCCTCCTTGAGCTGCGTTAGATGTCAGATGGACGGAAAAAAGGCAATAACAAGGTCACTCGCCTAGCTCGTCATCTTCGCCGTCATCTTCGCCATCATCTCTCGTCAAGGAGTTACTGCCATTGGCGCCGTCCAAGGTCGCATTCTCATCTACCAGACGTAGACAGAGGACAGTACAGCCTTTTGGGGATTTCTTCTTGGTACTTGGTACAACGACCTTTTCAATTACACCCTGCTGTACCAGTTCACGAATACGACTTTGAAAGAACCGACGATCAGTCTTGGTTGGATTGGAAAAACCCTGAAGGATAGAGTGGTGAAAACGAATCCAGCAGTCAGAGTAATAGGCTCACAATAGTCACAAGCATGTTATGAGAGACATGCATATTGTTTGTGGATGCCTTCAGCAATTTCACCACCCGCGCACGTACCAGAGGCAAGCTGGACAGGTGACGGGAATCAATGGGTGTGAAATTACGGGACCCCACATCCTCCGACTCCTCTTCATCGAGTGATTCGACTCGCTCGGATTTCTTGACCGCTTCTTCGGCGCGAAGCTCTTCTTCACGAATTTCGTTCCAAGAAGAACTGCGTTCGAAGAAATACCGGTGAATGACAAAATGTGTTCCGACACCACCACGCCTCACTTTGACCCTATCAGCGAAACGGTAAATCAGCTGAAGAAAAGCATGGACATCAGTTTGAATGAATTACACAAGGTTGAGTTCGGTCAATTGTTTGACCAGATAAAAACAGGTTTTCTGATCGTACTTTGACTGTTGACCAAGCTGAACGACCGTGACGCCATTTTCTCTCCCTCGTGTAATAATTTGAAGGGCGCTGTAGACCATAGGGCTCATCTTCGGAAACTGTTGAAAGCCCGTGACCGTCAAGAAAGTTCAAGGTATACGGCCAGAAAGCAGGCACTGACCCGAATATGAGTGCCGGTAATTGCTGAGTAGATGGTATCACGATCACTAGCAATTCTAAGACTATCGCCGTACTGGTGTTGCAATTCGGGCAACGGCCTAGATTTTGCGTCGGAAACAAGCTCCAATGCAGGAGGTGCAATCGTGACATGTTCTTCTCCTTTGGCACTGGCTTTTCGCTTTGCACTGGTCTGCGGCGCTATCCAGACCTCTGAGCTGATACCAGGTGGAATAGTACCGACGCGAACGGAAGGTTGCTGAACTATAAGAGACCACACAAAGGCACAGAAGGCATCGTCTACGGTCTGCTGCTGCGTCGACGACGAGTGCGAGTAGAAGTCGGTGATGAAATCGGTTAGGCGAGAGACATTGCAACCTGAAATAAGAACATGTTAGCGACCCTTAAAAAGTAATTACCTGAGCAGGTAAAAGAATGGGTATTAGCAGGATTCGAACCCTCCTTTGCCCACTCCCTCGAGCACTCCTACTATCACATGATTAACAGAAACCCACCAAGATCGCCGTCGAAGGCGAGTTCTCGCAGACAATGGTGCAGCAGTTCATCCATCCGACGCCGTCGAGAGCACTAGCCCTATATTTGCAAGTTTAATCTGGCAAGAATCCACGCTTGGAAGAGTACTAAGGTTGAGGCTGGATAGTTTCCTGTTTGAAGAGCGATACGAACGCTGCAAGCTGCGTTAAATGTTATACTGAGGACTGAGGAAAAAGAGTTTCGCAAGGGATCGATCCGCTTATGGGAGACTCGGAAGCGATGACTGTGACTCCTGTTGTCACGCTTACAAGGTACAGCAAGGGACGTAGTGGCAACATGTATGTGAATAGTGGTACTAGATGCAATAAGTTGGTAACGGCGTCAACAGACGCTTTTGGTGATATCTATGCTACGGATGCGAGGTCTATAATACAACCCGAAATGAGAGCGAGGAGAACATGCCGAAAAGTCATTAATGGTGGAAAAGCTTTGATGTCCTTCTCTCATGCGGCTGCAACCTGCATCTCTTGTCGTTCCTCCCACAATCGCCGCAGAACGTCCGTGAATGCCAGTTTACCCAACTGTGCATTATGCTCGAACCTTTGAACCAGCCATTTCTCTAAACCGTCAGCAGCACTCCTCCATAACGCCATTCTTGCTTGTATCTCCGCTGTTTGCGAGAACGCTGTTGTGCGTGGAGAAGAAGGTGTGTACTGTATCTTTTCCAAACATGTCGCAAACTGGGACAGCGAAAGGTTTTCAGAGGTTATGATCGCATTTTGCTTCTTTGGGTCAATGAACGATATTTCTCGCACAAAAGCATCTTCTGAACCGCCAAACAACTGTGCAGGTAAAATGAGTAGACTTGAACCGGTAGAAAGCCAAAGTCATGACATACCTTCACTATCCATGTCGGTGCTTTCTGTTTGCAACCTAGCACCCGTTCTGTTCTAATTATCCCAGTCTGTGGGTCTACGGAGCGATCCACGACGTCGATACTGACAACATGCGAGCATTTTGGGTTGGGGTATTTGTGCCACATTCCGATAACAACATGAGACCAAGGATGGCTGCGAGAAAAGAGAGCTACATCAGTACCAGACTTGACTCGTCAGACATGACAACGTACTCGTAATTGAACAGCTGGTTGACGAAATGCATGATAGAGAAATAAAGAGCCGAAAAGATTAGAGGAATGTAATACAAATAGAAATCTAAGAGCAAGATGCTCGTGTGATATGAAAGCTGTCCCCGGCCGCTCTTGGAGCTTGGAGAGCGAAACTTTCAATTTCACACGCCCGTGGCCGATTCCGGTGGAAACCGGGGATATTTCCACATGACTTTAACCGACCAATCAGATCAAAGGGTAATGTGACTGAGGTAATGACGTTACAATGACACATTGACGCTACGTCAGCTGGATATGAGGAAACTGGCAGCCTAAGCAAGATCAAAAGTTACAACATACAACATCCTAAGTAACAACGTAGCAAAACTCATCAACGGCCACAAACGCACTATTAACCGTCAAGATACATACACCTTTTTCGTCCGTCGCCTCAGCAGACTCGATAAGCACGGCATCCTAATATGAACTGCTCCGAGCATATGTCATGTATTTGCAGCGTCTTTGGTACGACTCGACATGAAACACGAATTCTGAATGACGGAGACGATCTAGTCAATGACTCCCAAATGGTCTTCCTTGATTGTGCCAATAGCAAACTGGCGTAGAGAATGAGAGAAGAGTAAAGTAAAAAGTAGATCATCAAGCGTGACTTACGATTTCTGTTGCGTCAACACGCGTACCGACGATCTTCAGTCGAACGCGAGTGTTCTTCTCAATGATCTGTCCAAATGCGCGACAAGGGATTAGGGTACGAAAACGAAGCATTCATCCTGAAATTGTACCTGCTCTTCAGACGCGAATGACGGTGGATTTGAGTTGGCGTCAAATTTCATATCAGGGTGAATCAACTGCACAATGTAGGTTTGAGTAAAAGTGAAGCAACCACGAAGCATTTCACAGATTGACCTGGTGAGAGACGAAAACCTGCAAAGGTCCAACGTCTGCGAAGAAGCCCATCTTTCGGAGGTCATTGTGAATGACGCGCAAATCTTAGATGTGGACAAGCATACCTTTGTGACATTATTCACAACACCATCCACTACTTCTCCCTTGAAAGGTTTGAACACGATTGCTCTGTATCTTGTTATAAACTCTGCCTGTCCGCTTCCGCTAAGTACCATGCCCTTCCCAATGTCCAGTATAGAGACTACAGCAATGATATATCCGAATGAACCAGAACATGTGCCTTCGACATCCGAGTACAATTTGGATTCCAGAAAGTTCAGCATCCGTGGCCCAAAATAGGACGGGTGCAGAAGAATTGTATGTGTCAATTCTTTCTAAGTGAAGAAAAATAATTGTCGGCATAAGAACCTCTTTTGTTAAGGAACGCAGCGACTCACGATGAAAAACATGGTGGTGGCCCGCGAGCAACGGGGACAAGACAAAATAAGCGCCAGCGGCAGAATGAGTCGAGTCTGGCTAAACTCTCACATTAAGAATATGACACTTCGTAAGCTTTACTTCTACAGCGACAAGACTGCGATTAATTAGCACATACATACTACACTACCAAACTTATAGGATAATTGTTGTATTTACATCAAGTGTACACTATCAGCCAACCCTTTCAGCTCAGCAAGTCTTGCTTTCATCTTGGGCCTGAAGGCACGAGAAGAGAGCTTTAGACACAAAGATTAGACTCGGCGGACATTTACAAACTTACACCTCCATTAGTTTTGTTTCCAGCGCCTGTTTCTCCTGTTGAATAGCCAGCCGTCTCTCGGCGTCCAACTTGGTGCTGTCACGAAGTATAAGTGCTGTTCGAAAATCTAGAGGATAGTCATGCTCACAAGACGTAGCCTCCTTGTCCATCATAGTGCAAAATCATCGCATGATACTTCCAAAGTGAAGGTCGATGTGAAACCGTCAGAAGCGTGATACCCAATTCCGTGGCATGCTCCATCATTCTGCCTTCCATGTCGGCAGGAACGAGTGAAGTGGCCTCATCGAGAATCGCATACTGTAGAGCATGATGAGCGTATATGAGAGGGTGCGTTCATTCAAGTCAAGATAGGATACCTTCGGATTATGATAGAAGAGTCTCGCCCAAGCAATTTTCTGCTTATCGCCACCACTTAAAGTATCCCTCCATTCCCTCGTCACGTCCCAACCTCCTTCCCGCTCGACAACGTTCTCCATCTGGACCACTGATAGAATCTTGAGAAGATCGGCATCAGTTATGCTGCCTAACGAATCAGGGAGTCAGACTGGGACGACAAAGAATGAAGAACCACTGACGGGATGCCATGTCATCTTTCCCATGCGGATAGATGACTTGATCTCTCAGGGTGCCGAGAGACAAGTATGGCCTCTGTGGGATGAGAATGAATTCCGAAGCAGGAGGTTTCCGTACAACGCCTCCGTAGACAGGCCACAAACCACCGAGGATACGGAAGAGCGAGGATTTACCGCAGCCTAGGACTAGATCACAACTTTTCTACAGGTTGTCGTATAGGATCCTACCGTTAGGGCCAACGATGAGAAGGTGTTGCTATTGAAGAAATTTAGGTGAACGTTGCACAAAGGTAACTAGGCGTACATACACCGTGTTTGATGTGAAAGCTGAGGCTCTTGACCAAAATATCGCCGTTCGGCGTGACAATCGGGACGTTCTCGAATTGAATATCCTTGGATAGGATGATTTCACCTCTGCCGTTGAGGACTGCATGAACCGCGATCACGGACATTAGCCCGAGCTTTTAAGAGCCACCAATGAGATATGTGCTCAACTCTTGACATTCTCCTCAGTATTAGCGCTGCTGACCAAAGCTTTCTCAAAATTGCCTTCCTTGACGTCCTGCATTGTTTCCAGGAGAAGAGAAACTCGGGCCGTGTATCCCGCCAGTTCAGAGAGATCCTTGTATGAATACATCACTCGGCCGAATGCATCTGCACAGTCGAGAATCGAGAATCAGGCAGTGCTCATAATAGAGGAGTAAACAATTTACCAGACGATGAAAGAAGTAGTCGCCTATTTGTTACAAAGCCTGAGGACTGTTCAGCTTCTCAACGGTATTGGTAGTGATTACGGCAAGAACCTTCTGTCCTGCTGCCAAGGTCAGCATGCTCGGTGCCAGGAAGCTTGATGAATACAGGAATAGCGCATAAGACTAGCTGAGAGCACAATCAGCGCCAAAAGAGATGACAACATATCAGCTACTCACTCCAAAGCTTCCCCATAGCCATTTCACAATTCCTTCCTCAACGCAGCCATACCACCATCTTCGTCGAAGGACCTTCTGCTCATGCAGTACAACGGTGGCGTATTCTCTTTCGGCCAGCATCTTCTCGGTTGCCTCCCCTCCCATGAATGCGATCTCTTCGGCGAACTCGGCCAAGCGAGAATGCGTATGTCGTAAAGAACCAGCAAGTTGGGCGGATAGCGCTGCATAAGCACCAAAGGGAGGGGTTAGGCTTCGTACTAGATGGCCGTCAGGAAATTCAGAAAAAGCGCGATAGGAGTCTTACAGAGGGCAGCGCTAGACTGAACTAGTATGGTCAACCCCAAAAGCCCTTCGGCTCCAACATTCTGTGAAAGTTGATAATTGTATAAGATGACATCAAGGACCGGCTTCGCCAGATTGGAGTACATAGATGCCAGATGGACGGAGAAACGTTGTATGTCATGAGTGATCATCCTGAGGCCAAGTGAGACCGTCAGTTTTAAAATCTTCTAAGCATTCTCAAATTGCACCGACTGGTCCGCGTTCTTTATTCGATCATCAAGATTCGCTATGATAGTGTTGGTTCAGTTTGAATAATTCTGGGGCGAATGTGGACGTACAGAGCTTGTAATACACCTTTCCCTCGGACCCCTCTTCTCCATCACCCAGATATTCTTTCATTACTGCCGCCGTCAAACGTGAACGATAGGCAATAGTCAACTTGTTTTGGATGTAACTGAGCCAACTATTTGTCCAAGTCGCTGGTATTGCGACGAGAAGCCAGCGGAGAATGTTCATAAAGAATCGATATGGTTCTGCGCGCACGAGGGAGGCGACAATCCTAGTGAAAGTGAAAGAAAAGTCAGCCATTCAAGTCAAGAGTCAGTCACCTGGTACGCGAACATACTTTCCGTCAAGAGCCGCAACGTAAAGAGAAATTGCAGTTCTGAAAACAAGTAAGCCCGAGTGCATTAGCAGCAACAGTGCTTCCTTGGATCGGATACCAGGAATGACTATTCGCAGAATGCTCCTCAATCTCTGGTAGAACACGGCGTCGATCTACGGGTGGTCACCAGTCAGCATGGCTAAATTAGTCGCTACCTAGACGTACAGCAACTCTAGGCGGCTTAACAGAGTTAGCTTCATCCTTCGCGTTTCCCTTATCCTTTCCCTTCTTGCTCAACTTTGAATCACCAGGCTCTGTTTTACTTGGTCTCGATGCAAGACCATTATAAGTGGTGCCGAGCGCATATAGTACAAAAGAAATGTTCAGAAGACGTTGAACCAGCGGCCTATGAGCGAGATAAGTCTTAGAGAGACGCTCAAAGGAAAGCTGGAGTTCCTTAGAGCGCAGAATCGACCGTAGAGCAGGCATTGGCACAGAGCAGCCCTCGGGCTTTCAAATTCTATTTACATTTCATGTGATTTCGTCCGGCCCGGAATCTACCCGGACTACATTCTGCCCTCGTTTCGACGCTCCTTGATCCAGTGAACCACCTCTCCCCAATCTCTCACCCGTTGTATTGGGGCTCCCTCTGGTATATGGTCTTCCAGCTTTTCGTATTTCCAGAACTCTCTTCCTCCCTCAATAGCCAGTCGTGTATCAAAAACCATAGTGTCTACTGCATCCTCCGGCGACGAGATTCGCTTATTCCATTCATAATGTCCGAATAGCAGCACTGGTGTCGGCGGTGCCGGGTTTGGGGATGTCATTGACGATGTAGCAACTTGAATCGCATTCTCGGACGAGTCGTCGATGAGCAGACGAGCTTTCAGATCGGCACATACCTAAGTCCATTTTGTAAGAGTTGCAAGCATTTACAGGAGGAACCGTAGTTACCTGCGCCTTGCTCAGTTTCGTCGTCACTTCATGCCCTGTTTTTGACGCGTCCTTGAACTGACCTGTACAAATTACACTGTCAAAGAGTCCTGCAATGAATTTAGTTATACTTCTGATCATGTAAACGTAGTATCTTTACCTGGGAACCACTTTTCAACCCACTTCCAGCTTTCTTCCTTCACATCTTGTGCCCTGGCTGTGACGATGATCAACCGATAACCCATGTCCCGAAGGCTTTGCACCCCTTCTCGTGCGCCCGGTACCGGTGGTGCATCGAAAATTTTTTCAGATGCGTAAAAATCGCGAACCTTACTGAAGGTTTCGGTCAAACCGCCCCAATACGGATTCTGCATAATGTAAGTATGTAGGGCCAGAGGCTGTGTTATATGCTTGCCTTCCAGTAGTAGTAATCTAATTTTAATTGTTCAAAAATTGACTCGTCTTTGATACGTATACCAAAGAGGCCACTTACAATAAAAGTCCGAAAGGTCAATGTTGGTTCCATATACATCATTATGCCCTGTTAACAGATGTTCCATCTGGTCGTCATTAATCGCACCTCCGTTGATTCAAATAGAAGCCAAGTTAGACGAAGACGTACATTCAGCAACCATGAGGTTGGTCTGGCTCAGCACATCATCTAAATCTACAGCAACGACAGGTCCGGAAAGTGTTGGAGGGGACATAGAACTCAAGACGTCTAGAGATCGAGCGAGGTGAGGGTCCGAAACCTCATTCATATCAAAAGAATGATCATTTTGAGAATTGCCAGTCGGTTCGAGCTTATGAGTTGAGGCAGCGGCCGACATGTCAAAAGTAAAAGATAAAGTGACACGATGTGACTCAACCCTATTCGCGTGCGCACGGACCAAACATACAGTACATCGGAAAACTATGAAAAATTAGAATAGCGAAAACGACGCCAACCTCACAACCTCATGCCAATCGACACATCAAGACGCAGTGTTTCCGCTGCTCTCTTCCTGAATTACATTAGCTGTTTTCTTCTGCTTTTTCTTGGCCCGAATCTTTGCAGCTCTTGAAATCTTCCTCATCAACGGAGGTTGATACCTGTATGTATAAAGAACAGGTAATAAACATAGGTTATGACACGATAAATGGGATTAGGGCTCACGTTGCGCCCGCTTTCTCTAGGTCTTGTATTTGTGAATTACTCAAAGTTATCTTCATGTATGGACTCTGTCTTCGTTTTGGGCTGCAAGAGAAGGCTCAGTGTCAAGGAGGAAGAAGGATGAACAGAACCGTACAATTTCTTCCCTTCCAACGCCACAGCTATAGCGGCAGATCTGCTCTGATCCGAATGAACATCTGTGGCAGCCTCAGAGCCTTCATCTACCAGGCCGAGATCTTCAAGACATCCAACTTCATTGTACTGATGTAAGCCGGCAAGGCGAGTAGATTTGTTCTTTTCAAGATTCTTCAAGAACTCCCTCTTGGTTATTTCAACAACGGAAATTAAACGCGGGATTGTGATTAGGTGTGTTGTTGAATTCGACGCTTTAGCCTGATCTCTGGCTTCGGAACTCTCCTGCTCATCGTCGTTCATGTTTTCAGAGATGATCTGTTTCGTAGTTGGAGAAGCAGGAAGGGTATGAAATACTATTGGCCGATCTTCGTATTTCTACGGAAGCATCGGTGTCAGGGCGCGAAAGTGAGCGCGTCTGAGGGATGTACAAACCTCAAGAAATTCAAGAGCATTAGTTACCCAGCTATTGATTTTTCCACTTCTAGTTATGCGAATGAGTTGAGGGCCACGAGAAGACTCAGCTTGAGGTGCCTGTGCGATCGAGGCCATTAATAAGAGAAGAAATGAAGTGTATTGTGTTCATGAAAGCGTCCAGAGCCACGCAGGCGCGTCAACAGCGCAAAATAGTGTACAAATCACCGCAAACAAATTCAGTTCCTTTGCCATTGGAACCCTCAGCGATGTCAAGCGCGTCAACTGTCCCACCTCTTTTACTTCCAGAAGCTCTAGGTTTCTCGCCGCACTTACTCATAGATGATATAATAAACAACGTAAATTTCAATGTCATAGAGGGCGTCAATGGCATGGAGACTTTCCTTCAAAACTGGGCAGACCGACGATCTGAAAAGGCTCGCGATTGGGACAGCATGCAAGAATCGGAACAAGGGTTGGTGGCATTCCAAACTCTTTTGGAATACCATACAGATATCGCCTTCGATTTCTTTGAGGCCTGGGCGTTGAAGAACATCTTCTCTATACCACCGGACCTACCTATCGTGCTGCCGCATCAACAGAACCTAGATCTGGACACGAAGCCGGAGAGGGTGAACGAGCTTATGAATGAGATAGCAGCCTTACGTGCCAAGCTGGACAATGTACGTGTAGTTCACTGTTCATTCGAATAATACTGATTCTGCGCTATAGCAACGGCGGCTGCAAAGACTCTATGTTCGCGCCTTACGTGCCTCGAAAAATCAGCGGCTTCGCGCCGAGAAACGATTGGATTATCTGTCCATGCTGGACTCTTCCAGGATGGAACTGCTAGCAGAACTGCCCTCGCAGTTAATAGTGATGCACGAAGCGGTGTCGAACCTGCCACCTTTGGATGATTCAACTATTGCTTCCCTGACTGCGGAACCAGGCAAGCGGCAATGGGAAACGAGCAAAGTCGGGTATGTCAATTGGGCCGTTTCACAGCTGCTTGCCCGGGCGCGGTCAGATGAAAGTGCTCAAGGTAGCACTTTTGTGGATGAAATTAGCAGATGTGCCGCGGAGGTGGGAGAACCTGCACAGTTGAGGCAGGCTTATGAAATCACGAAAAGCGTTAGAGAGGGTCTTCAAAATGTTCAGACTATGATGGAGACCCAGGAAACGGATGCGTGATTGATGCCGTGTATCAATACTCCAGGTAGGAGACTTGATCGTCAGTTATGAATTACACTTTCTGAATGTCTGTTGAAAGATCTTCTCATTTTGGGCCTGGACTTCGTTTATGTTACTTATCGTCTTGCATTTCTTTATTGACTTGTAATCATGTGTTTATTGTAGCGCACTATATGTGTAAGTAGTACCGTACCATCATCAGAATAGCCACAGATGCTTTCAATCCTCTTGTTCGGCCACTTCGGTCACCATTATATTGGACGTGACAATCATAAACTGTGGCATGAAAGTACCGTTGAAAGTTGAGATGATCTCAAGAAAGCTGTAAAGAGTGATATCTGCCATCAATAGGGAATGAAAGCAGTCATGGCAACTGCAGTAAACGAGCGGAGCAGTGGACTCACAGGCACGTGGGTTAGGTTTGATGTGGTCCTACGGTTACGCTCGAGGCTCGTTCTTTGGGTTTCTACTTCTAACCTTCATTCTCTCTTTCTTCATTCCTTTCTCTTTGCTAGCCTTTCCCCATCGGCCGGTCCGCTCTGCGACCTTTGCTGAACACTCGAGAAGCCCAAGTTTTCTTACGAGTGTCGGATATCAGGTCGTGATTTCGCTGCTCATCTGCCCTAGCGGCATTTTCACTCTTTATCGTTTATTCAAGGTAGCAGCAAATCTGTTTCTCTAGTCTTTTTGTACTGAATGGCGTAGTTGCTCGAGAATGCGCGTCAAAGATGTTTGGAATTATTTTCCCCTTCCTGCCAAAGTGAAACTGGTGGTAAGTACAAGTTGAATTCAGTGTGAGGGTGCAGGAGAATTCACAATTTTGGTTTCATCATCCAGTGGGCACGGTTGACCTTCTCGAAAGTTACGACTGCCTATATCCTCTTCTCACTTGTTCACTGTTTCATTCAACTCGGCTTGCAGATACGGGCCTTCACGATCAATGCTAATGCTGCCAGCTTCCTCTTCTCTCTCTCAGTGAAAGCTGGTGCATTTAATAACAGCGTCCCATGTTTGAAGGACCCAGATCAACTTGTACTCTGCCCTGATGTCCCTACCGCCTATCATGATGACCTCAGCGCGTGCCAGGTTGTGTGGAATGGCACTGCAGTTCAAAATACCTTCAACTCTTCAGCCCAAGATTGGGCAGGTGTAACGTCAAGCTCGTTAACATCTGTCTCCTCGTCTTCCGCCCTTGCCTCAAAGTCCACCGTATCTGCCTCTACTACGGCTTCGAGTGCTGCTACTACTGCAGTATCGGCCATTTCTGTTGTCACCACCGTTGTCGAAGTTGTTCCAGCTACTGTAATTGCTGGTGGCGCACCTACAACCAAACTCCCGGGCAAGGACGACGACGACGATCAAGCCTCGGAAGCGGCGAACGTAAATTTGATCGATGTCGATGATCACTACCATGTATTTGCCCATTTCTCGCCTCTCCTGTAGAAAGCTCATGATCGATTGCTTCAGGACAAGCGGCAGAACACTAAGCTGACCATCCTCACCTTTACGGAGAGTGGACAACCGAAAGTCAATATTTCTCTCGCCAACCAGCTTGATTCCGCGTCCACGTTAAGTTCTAGTTGTGCATGGTCGCTGAATTGGCCAGTGTCAATGTAAGTTTCGGTTCGTCTCATATGCTCTGCTTTATCAACAGACAACACAGTCTTGACGACACTAAGCGCGAGGACGTCGTATTTATTTCTTTCCAAATATGGGTGCGTCTTTTCCTCTCTCTTCCGGGTATCGCTCATGTACAGGCTTCATAGGTTCTGGGCATGTCGTTCGTCGCTCTTCTGAACGAATCGATCCCGCACGTCATTGCCTCCCTCTTGACGCATATCGGTGCAACCGCTTGGGCTGGATTCCAGGTTTCCAGCACTGCCAGCTTTCACACTGATTTTAATCGGGTCATCACAAACGGTGCATGCCATGGAGTTCCTGGGCTTCTGGGAGGTTACTGGATGACTCGACAGAAGGCCGAATATGCCAGTCTTGCGTTGAATGTGGTCGCGTTATTCGTATCAGCTTTTCTGAGTTGGAAGCTGTTCAAGGTAACTCTATATTTTCTACCCATTTGAACGAGACAGAATGAAATAAATCTCTCCACTAGCAATTCGGATGGCAAACCTTCAAACGTGTCGGTGCTTCACTCACGATCAACCGTATATACAAGTTGGTGCTGGTGCTTTCCATCGTTTTACAGCTTTCTCTGTTCTTCATGGGTGCAACCGTAGCGCTATGGATAGACAGTCTCTTCAATGGCGTAGCGGCACAACATGGTGACTTCATCGCACTATATCGAGGAACGTCATTCGCAACCATAATCGTGAGCGGGCTGTTTTTACATGTAACTAGATCGAAAGCGGCTGATGTTGGTCTCTAGCTTCTCATCCCGTGGTTTACAGCTGGATATCTGGGCGTCCGACGAGAAATGCGACTGCCGATGTTCGTCTTCCTGTTCCTTTCACTCCTCTACCTTGCGGCATGGAGCACTATGTTCTTATCAAACAGCTTCCGTTGGAATTTTAGTACGTACTGTGTCCGAAAAAATTTGACCTTGGTCCTGATGGTAGTCTCCAGTTACATGGCGATTCTTTAGTGTCATGGCCTCCGCGTCCGTAATCTTGACCATCGTTGCGTTCATCTTGGGGGTCGTATGCCGCTACAACTTTGGAAAAGGACTGCCCCGGTATCGTAAGTCCTGATTGATTTCGTTCTCTCCATTGAATTCATGCTGATACTGTACCCAGTCAACGCCCATGAACCGCTTCCTGGTGATGATTTCGCACCCGTGTACTCATCCGATTTGGAGAAAGTGGATTTTCCCTCTAAGCGGGAACCCATACCGACATTTTCCGCTGCGTTTGGAAAGGGATCTGAAGTGCCAGTTCCAAGCCAAATGTTCCCTGCTCGGATGGGTCCTAGATTCTTCAGGTCGGCAGAGCCTTTCGAGTCTCGAAGTGTGTCTCCCATCACCCAACCATCCGCGGCTATGACGCGTTCTTCTGTTCTATCGGACGATTCATACAAAGACAACAGAGGAATGATGGTGCGTTCTAACAGTCGCACGAGCGAGAGGAGTTATGGCAGTGTTGCCAGCTATTACACTTATCCAAATGAAGCAGGTCAACACATCAGATCTGAAAGCTCAAGCTCACATGGAACGATGCAAGGGAAACGCTGGGTAATAGAATGAGGGAATTTCTGTGAAGCTTTTGTTGGAGCTGTGCTCATCTACCTACAATTTCTCTTTCTTGTTATTGATTAACCTGTATCAAATCTCCCAATGGAATGTATATCTTCCCAGTACCCATACCAATTATAAGCGTAGACTAGCAACAAAAGAAGAAACAGCTATAGATTGTACAGTGGAACATGACTAGGCTACAAATAGTTGTCGGAAGAGAAATGCATTCATGACTACGAAAAACGTGCAGATGGCAGGATAACAGTTGGAAAAGGTCCGTGTTACATTTATGATGATTCTGTAGACGACTCGTCAGGAGTGGTAGCCAGTTCTGAAGATGGAGAGGCTCGCGCGATCTCCGCAGTCTCTTTCTCCTGTATAATAGCAGCTTGCCGTGCAACGGTTGCATTTCCGAAAGTCTCCTCTGACGGAAGTTCAGCAGGTGGATTGTTAGCAATCTCCTCTTCTTCGTAACTCGCCAAAGCTTCCTGGAACTCTAGCATCCACGGGTGATTTAAGAGTTCATTCGCGCTTGGCCGCCGCATTGGATCAATGGTGAGGCATTGCTTGATGAAGGCGATACCCAGATCACTGAGTTGATCGGGCTCCGGTAGTGGAGGATGTTGAGTTGCCACACCGATATGGAACATGATTGCCCTAGTTAAGTAATGAGTCAACACCTAGGTGCGATAGTTGATGATATTACCATTCATTATCGAGGTTACTCCATGGTTTTTTGCCCGTCGCACACTCAAGGACAACACATCCTAAGGACCAAATATCCATCGCACCGTGTCGACCTCGCTTGTCGTTCTTGATGATTTCAGGTGACATATACATAGGAGTGCCGGTCAGACTATTGCTCATTCCAGGCTTACCGCCAGCGCCGAGGCTCGGTGTAGCGGAGCCCCCGTGGTGAACATCAGGACCACGCCGAGACCGCGCCATGGTACGCTGATTCTTTGCAAGTATTTTCGCGGCTCCGAAGTCGACGAATTTTATGACACCCATATGATCAAGGAGAATGTCTAGAACAGGTGTCAGTAAGCAATGAGAATGTTAACATATGCATAACTCACTGTCAGGCTTAATATCGCGATGTACGATGCCTCTGGAATGCAAGTAGGCAAGCCCTTCTAGCATTTGCATGGTGTATACCTGAATGATCCTTTCGTCTTCGATTCTACCGTGTGCTAGTGACGCCGCGAGACTTCCGCCTTGACAATACTCTTCAAAGATATACACTTTATCCCGGTGTACTTCAATGCCATAATATTCAACCACATTAGGGTGGTGTAGCATTTCCATCACGCTGAGCTCATCCTTAATCTGAGAATACAGATTAGGTAGGCCAGACAACTCCTGAAACTTGAGTTCTTTGACAGCCATCAATCCACCTGTGTCTAGATTGACAGCCAAGTAGACGGAACCAAATGCACCAGCACCGATGAACCTTCCTTGCTGCCAACGAATAGAGATGTTCGAAGTCGACGAAGCCAAAAATACGAGAGAGCGATCTTCTGGAGTTTCGGTGTCCAAGACGCGTCCAAGGATACGAAATTCTGTGCCGACTGCCGCTCGTTGGCCTTCTACTTCCTGAAGTGCTTGTGAGATCTTGGTCCAGAAAGCCCGAGCGCCGCTATCTGGTAGAGAGAACCCATCATCAGGTGTGATCTCATCCTCTCTGTTGAGAAGAGCATCTGTGCCTGGAAGTCTTTGTTGTTGCTCCAATCGCTCTTTCTCGCGAAGAGCTTCCAACGATGATCTAGCTCCAAGAATGTCAAAGTGGCCCATGAGTAGCGTAATGCAATTCCCAACTTTCTGCCGAAGCATCTGAAACTGTTCATCTGGGAGATGAAGTATGTTGCGCTTAGTCCGCTGAAACGCAAACTCGAGTGCATTGACGGCCCATTTGAAAGTTTTTCTATCGCTCGGAGGGCAATCATCACAAATGAAAGACACCCAGGAAATAGCTAATTTGATCAAGAGTCGGTTGAAGCGAAGCACGGCAGAGCGATCCATGAACTTCTGGGCATGTTGACCGTGCTCAGATGCAAAAAGATACCAGTTCTCCATGAGTTCTTGACACCCAGTCGACATGCGCATTGAGCTACGAACGTGGTGGACAGAGTCAACGATCGATTCCGCTAATCGCATTGTGGCACGGGCAATTTTGCGAAGTTCCCGATTTACCACAGGAAGATGAGCCTGTTGATCAGTGAGGCAATCAAGCGGATAGTCTCCTTGCTCGTCTAGCGGTAGAAATGTTTCCGTGAAGAGTTGCTTAGCCAAAGCTAGCCTATGTCGAGGGCCATCTGCAATGAGCCGCACGCGGTCATCCTTGCTCTCCAATTCGACTTTCGGCAACTCTAGAACCACTACACGGCCTCGCCATAGAAATTGGTGACGAGGAGAGAGAACCAAAAGATATTGTGAATTGTCATAATCCAGATCTTGCTCAACGTCATTTGTACCATCATCATCAATGATGTCGTCGACATGGAACGCTTCAGTCAAGAGACGTTGAATGGCGCCGGGGCGATCGAAAAGAAGGTTCGAAGCCACAATATAGATCCCTTCCTCTTCATAGCAACGGGTATACACAAGGAAATGTCCGGTGGCAACTAAGCATTCAATGAAGTGATCCAGTTGCACGGGCTCAAGGCCCTCGAGACTGTACTCTGCAGAGTTGCTGAATCGATGCGTAAGAACCCTACAAAGGTTATCGGTCAGAAACGAGCGAGACACAGGCGTTCAAATCCTACCTCGCAAAACGTTGCAACTTGCGGTAGCGTAGACGTACACTATCGAGAATTTTTCCGTACCAGCTAACCTTTTGCTCATCAGTCATTGTTCTGAAGACGGTAGGATTTCCGGCCATATGCTCCTCAAAAGCAGACTTGGCACTGGAACTATCTTTATTTCCATTGATAGTTCGCTTTTTGGAACTATGGCTATCCTCGGCTGAAGGAACGCGAACTTGGGTGTCAAAATAGTTGATAACCCGGACCATCAGTCGATTTGTAAGAGAACTGCGCAACTTGAGCTGTGGTACACGTAGACATACACCAGAAACACTGACCAGATTTGTTCCGCAACCAGACGAGAGCCCCCAGACAAAGTCATACTGACTTCGTTCATGGTCGCCCATTGAGCTTCTAAAACATCTGTCTCCTTGAAGTAGATACCTTTCGCCCCGCCTTTCAGTTTCCAATGAATCAATTTAAAGAACATCCGCATCGAGTCCAAGATACTGTCGTCGTAGTCCTCGCTTATACATTGGGGAAGATTCCAATTTCCCCCTGGATCTGGGGCCAGAAAGGCTTCATACTGCCGTTTGAGCGTGCAGGCAAGCCCAATACTGATCTTGAGGTCGTCCACCATTTGGTCAATAATCAGCATATCTGGCTCCTTTATCTTCTGAATGTAGGCAAGTCGAAGATGTAAGCAAGCTTGAGCGAGCTTTGTCGGAAAGGATATTAATGGAACAAGTTCATTCTCGAAGGTGGGTAGATTCATCTCCTCGAAAAGACCAGCAAGATTTACTTGTGCATCACGAGCAGCGGCTACGGAAGCATGAGTTGTCACCAAAGACCCTTTCTCAAACATCCGCTGCATTGACTCCTCCTTCAGCATTCTTTCCACAAAACTCGACCCATCAGCAACTTCGGGTTGTCCATGGATGTTGTAACGGTTACTAGCGTTTATTGGGACTTCCCCAGACGTATTAGGCTGAGTGACATCGAGAGTTTCACTCCCGGTCCACCTTCTTAAGACGGCGGCTTGATGCCTCAGCGTGGTCAAAACGGTCGACCATGTATTTAATGTATCG
>JH814822.1:274609-320990 GCA_000296255.1 Omphalotus olearius VT 653.13 | reverse complement strand
AGGTTTGTCGAGATAGAAGGCCTTGAGATTGGGATATAATGAGTGAACTATGTTCAAGCGGCGTAACACAGCCTGAACATGCTGAAGAGCTTCGCATGCGTCACCATCGCCAAGGCGGAAGTTCGTGATTTCTTTGATGACCGCGTCAACTAGGTGCAATCTTCGCTCTTCCAGAGCCTTCCGCTCCTCCTGCACTGAACGCCCGTGAAACTTGGCGCGTATACCAAGCCAAATATTCAAGTGGAGGCTATTCTGCTCGTCAGCAGACGACTCCAAGGCAACTGCAATGCGGGTCTTTTCAGACCGTAGCACGTCACCACCTAGAACCGATGCAAAATATATTTGCCAATTGAGACGCTCCTTCTCCTTCTCTGAGGCAGGTTCTATTGGTTCGGACTCGAGCAGCAAAGATATTCGTTCTAAGCCATCTGCTCCTGGCACTCGGGAAAGGTCATCTTCGTCACTGTCCCCTGCATCAACCAACTGCCCAAGACCCCTGTGAAAGTAGTGACTATCGGGGTCGTTCCGAGGGTCGTCTGAGTCTCCAGGACCAGTGGATCTATATCTCTTCACAAACTGGGAGTAGACATCAGATGAAGCATGTTGCAACGGCGGCATTTTCGACGGGAGGGGACTGTTAGGATATCGCTTCGACGACCTTGATCTAAAGCGACCGGAGCTGGACATAGTAGACATTGAAGCAGAACCATAAGAACGAGGTTGTGAAAGAGAGACACCCCATTCTGAGCCATCCTCTTCGCCAACATCGTGCTCCGGATGAGGGTACAGCGTTGGGGTATGCCTTTTCATGGTAGTCGAACCCGAAGTATGTAACGATAGTATAGGCCTGAGTCGCCTGACCGCATTCAGTCTTCCACGTGCGTGACACGATCTTATCTCCTCGCTTTCATTCCCTCAACAAATACAAGAATTCAACGATGGGTGTGGTAGAGAAGGTATTTATGTATGTTGAATGTTCGGCACTTGAGACTTAGGGTGCGCTATCCTGGTAGATCAAAGAAATCGAGGGTGAGTTTAAACATTGTTCTAAGCAGTACTTATCAGCTTCTAAGTTGGAATTCGCTAGAGGAAATGGCTCGAAGTGCGTAGAACAATGTTTTTGTAACGAGTTGGCAAATTGAAGCCTTGTCCAGCGCAAAAGAATAAGGTGAAATGTGTCGATGTCATGCTTATACGTCTACCGTAGAGTGACCGAAGTTCCTCAAGTAGGCGACCGAATATCATCTCGGGCTTCTCAAAGCCAAGTTGGCGCGTTATCGACAGCAGCTACTCGAACCGAGCACCAAGTCAGGCCCAGTTGGGACAGGATTTGACGTACAAAAATCCGGGGATGGGAGAGTAGCGTTGATTGGATTCCCGTCTGTTGGCAAAGTGTGTTTCCTACTGATCTCGAGAGACTTGCGCGTTGAAGAGTTTACAGTCCACATTTCTTAGCAAAGTAACACATACACAATCAGAATCTGCGGCATATGAATTCACCACACTGACAGTACGTCAAACACTGCCGAAGTGGGACCTGGACTTGGACTTTGATATTTCATACTAGGCAATCCCTGGAGTAATTGAATACAAGGGTGCTCGAATACAGCTTCTTGATTTGCCAGGAATCGTCGAAGGGGCTAGCCAGGGTGTGCACACTGTCATCTGCTGAAGATAAAGGATTTACTCTCCTGTCAGGTCGAGGTCGTGGACGCCAAGTTGTGTCAAGTGTGTTGGTCCATATTCCCCACAAATGTCACTCTGAAGCTTCGACTAGCTGCGAAAACTGCGGATCTAATCTTGATCATGCTAGACGCTACAAAGTCCGAGGAGCAGAGGAAATTACTAGAGATTGAACTGGACGCGGTCGGGATTCGGTTGAATAAGAGAAAACCAGACGTGGTATTCAAGAAAAAGACCACAGGAGGTGTGAGTACTTAAAATACTTGAGGTTTTCAACGTGGTCTTATCTTACAAGCCTGGTAGATCACGGTAAAATACGTCCAAACTTGAGTTGAGCTCACGCCGCTGAATTCTCACCTAAATCAGTTTAATACGACTGTCAAACTGACAAAGACAGATGAAAAGACGATCCGAACGATCCTGGCAGGGTGTGCGTTCAATTCTTGACTTCAACTTGTGTGTACTAACTCTTTATTTGCTCGTTCGTTAGACAAGCTGCACAATTGCGATGTAATGATTCGCGAGGATGTAAGCATTTACATTGCCGTGGACATATCATCACAGACTTTACCTTTGTACCAGATCACGACAGACGAGTTCATAGACGTCTTGATTGGTATGTTTCTGTATTAGCTGATGTGAACTTGCTAAATTTGTTCGGTCCCAGGCAACCGAAAATACATTCCTTGCCTTTGTTGGTAAACTCACCTTAACGGAAACACGAGGCTAACCCCGTTCTCAAGATGTATACAATAAGATCGATTCCATCAGTCTAGAGCAAGTAGATAGACTGGCTCGAACACCGCATACGGTCGTCATAAGTTGCGAAATGGATCTGAAGTAAGTTTCAGTGCTTTTGTCCTCGCTGATATGTGTTCATTTCCACCCGGTGATCTTATCAGTTTGGACTATCTCGTCGACCGCATTTGGGATGAATTAAGCATGGTGAAGATTTACACCAAGAAGCGCGGCGTTCATCCAGATTTGACAGACCCAGTCTGTCTGCGGAAAGGTTCAACCATCGAGGTCAGCTGCCCTATATGCTGTACGAATTATATTTGACTAGTCTCCGTTGAAGACAGTTTGCAATCACATCCACAGATCTCTTGCACCCAACTTCCGCTATGCGCTCGTTTGGTGAGTAATAATCACCTATCTCCCGTCGCTATTCTGAATTCTCCTTCAGGGTTAGTTTGCATCACCCTAATCGTCCCTTTTTGCTTTTGATATCGTGCTATCGTCCTTTTGTAGGGTAAATCCAGCAAATTTTCCCCGCATGCTCAGAAAGTCAGTCTCATGCATGTTGTACAAGACGAGGATGTTGTCTCAAGTAAGTGAGATTTCTTTGGTTTGTTTTTCTTCGCACATTCTCATAGCGAGGAAGTCTTCACGAAATGATCCCAGCGCGAGCTAGAGATACTAGCATTTTCGCCCCTTTTCCGGTCGTTGCACGTTGCAATTTCAATCTGAGAGGAACCGAGATACAGTCTGAGCGTCTTATCATGCAGATTCATACTTACTCCTACTTGTACCAATTGACAATGATTATTCTTGCAAAGTGCTAAAAGAGAAAGAATCCATCTTGAAATCCACCGTGAGAGAAATGAAAAGAGTCGAAATAAGAACATTTAAATGTTCAAACGTTCAAACGTTCACCGGCACCGTTCAAAGTTGAATCCGCCCCTGTTGTGATTCCTCGGTTACCGGGTGTCTCTTGCATTATCATCTACTTGCCCGTAAAAAGAACGGACCTCAGCCATTGATAGATAACTTGGTTCAGCCTGAGAGCGGTAAGTATTGTATTTCTCCCTTCTTTGGCCCAAGTACCGGGATTTGTTTGAGGTAAGGTCCCGAATTGACCAGTCTGACGAGTTCCGCAGGCTGATGATGATGAATCTAGAAATAACTTATGATTTCCATCGGTTCTTCACTATCATCTTGGAAAGTTAGGCAAGCGAAAATTATAAAGTCATGCTCAGCATCTCCCACCAACAATTTTTTTTTCAAAGATCGCCATGACTCAATCACTGAATCATGAATACCCAGGCTCAATCGAGCTCATATTTCTGGGAACGGGCACTTCATCAAGTCTTCCCCATGTCGACTGCCTCACACAACCCCCAGATGGCCGGCGCTGTAAGACGTGTCTGTCTACGCTGATCCCCGAAGGCAAGAAGAACATTCGGCGGAATACTTCTGCAGTTGTACGGGTGAATGGTAAAGATGGGCGCAAAGCGTGAGTTTAGACGTGATTGTTCCTTCATTCTTAACATATAGAGCTGAACTACGATGATCTGTCTCTCTCCATTATTCCGTCTGCCTTTCAGGACGATTGTAATTGATGCAGGCAAGAACTTCCAGGCAGCTGCTGTTGAATGGTTCCCCAAATACGGCCTCAGACAGATTGATGCCCTGCTTATTACCCATGCTCATGCCGACGGTGAGTCGCTTCAAATTAGGGCTTGATATGTTCTGATGCAATCACTATACAGCTATGAACGGACTTGATGATTTGAGGGGTAGGTCAATAGATTTCACTCTGGTCATTATGCGACATGGTTCGAATTCTTGACCTAGGATGGACACTGGGGAATCATATACAGTCACATATAGATGTCTATGTGTCTGACGCGACTTTTCGCGAGGTTCAACGGTCTTTCCCATATCTTGTTTCTAAAGAATTCGCGTCCGGTGGGGGAGATGTAAGCATAATTCCGCGTTGACTCGCCCCGTAAGACTCAGTGCTTTTAGGTTCCTGAATTCGTATGGCACATTCTCAAGGATAAGGAAGCAATTGAGATTACAAACACCGGAATCCAAGTCACTCCCTTCTCAGGTGAGATTCACACTCTCTGCTTCTGCTTCTGCGCTTAATAAATGTCTTCCTATGTGTGCAGTCCACCACGGCCGCATCTTCTCTACAGCACCTCTTCCAGGGTATATTCCAACCCCGCAGAGCACCGGTGCTACAACAACACCATCGGAATCATCTGTTAATGTTTCCCTGGAAAAGCTTACGCTGTCTCTCCCCGAGTCTGCCGGCAAGAAAGAGGTTATACAGCCATATCTGTGTTTTGGTTTCAAGATCGGACACGAAATCATTTACCTGTCTGATGTGTCCCACATACCCGACGATGCGTGGACAATCATTCAAGATCGTCCAAGGGATGAACTACTGCCTATTTGCGTGCTCGATTGTTTGCATTTGCGCAAGCATACATCCCATCTCGGGCTCGAACAATCTATTGCTCTGGCCCGGAAGATTGGAGCTCAACGTACATACTTCACGGGCTTCTCTCATGAAGTCAGCCATGATGAGTATGTCACTATTACTGAGGTATTGGGGGGTGCTGAGGTGAATGACGAAACAAGCTTGACCAAAGCTGAGAAGCGGGGCATTGAGATGATTGGAGAGGGCAATGCGCTTTGGGTTCGGCCTGCTCATGATGGACTGAGAGTGCTCCTTGAAGAGGGTATGATCAGGGATGAAACATACTGACACACGCATATATTTATAACAAAATATTCATAATATTGACTGAAGACTAGGCCTTGATGAGGCTCTCCTATTGCTGAGTAGCAGAGGAGTATGTGTGTCAGCGACGCGTACGAACAAACACGTACAAAGTATATCGTAATGAGCCTGGGACTTGTTTCAGGCCTGACGAGACCGTCCACCGGCCACCAACCTGTCTTTATCTTGCTTCTGTTCACTTTCTAATATTCACCTTCTCAACAGCAGTTATCTGACATCCTCTTCAAATCTGGCCGCTTGAGTCTGCAACTGACCATACCGGGATCGTTGTGTTTTAATGAAGTTCTACACTCAATCCTTCCTTTACGAGTACGCAGCTAGCTCTCGTAGCTTTAGTGACCATACTGACAGGATCACCGCAGCGATCCCTGGTCTATTGTCTCTCTTGCATATTTTTTACGGTACCCGAATCCATATGCATCGCATATCATATCCTGCGATGTCGTATCTCGTACTCAAACACCTTCTGGTACGCTCGTAACCACGAGGCTCATTCTGAAGCGGGGATCTTTACCACGATGGGCCCCGAAGGGAATTATATCAAGAACAGAGTCATGGGTTCTGGAGGAGAGCGAAGTGGATCCCGTAGGAAAGACTGTCCGCTGCACAACTAAGAATCTGGAGTTCACCAAAGTGCTGAAGATGGAAGAGTCAGTCTTCTTCCGACAGACACCAGAAGGGTATGTATGTTCACACGTTAGCCTATCCTGCATCAATACTGATGAGTTTGCTCTATCAGGAAAACTTTACAGACTACTGAGGCCAGAGTTCTGTCTGGCTTTGGCTGGGGACTCACGAAGAGGATTGAAAGTCATGGGTTGAACAGGTTCAAGGCACATGTGCAACGCGTACGTCCTTGATATCACTTCGGGAACATGCACTGCACTAATCTCCTATCCAGTCTCGCGAAGGCGTATCTTTAATCCTCAATCTCATCCGTGAATCCCGCCTTCAGCCTATGACACTTGGTGCAGCATCGGCATCATATAGCAGTTTCACGCAAATGCCTTCGGCGCACGGCGAAGATAAAATTGCCTCTAGGGCACAAAATAGTCCATGGGCCAAATTCAAATCATGGCTTTCTCCAACACAGGACTGACTTAAAGACTGCTTCTCCCTTACCATACCTGTACTACCATATTCCCTCATGGTTCTTTGGCTGCATTCGTTCCATAGTACCCCCGTTTGTGTCATATGTATCAGTAGTTTCTGTTGCAAAGATTCACGCTCCGCTCCTTCCGTGACGTTGGGCCGCGAGTGCATGAGAACCAACGCATACCGGCTCCGAAGATTTGGATGACCACCGACGTGTACCGCGCGAAGAGCACAGTTACATTACCGGCGCAGAACTTTATGTCTTTGTTTCGTTACGGTTGAGCGTATCTTATATCAAACTTAAGGCTGGGCCTCACTCGAATCGGTCAGCTTCCCATGTATTTTCCAACTTCGACAGCAAGGCGACTATCGACTGTTCCTGCTCTTCCTAATATACCACCGGAGACAGTTCTTGGAGTCTGTCCAAGTCCAAGAAAGTCTCTTTTCTGCACGCTGACAAGAAATGGCCTATCTGTTTGGCGTGTTCGAGTGCGTCTAGCATGGCTCGCTCAAAGCCTAGGTTGTTGGCTGACCGGAAAATCACATTTATCTCTAGCCTTCGGCCGTGTTAGCCTTTCTGTCGCGGACTCCAACCTCGATCATCGACCATGGTGAGAATAAAGAGGCCCAATGGTCTCCAGACGGCACTCGCATTGTGATCCAAGTGCGTAGTTGCCGTGTATCAATGCCCAGCCTCCCAACTGACATTAACCGTAGACCTCGGAATCATACCTTGTGCTGGTCTCGGTCATACATCAAACGGATGAATCAACGTATCAGGCCTCTCCACTGCCAGCAGCTACTCGCAGAAACTTCCTAGCTGGTCCTGGTGAAGGTTTTCCGTTGAATAGCCTCTATCTACATTTCGAGGGCGTCATTCGTGTTGAGGGCACCCTCATAAGGTGACGTTGGTTGTAGATGCGTCTAACAATGCGCCTCATCGAAAGAATATAGCCTGTCTCTGCGCAGACATCATGTTTTCTTCTCGACCAAGGATCCGCCAGCGATACAGCGGATCCCCTGGCCCTCTGAAGAACCGGAGCAAGAAACAAATGGAAGAAGGAAGAAGAAAATTGGCGGTTATGACAATTGGGTGATCAACGACCATGACTTCCAGTGGCTGATCGAGCCGGAAGGTAGGTTCGTGCCAGACTCGGAAACCGACGCATATTAACGAAGTTTAGTCTCAATATCCAAAATATTTTACTCCCGCATCTCTGGATTGGAGACTTGGATCACCTCCGATGGTAGAGTTTACTTCGTTCATCTGAGCGAGATTGAAGAACATTCGGACCAGTCTAACTCATCCGACGTCAACTTATTTGATGGGGATTGCAGAACACAAGTAATTTCATCCTATTTTGCATTCTAACGACCTCTCAGGCGTAAATACTCCCTGCAGATACCCATATCTGGCCAAGGCCAGTCCTTCAAACACGATTTGGCCAGATCTCATCGGGATCCCTTCCCAACTCATACCTGGCTAGGAACATGCGTACACGACTTCGAGACTCCACGTTGGGTGCAGAAGCAGAGGCGCATTGATCCTGACGAACCGTTACATGAACGAGACAGAAAGGTGTACATTGAGCCAAAGCGTGCTGTTTACGCAACTATCAATACCAAATTTTCGCTGATTGCTATTGGATTGCATGGGTGTGTTTACAAAAGAACTTTGTATGACAGAAGACTAAGCGATTTCTAGTGGAGGATTGCAGTTGACGAATTTTCCGTCACAAGAAGGCGTTCTTCCTCCATCGCAGAACATTGACATACCGAATCCTTCCAACAGACATACCGGCTATATATGTTCTATGGAATGGAGCTCAGATGGATATGCACTCGCTGTAGGATGGCAACATGGCTGGGGAATTTTCAGCGTTGGAGGTAGATGCTTAGTCTCCAAATTTGGGGTCGATGATATAGTCGACGAGCAAAGGTGAGGAAAAAACGACGTTCCAGATATATTAACTGGAAGACTTTTTGTAGAATCCAAGATAAGTTCATGCACGGAGTATCCAGTCTAGTGAGTATTAATTGAATCACAGCGTACATCGCATTGATGACTCCGTAGTTTTGGGCTACAGGAAACTTTGAACTAGTAGTTGTAGCCCAGCCTTCAGTAGATCGTAAGGAATTCATCCCGATTTTATCTGAGAAAACTAATGCACTTCCAGCCGCTGATGGGCAGTTGTTCGTCATTCCTTTCGCTAAGAGTGCAACTACCGGACAACACTCACCTGTAAGTCGAGACGTGCTTCCCAACGTGCTTACAGACCTGAAATTTACTTGGTGGAATAGGACAATACTCGTTACGCATTCCTCCAACTAGACGATCGAGCCCTGGTATACCGTGGAGCAGACCAACCGGACATGAGTGTGATTAATCCTGAGTCAGATGTTTGGCAACATATTGAAGTATGTCATACACAACTAGTTGACCATCCAGTTTCTTATTTGTTTGGCGTCTAGATTCCTCAGAACTACCTCGCAACCAACTGGCCGATCCGTTACTCTTCTTTGAGCACTGATGGGCGCCTTATTGCCATTGCTGGCCGACGTGGATTGATACACTACAGTGCCAGCTCTGGAAGGTGGAAGCTCTTTTCGGATGAAGCACAAGAACAGGCCTTTTCTGTTAGGGGCGGGCTCTTGTGGTTCCACCATGTATTAATTGCTGCAGTCGAAGTGTCCAAAGCCTATCAAGTTATTTGTCCCTCCCTCTCACTACATTGATTCTGATGCATCGTTCTAGATAAGACTGTACTCCCGTGATCTTGAACTAAGCAATCAGAACGTGTTGCATCGGGAAGTGATGTCTGCACCAGTCGTAATATTGTCGTCAGTGGACAACTCGCTGCTTGCTTACTGTGCCGACAACACCCTCTTTCACTTCTTAATTGTGCCAACGGCGGATACCATCAAGTTACATCTTTGTGGCAGTATAGCTTTTAATGGTATCATCGCCGCCCCCAGCGCTGTGAGAATGCTCAGTTGGATGATACCCAGCGCTCAGAAGCGTGAGCATCCCTTCCTGTTGAATGTGCAATTGGTGCGATAACACGGTTTCTAGAGCTCGGAGACCCCGTGAATGATCTTGCTGTCGCGACGGTATTAATGGTTGTTGGTGGTCAACTCGTTCTGCTGCGCCCGAGAAAGGTAAGTCTCATATGGTGATATGATGGATTTGCTCACCATACTCTGCAGTCTGCAGACCAAGAGGTGAAATACGACATGCAGATTTTTGCGGATCGGGTGGAGTTCTGCTGGATACATTTAAGAGGTATTGCAACTTTGGAGAATTCATTGTGGGCTTTCGATGGTAAGGGTATCCGCGTCTGGTTGAATGCATTGGCCATTGAAGCTCCAACAACACATGGCCCAAACGAGATCCATAACAACGTCAAGGAAAGCGTCAATTTCCCTTTAGAGTTCTACCCCCTGTGTGCGTTCTCGAGTCATCTCTCTCTACGCCACTCGCGTTCTGATTCTGCACTATTTTGTACACAGCTGTCCTTATGGACAAAGGGATCATCATTGGCGCTGAACATGAGGTTGCTACACGATCTAACCTTCCCTTTGTCATGTTCAGACACGCTACAAGTGTAAGCGTTAGCCAAATATCCAGCTCATCTGGTCTCACCAAAGCATATACAGTCACACCTCTTTCTACATCACATCCTGAAGTCCCAATTGGAGACTTCTCAGGTAAAGGACGCCGTCGTATTCGCGTCTCATTATCAAGATCTTGTGTACTTTGCCCACGCTCTGGAAATCCTACTTCACACTGTGGTTGAAAGTGGGGCTGCTGTGGAAAGCGAAAGTGGCTCAGATGGATCTGAAGTGCTGCCGAGAACTGTAGAGTTTCTTGACCACTTCGACGCTTCTTTAGATGTGGTCGTTGGGTGCGCACGAAAAACGGAGATGACTCGCTGGCGAAATCTATTTAATATCGTTGGTAATCCCAAGACATTGTTCGAGGTAAGCGCTCTGAAGAATTTCTACCACTTCCATTTATTCATTGAACTTCGTTCTTAGATGTGCCTATCGTCAAAACGCTTGAGAACTGCTGGTTCATACCTCCTTGTTCTTCACAGTCTCGAACAGCTTGATGAGAAGAATGCAGATGCTATTCGACTTTTGAGCAATGCTATTGAAGAGAAGGACTATCAACTCTGTCGGGAACTACTCCGCTTCTTGCATTCAATAGACGATACCGGTGTAGCTCTTCGCAATGCGCTGGAGCAAAGTGAATTAGAAAACGTAGGCAATCCCAATGAATCGGCATAAGGGATAGGATAATGGCAAGACTCCATTTATGTATTGCATAGTATTGCATAGGTGTTTTGTCTGTAGAGATAGTTCTCTAGATCTTATCAACTCATGATCGATTGATCCTCAATCAGCACTTACGCGCACGAGAGTCGTCGACCGTTAGCTTGAGCAAGTCCTCTCTACATAGGTCTGTCCACGATTGTATTCTTGAACTTGCTACAGATATCATTCAAGTAGCCTCACGAACAAAAAATGTCAATCAAAGCAAGTACTTGCGTTCTCTGTGATCTGTCAATCTTAATAAAGCTCTCTGTTTCAGCCTGTGACCTACACCCCAGAGGGCGCAGTGTGTATCTCGTACTCTGACTTGAAATCTGCGCCATTATCTCTCGCGGCTGCCATTGGTCTGTGTCAATCTTGCCAGATTAATCCTATTATCTTAAAAGCGGTGAATATTTGTAGAGGAGGCTTTTGGATCTAGTCCTGAATCTCTTGGGATAGTCATAGTTCGAGATCTTCCACCTGCCTACGTCGCCTATAGGGAGCGTCTTCTCAAGCTCGCCTATAAGTTTGCCAATTTAGATGAAAATGTTCGGGAGAAATATACGGATCCTTCGAGTCGGTACAGGTATGTCGACATACTTTGCACCACCTTCATTCATGCCCACGATACTTTTGCTTAGCTTCGGTTGGTCACACGGCAAGGTATATTTCGTATTAGATCTCCGTGCAGAGACACTAAGTGCCTCATGAACTCGACAGGAAATAATGAATGGGAAGCCTGGTGAGACTCTTACTGCTTATTTCTAGCCAAATATCGTTCAACTGCCGTCAGATCTTCTCAAGGGTTCTTATTATGCAAATATTACTTTCGACGTTGCTGCCGTTTCAGATGAGCACCGTGCGATGTATCCTGAATACTACGGGGTCAATATTTGTTGGTGGAATTTCGTGATATATCATGACAACTCGATGACAATTTGAGAAAGGGCCGAAGGTCGAGGAGAAAGGTGTGGAAGGATTTGAACAGGCATTTCAAGATCTTGGACAGTGGGTCGAGGTTTGATTCCATACCTTGCATGCTTGCTCACCACCACCACGCCGCATAGTTTCGTATTTAACATTGGCTGCGAATTGGCGACTGCTTGCCAACCTTTCGGTGAGCGGCATCAACCTCAATCAAATCAATCAAATGAGTACTGGACATTGACTTGCATCAGCTTTACCGCAATTTTCGGACTCATCGATTTCTCTGCCGACTTTGATCAGTACCTCGCATACCACGAAAGCAAGGTTACTTCATTATTTTCCGCCGTCCCCAGACGTTCCTTTTCCTGCAAATGATGAACCAGTCGACAGCTGGTGCGGATTCCATCTTGATCATTCCCTTCTGACCGGACTGTGCTCAGTGAGTGCATTTTAATCGTGAGCTCTCGCGTTTCTTCTCATAGAGAGCTTGCCCAGGCTATGTATATTGAAGAAGGTGAAGAACCTAATATAGTGCTCTCTCCTTCCTCTTCTTCTGGCCTCTATATACGCACGCGCGGCGGTCAGTTGACGAAGGTTGCAATTCCTGCAGATTGTCTTGCGTTTCAGGTAAAATTCGGTTCATTTATCACTGCCACAACACTTATTCTCCGGTGATACGTAGACAGGAGAAGCTCTTGGAGTGGCTACGGGTGGAAAGCTCCGCGCCACACCTCATTGCGTGCAGGTCGGTGGGTCATCGAGTACAAGCCGGATTTCAAGAGAAACTTTCGCCTTGTTCATGCAACCAGATGTGGATCAGCAACTATCGCCTACCATGAGTTTTGGCCAATTCAGCAAGCGCATTTTCGATGAACACTACGACTCTAAGGAGCTATGATCCTCGTTACCTGGAAGATGACATATAGGAATGACCAATGATAAATTAAAATACATTTACCTTTTCTTATATGAGTGTAGGGTAGGACACATCTGAGATGCTCTTGCTATGCATTATCCTGACAGCACTTACGCCACTACCAAGAGAGTCGGACGACCCATTCGAGAAACCTCATATCCCGGAAAGCTCTCGTCCGAGCATAACAAGGCGGCACCCATGTTCTCGAATGGCTGTTTGAAACTGATGCTGAGCTCTGCATAATACTAGTTCACTCTCGATGAAGCGGCACATCTGATGTTGAAATCAAGTCTATACTGTATCTCTACATATTAACTACGAGATTGGATTAGATGGATCCGATCTGTATTTGCACAGTAATGCTAAGTGCAGGAGGCCAGAACACATACGTAGTTCAGTGGCATCCATATTATACGAGCCAAACGAGTCTAATGTACATAATATCGGGAAACGGAATCAAGACTGAGATAAGCTGCGCCGACGAGATGGGCTGGAATTTAGAGGATTTGAGAAAGCCGAAAGCATTGTGGAGATACTTGCACGTTTCCCAGCAGACCTGCTCGGAGAGGGCCTTCTGTCGCTATGACGAGAGCTGAACGACGACCTGCGGTCATCCTGTTCAGATATAACGCTCCAGTCCTCGCTCGGCGCCCCTAGGACAGATCCGTTGGAGCTGTAACCTGACTGAGGCTCGGAGGAAGCCGAATGAGCCCGATTCCTGTTGCGAATGGTTGAATGTTCAGTGCCAAGGTCTTCGTCCTCGCTTTCAGTGACCGGGCGTTTGATTAGCGACCGAGCATAGTCCAGATCTCGATAGATAGACTCAATGGCTGTGGCAACACCGTTCTCCTGAATACGAAAATTGAGTAAAAAGTCGTCGATTTTCTTTGACCACGCACTGATCTAATTTGTTCGCCTAACAATCTTGCGCGGTCTATCTGTTTGGGATCACTGGTGGCCGTAGAAAGCGCTTCTGTTAAGGAATCAACGGTCAGCTTCCTCACACCCGTCCCAACACCCAATGCCTCAATTCTGTCTGCCCAAAAGAACTGATCGCCAAAGAAAGGCTTGATGACGGTTGGTATTCCAGCTGAGGAATCTGTTGTGAGCCAAATTCGGCCTGCATGTGAATTTACTTACCTCTTAGGCTAGCGCCCGTAGTTCCGGCACCTCCATGATGACAAGCAGCATCAATTCGCCGGAAGAGCCAGTCGTGTGGAATGGATGTGATGGAATAAATTTGAGGGGGCAGCGGCTCTTCTGGTTCTGCAGCATCCCCAGATTTGGGATGCAGGCGGTCCGACCATCCCTTTGAAAGAATGGCATAGACACCACTCTGAACGATAGCGTCAATGACACAACGAGTCATTGCTCTAGGGTCTGAAACGACGATACTGCCGAACCCGATATACACAACCTTCTTTCCAGCAGAATGCGCAGAATCGATGAATTTCACCAGTTCTGGCGGTGGCGACCACTTCTTCGACCCAACATCAGCATCATCGAGGAACCAATATCCTACGTTAAACAAAGATTGGGAAGTTGGCTCGGGCATATCAGCGTAAGATTTACCTGTAACACGAATCCACTCGGGCCAGTCCAGTGGCGGGGGAACCACAGAAGGACTGAAATTGTACAAGAAAGGTACCTTATGTGGTTCCATCTTGTCAAGACTGGTGCTTCCGAGATTCAGAAGATTCCGTCGCCACCGGTTGATTTGACCCGAAATTGCACGCCAGAAAACTTGATCGAAAACGACATAAGACTGAGATGGCGTCATGATAAGAAATCAGCAAAGGTTCAAAAGACCACCGTACCATGTAATTATAGCCCCCACCCATCTACAATGCACGATAATTAGCCCCGCCAATTGTGCTCAGTGAACAAAAACTCTGTTTACCTTCCGTTCAGGGACAGCAAATGCGTGAGGATATGCTCTGTCAAATCAATATTGAATGTAAAGCAGAATGGCTAGTACAATCAGCATACCGTGTCCGAGTCCATGTCATGGTGAATGCTCTAAAGTAGGGAATGGACAGTGCTTCAGCTATGTGGTAGCCGCCCATGGCACTAGGGCTTTCAACTAATACATCTGTCCCTTGACAAGCTTCCCAAGAGGTCTTGAGCAGATCATCCAACCAGCCACGGAACTGTGACAAATGTAAACAATCAAGTCTTGAAATTTCATAAAGAAAGGGTACCTTCTGAAGAGTTTCCTTCAAAAAGGAGACAGTGAACATGCCATTCTCGACACAAATTCTCATTAGCTCAGCTGGATCACCACCAACGTAGCCGTATTCAATACCATACTAACACGGGTGAGTTGCAAAGCGACATAAGTGACAAGGTCTTCACTCACCGATTCAATCCACTCCCGGAACTCTCCATGAGTTGCTATCCTAACCCTATGGCCATCTGACATGAGACCCTTCGCCAAAGCGATATATGGCTGAACGTCTCCTCTCGATCCGATTGTCAGGAACGTGAAATGTAGACTCTTTCGGGGCTTGAATGTCAGGAATGTAGATGAGGCGGAGGTGAACATCACGGCTGGCAAGGAGTCTGTCATCTCAGCTATGTCAGCGGAGCTCGTTGTCATCCGCGGTTCGAACTCCTCCAGAATGAGAGCTTCGCGTTGACCAGGAGTGGGTAAAGAATCTCCCTCCTTTAGGCGACTTCTGGCATCCTCTATCTGAGCTTCCAAAAGCTTCACGAAAGAGTCTCGCATGTCTTCCGCGTTGAACTCGAAAAAGATCTCTTCGTGTCCGCGAACGATAACTGTCAGCCCATGGTGGCCGAAACGTGTTGGTTTCGACTTCTCCATAGACAAGATATCCCTTATTGGAAGCGTCATCTAGCAAGACCGGTACCAACTTTCAGTCCTGCTACGAACGACCGCTTTGGAAGCCGACTTACTCTAGTTCTGGAAGTCAATGGCCCTGAAGACTTGAAACAGAAGAAATTCGTAGAGACATAAAGCTTGCCATACACTGGGAGAAGTCGAAATATATAACCAGGAAAATCTATAATAACATCAGCAGACCCTTCTCGGAAGTACATATCACACCTACATCCAAGTAAATTTTCCTTTTCATCGTAGGCAAAGTAGGACCTGAATTTCTCCACTGCTTCATCTTCTATAGGAACATCGGGTGTTTCAAGAACACTGTAAGCCAGGTCTGCAATGCCACTCCATCTGCTACCAACGAAGTTGCTTCCTGTCGAGTACATTTCCCTGACTTTGCCACCAGGAGGACTCACAGGTAAGATGGTGGTATCTACAGTGGTTGTGCTGAACAATGTCCGGGTCCTGGGAACCTTCAGCCACGAAGGAACACCTACAGCCCAAGAGCTGCTGCCGCTGCCGCTAGCTGTTGTCGCTGAGCTTATGGTACTCGGTCGATGAGGAAGAGAAGGGTGCTCTGATGAGGGAGATGATACCAGGGTAGAAGGGGGATATGTATGGCTGGAATCTATTACGACGTTAGATGCAGTGGGGGTAAGGGTACTGGATGCTGCAGGTTTGAGTGAAGATGATGATTTTCCAGTCCCCGAGCCGCTGCTCTTCATTGGCGACAATGAAGGGGAGGGCGACGGCGATCTCGTCACTGGGACGAACGACGCAGAATTGGCTCGCTTAGATATGTGCGTGAAGTCCTCACCGACGTCAGGTACAGCTTTACTCGAGATAGGAGCAGAGGTGGGAGCAGCCCGTGACTCCGAAAATGGTCGTAAAAGAGACGGCATCTTGAATAATGAAGTTGACGAAGGCAAGCTTAGTGTTCTGTCTGTTGTCGTGAAGGTGGCGGGCGCAACCTGGTTGCGAGCAGCGGTCGTATCTAACACTGTGTATCCTATGTTCCCCCCCAGAGTTCGTTGAGAGCGAACCGCTTCACGAATCTGGTCTAAAGCAGTGGAGAGGTCATGAAAATAGGCAAAGAAAAAAGAGTCTATAGAAAAATGATCTCGGGCTTCCTTGTCATACACTTTGACTTCTATAGTTTCGCTGAAGTCCATAGCGGATGATTTCTCCACATCCAGCACCGCAGAGTATGGTATGGCAATCTTTTGAACAGGACGCATGTAAGTAACGTAACAAGAGGAGACGGAGAGTCACCTACCTTGACGCTTTCGCCCATGTTTTGAGCCTTGAAAATCACTTTCTTGATAGCCTTTACCCATTCCTCTCGACTAGGCACCGAGTCTGCAGAAAGTATGACTGTCTTCTGGTTTGTCCTTAGCCGGAACCCTTTCTCGCCTGTGGTTTCACAGGAGATAGCATAGCGTAGATCGACTATCCCATGGGGAAAGTACGGGTCCTATAGGGCAAATGTCAATCAATGTGCCCCCACTATTGCTGTTTGCGTATATTTATAGCCGTACCGAGGAGGACTGGTACCAACTCAATGCGTCGTTCTTCAACACAAACCAGTGCTTGATCCATCGTTTAGTCCTTTGCGCTTTCTTATAAAGCGAGCCGGACTTGAGAACTTGATGCTGTATGATAAAGAAGATATGGCTGTCTCAGATGTAAAGTCCTTGACACGGAAAGAAAGAAAGCCCGACCTCTCGAGAAGGCAGGTGTGCAAAGAAACACAGATACGAGTTGGTGAGGTACATGTAACCTTGTAGTACTTAATTGCAGGATCATAAGAGTCCATCAGATACAAATAGAAAACGGGATCTCACAAACTGAACGTAGAAGCCAACACGGGAGTTCTAAAAGAGTCCAACATCAGTATAACTGCTACAAAGAAAGGGCAGTTTCCGCATGCCTACCGGCTCTAACTTCCTCGATGCCTTCCAGTTCAAAAACTTCGCGCAGTTTTTCTGCTAATTTTGCTCTTCTCTGCAATCGCACCGTTGTCACACTGCCCGAACGACTCATATGTACTCTATCCGGCAATTTGCCACTACTCGAGGCTGACTCTTGCTTCGCCAGATAGGACACACTACTGAGTCGGAGATGTGCAGGCCTCTGAGCCTCAGGCAGTTTCGGTGTGGTGTCTTCGAAGTCTTCTGCATTGTCCGTCTCTTCATCGGATTGTACAATCTCATCGGAAGATGATGGTTCATCCTCTGAGGAAGGTATGCCTTGCGGATGGAGCCTTGAACGCAAATTGTTGGGATCAAACCCTGTCATCCTTCGTGACCGCGCCAGTGGTCGATATATTGTGTGTATGGAGGAGGCGAGGGCTATACAACGTAAGTGAAGACACATAGAGAGATCTCGCTATTACGCACGAAGACCGGATGAGGGCTCTCCATCACTCTCGGGCTCATCTATGGGATGAGAACCGTGGTTGACAATATCATCGTCAACGTCAGGATCTGAAGTCCACGGTAAAGCTTGTAAGGCTTGAATAAGTGTTTGGGTACCGGCTCGCATCTGGAGTGTTAAGAATCAATTGAATAGCTGTACTGGAGTGATAGATCCTAGTCACGTACCGACCCATCACCACGCCACGAGCTCAGTGACGGTCTAGTAGGTGCAAGCGGAGGTGAAGGGGGTGTAATGAAAGGAGAATCGTCATGCGAAGACCTTCGCGGCATTGGCGAAGTAGGTCGTGATGCCGAAGGTGTACTCGCAGAGGTAGGAGATAACACGTTTTCTAAACAAAAGTCAGGTCCATACGACTGCATTTGGTGAACAGAATGAACCTTCGCCACTACCAAACTTCTGCTTCTCTGTCCCCTTACGGCTCATGCTGAACATCCGACGGTGACCTGGGGAAGACGGGGAGCCAGTAGAAGATGACTTTGCACTGAGACTTCTTCCTAACTTGTCCACGGTCCTTTCAATGGCTGTCGAAAGTCGCCTGACACTTGCACCGAGAGGGGAGTCGACTTGCTGTTCAGTGGCCAACTCTGGCAGATCGCGAGACTCTGGAGAGATTGTTACAGCGAGGGCGGTGGCAGGATCATGGAGAACTGGTTGCAAATTAGACATGCTTGCCTGAGCGATAGAGCGTTGCCGACGATGAGGAGCAAGGAAGGCGACACTGGCGCGTAATGCAGTTAGATTGCGAGAAACAGACGAGTAGGGTTTGGCCGGGAATTGCCGAACATGTTTGCACGCAGCCGACGACCACGTTCAAGTCGCACCGTTTCATAAGTAAGCCAGTTGGCTGCTGTTCCCTTAGCCTTCTGCCTTTTCTTTCTCTTCTTTTCACTATGCGCGGAGAAGTATGCATCGGTTTTGCCTCTATTCTAACGCAAGTTCCTTTATTTCGCGTCATCGGCTCTATTCTGACTCGTGGTTCCAGATTCGCTGCCATGATTCTGCTAATTTTTTCGCATGTTCGTCGGCAGCAAATCTGTTGTTCGATACGTCAACATATCTAATCCGAAGAGGTGCTACAGGTGGGCCAGATAAATACGTCGACCGTGCCTCGTGGAATATACATGGTGAATGAGACTTTGTAAAAAATTTGGTTCCGGCTTTGATCGCGCCTCTTTACAGGCCAGGGTAAATGTGTCGCAGTATGGGTGCGTATTCTGCTCATGACTAGTGATCTTTCTTATGCTGAAACCTTTCTTTGAATACGCCCTTCTTTGAACACGCAGAACATCACTGAACACAGCACTTCTGGATCCCATTGATGGTTTATACACTAATAATTCCTCTGCGCCCTTGCTCGAAGGAGCTGGTTTGAGGCAATTCTACGAATTCGGATTGTACTCCTACTGCGGGTATCTCAACACAACCGCTGGAACATGCTCCAGCACCTCCGCAGGATATCAGTATAGACCTTATGATGTTCTCACGGGCGACATGGCTGCAAACTACTCGGACATTACTGCATTCATAATCACCGGCACGTCGTTTCGTGACTCGCATTACCTGGGTACATCGAGTAAAGCGGCGTATTGGTTGATTCTGCTGGGCACGATTCTTGCCGCGTTAGCGTTCTTCACGTGAGTCGTCCTTACAGTTCGAGTTACATTGTATCCTCAAAATACTCTGAATATAGCGGCATCGCAAAACATAACCTCACATTTTTCTTTTCTGCCGTTTTCGCAGCTATCGGTAGCCTTTTTGTGCTCATAGGTGCCGCAATATGGACGGTGATCATCAGGAAATCAGACGCTGTCAGCAATATTATCATCGGCTCTACAAATAACTCGGCGCCCATAGGCATTGATGTGACAACAGGCCCTGGTCTATACATTGTATGGGCTGCGTTTGCTTGTTTGTTTGCATCGATAGTGCCGTACATGATCAGGTGTGTGGGTCCGCAGATCTAAGCGCGAGATGTACTCAGAAATTCTGGCAAAATACAGCTGCTGCACATACCGAGGATAACATGAGAACAGGATGCATGCGGGCCATCATCTGATACCACGATAGAAAACGAACTTGAAACGATTTCGCAGACAAATTCTTTCTTCGCCGAGAGGGATGCAATAGCAAAACTCGCAGGTATCAACTTTTTGATGATTCACGAACCATCGGGTTAGGCACCGAGTGCGACCTTTTTACGCTTCTTTATTTGCTTCGGACTTGATCTTATGTATATTAACATATTGACTGGTGTGCTATCCAGACGGGGTTTTGGAGCCTCGCTGAAAGAGCTCCAAAACGTAGACACATGAGTTGCTGTATGTCAGACAATAAAAGAAATAATTGCACTGTGTGACGTGCAGTCTGAGAAGCTTTCAACTATTTTGCCTTAGACAAGAAGACAAGACAGAGCCTGAGTGCCCCGCAGATGACTGAGACTGGCTTACGTGAGGCTATTCCTAAGACCCAGGTGGCTGTTCGCCTTGCGCTTTCTCTGCTACTCTTTGCCATTTGGTCCATTCTATACTTCCTCTCCCTCTCATCGGCCATCTGTAATTTTCTTTTTGGCCTTCTCCGCGCTCGCCATGATGTATAGCGTTCTTCGCGTTCCTGCTGCGCTTTTGGCGGTCGCCTCGTGCTTCGTCGCTGTGGAGGCTATTTCCAAAATTTCTCGCTCCGGCAGATATCTTTATACAGACGACGGCACCAGGTTCTATATCAAGGGCATCGCATATCAGGAGCAAGGTACGTATCACTGGCAACAGTACTGTAATGTCCTGATTGACCCTCTCCAGGTGCGGTCGTGACCAGTTCTGACAACTCTTTTCTCGAACCATCGACATTTGTTGATCCTCTCGCCAACGGAACCGCTTGCTCTCGTGATTTGCCTTTCCTGCAGAGGCTGGGCGTGAACACTATCCGCGTCTATAGCGTGAACTCGTCCTTGAATCATGACTCCTGTATGAGCACTTTCAGCGGTGCTGGAATTTATACCATGTAAGTAGCCGTCTCTTTCACCATACCAGATACTGAGTCAAATTAGTATCGATCTGTCCTTGCCTCTTAATGGTTCAATTGACCGAACTTCACCGTCTTGGTCGACTAATATCCTCGACCAGTATCTTACTACTATCAACACCTTCAATAAGTACGACAACGTCTTGGCTTACAATGTCGGCAACGAGGTGGTTATTCAGAATGGTACCGGCGTGACACCGTACGTCAAGGCAGCTGCGCGGGATATTCGGGCCTATCTGTGAGTTTTCAGCGTGCAGTCTGCATTTGAACAGAGTTCTAACAGTCGGAACAGAAACTCGATCTCTTCCTCCGCCCTTGTTGGCTATGCAGCTATTGATGGTGATCCCACTTGGCGGGACCCCGTCGCCAACTTTCTGTCCTGCGACCCTTCCAACAGCAACTCGGCTTCTACATCAATTGATATATACGGCCTGAACAACTAGTATGTGTCAATTCACATTTTTTTCGATTGTTTTGTAGATCTCAACCGAAATTCTTAGTGAATGGTGTGGTAATTCGAGTTTCGAGGCATCGTATGCAGGAACAAATGGTGACTATGCTGGATTCAATGTTGTTGCCTACTTCAGTGAATTTGGCTGCATCACTTCACCGCCTCGGCTCTGGACGGAAGTGGGCGCTCTGTTTAGTTCACAGATGTCCGATGTCTGGTCTGGAGGTGTCGCGTTCTCGTACTTTCCAGCCGAGAGTGCTCAAGGACAGTTTGGTATGGTGACTATCTCCAGCGATGGTTCTACCGTCACGACTTCGGACGATTTTACCCGTCTCCAAAACCAGTACACTAACGTAACCGGTCCCAACTCTCCGTCCCAAGGCTCCTCATCAGCAAACTATCCTGCTTGCCCCACAACAAACACTACTTTTGCGGCTTCGACCTCCCTTCCACCGACTCCGAACGAAGCAGCATGCAATTGCTTGGAGAATACGCTCGGATGCCGTTTCACACCTTCTACGAGCAATTACAGTGTGATTGTCGGTGATTTAATCAACACTGCATGTGGGCTTGTTGGACAAAATGGCGGTTCCTGCAATGATATTGGTGGGAACGGCACTACGGGTATTTATGGCCGTCTCTCAGGGTGCGATCCGAGTACGTGAAAATAGTCGTATATTTTCCGAGTATTCACTAATCTTCTCCCATTTTACAAGCCATCAAGCTTTCATTTGTCATGAGCGAGAATTACGAGCTCAATAACCAAAATCCCGAGGCATGTAGTTTCGCCGGCAACGGCACTGTAAATCCTCTTGCTGCTTCCGGTGTCTCCGCGGCGAACAGTGCTGCGAGCTCGTGTGTGTCTAATCCTGCTTCAACTTTCACGCCAAGCGGTAGTGGCTCAGGTTCCTCCGGATCTGCTTCGTCAGGCAGCAGAAACAACGGTGCTGTTGGGTTGGGCGCTGACACTCAACCGTTAGTCGGAATAGCTACTGTTGTGATTTTGGGAGTTGCCAGTGGATTCTGGATCCTGGCGTAAAATGGACACGATAAGCTTGAACGATTAAATATGGGACTCTAATTGGACTTTTTGTTACCATATATACACATACCATGTAATTAGGCAGTATTGGAATTCGATTTGGGTGTTTACAACACATGACAACCTAAAATTGTCACCTGAACTTACACCCATCCGCGGCAATTCTCAGCTCCGCAAACGCAGTCCCGTGCGCCAGGAGGCTTCTTCGCTTTACTTTTTCCTTTGCCTTTGAACACTTTGAGCTCTTCACCTGGGTGATAGTCAGAAGTGAATTCCACTCCTGCCGGGATGTCTTGTGTAGCAACAAATACTAGATATGGTATATTCGACTGAGATGTTTTTTTATACTGTTAGTGCATCGACCAATAATAGATAAACATACGCACTTCAGGGATGGTATTCCATACGGCATTGTAGACTTGCAAATTTGGCTCGCATGAGTGACTATCCGAGAGGCAAAATGTAAAAAATATTCGCTTCAGGATTTTGAAGGGCTCTTTCAACTCACTTTAAAAACCGAGTCCAATTTCCTGTTGAGATCCGTGTGAGCAACATGCGAGCCAACGTCCCGAGCACTTACCGCAAGTCCTTGAATCAACGCTGTACAATCTGTCTACAAACTCTCCATCTGGGTCATCTCGTCCATCGAGGTCAAAGCAGTACATTTTTAGGTCGCCGGCAAGAGCTTCCGCGTCTTCACGACGTCTAAAACAGAGGGAGGGAATGCATTTTATCATGAAGTTATCTTCTTTTGCAAAAAAAATTCAAATCTTACATTAACTTTCTGAAATCATACAAGTGAGCAAAAAAGTATTCCTTGAACAAAAGCACAACAATCATTTACCCAGTGTAAAGACCTACAACTTTGCCACGGTCGACATTCACAGGTGATCGTACGCCCCATCCGCGTTGACGTGTTTTGAATACCTCTATAGGCACTCGACGAGGTCGTTGAGCAACTCTATTGAAACAATCCAAAGTGCATTGGCATCGCTGCCGAAAGGAAACCGGAATTGTCAGTTCGATAACAGAACGTCGTATGTGGTGACGGATGCTCACAGAGTTGCACTCGATTACTTCAACGCCGGGCGGGACGTTGAAGGAAAATAAACCCTATAAAGAGCGCTTTTGGAGTTATGCTCGACCGGAAAGTGATGAAGCTAACCTCAAAAGTGTAAGCAAAGACCTTTTTGTTATTCTCGTCACAAAGATCCGACACATCTTGGCAGTCACAATGAGCAGGTGTTATACACATATCACATTCACATTTAATGAATAGGTCTGGTGAGTCTGGAATGTAGTTATCAAGTGCTTTACTGTGATAGCCATGATGAGAGCAAATGTGTGAGAAATGAATGACCAGACGTACAAACTATAAGAACTCTCAAGATACTCAAAATCATCTGAAATGTCGGGACCATCTTCATCATCTATATCATTGACAATAGTAACTTCGGCAGCTCCAGCCGCTCTGGACGCTGACGTCCATGCTTTACTTATAATTTCGTGTCTATCGATTGGAGGGTACATCGGAAAAGGAGTGCAAAAGATAAACTGAAACTTACCTTGAAAGACGAGCCCGACGTGGTAATGGTTTCTGAGCGCGCGGTGGAGCAGTCGCAATTACTTCGCGTTCTTTACCTTTTCGTTTTGCAGAACTATGAAAGGAGCTGCTTGAGGGTGGCGGAGACCCAAACAGGCTGACCGAGTCCGGAGCTTGGGGTTTCTTTTTTTTGACAGAGCTGTATAGAGTGCTGGTCGAAGGGGACTTGGAGCGACTCGTAGTCACTGTGCGCTCTTTGCCTTTGACGAAGCTCGAAGGGGTGGTAATCTTGGAGGAAGAATGTATAGGGGTACTGAATGCCTCTCGATGCTTTTTGGGACTTCCCCTCTTCTTGATGGGGTCGGAAGAGAATAACGATGGAACTTTGTAGGAAGAGCTTGAAGCAGGCGTCGCCGAAGAGCTCGTTCTTTGCAGACCGATGCCTCCACTACTATATTGAATTTGTCGCGTAATGTCTTCATGGTTGAGCATCGGAAAATGGCCGTCACTAGTAATGCCAGGGTCATTCTGTAAATGCTGTCGCTACAGAAAGAGTGTGAATCGCCACTGCCACAAAAGAGGGAAATTTCACCAGACCTTGCCCTTTGAAAACGAGGACGTCGAAGAAGAGAATGTAGTAGATCTACGACCGCTAGATGGGACTGCCGACGACGTGGCTGAAAAACTTCCGCTTGAATCCACCCTTGCGGAAGGATGAGAGCTTCGATATATGATCGAAGATGAGGTACCCTTATTCCTAGCTGACTCTGGTGCTCTGTCAACCGACACTTGCGCCACGGGAAACGAACAAAATAAAATTTGTGATGTAGGCGGTGGGGTGGTGCTCACTGTGCTCTTCCATGACTGAAAAGAAGAGGATCTCCGGATAGAGGTGTCGAGTGAAGTGCTCGTCTGAGCCAAAAAAGAGAGATTTGTTGTGGAAGACGAGGACGACGAGAGAACGGATAGTCCTCGGTGCCCTGAAGTTTCGCCTGCATTTGCTTCACGGGAATCCACAGGCACAGAACTACCAGCGTGAGTTCTTGAAAGGGATGAGGGATGTCGATGAGGGGTCAAGCTGGCGTCAGGATCAGGATCTCTAGTCCGCCTCTTCTCCAGCAATTGCTCCATTTTTTCCACAAGGTCGACTCTATTAAATGGATTCATCCGTGTCTTCAATTTTTCCTTGTATGCCTGGGCGTGGAGCCGTGTGTTCGTGCTTAACACATCGGTATGTGCCCAAAGTTCTATGTCAAGTGATTCCTTGGTGAGCTCTTTGCGCTGGGCTGCAGTTATTTTGTCCCACTCCTCTGAAAGATATGGTGGGTACACATCACCCTTGCGCATCCAGGTATTGTTGGTACCGTCTTCACGATGCCAGTCAGGCCAGCTGACCTGAAAGAACCGACGTATAATGGAATTCAGATCGAACATAAGCACGCATGTACCTCATATCTACGAAGAAACGTCAATCAGCTCGTCGGCGAGAGCGAGACAAATGGCAAACACACATTAGCTCGTTGTTTTGAAGCATCTCTTCTCCTACCACCTTGAAACGCCACTCTCTTTCTTCAGAATCATCACCAAAGTCTTCGGGCTCTGATTCTGATGAGATATACATCCCATTATATTCGTCAAGCGACTCCTGTTCGAAAGCACTGTCATTCGAGGTCATTTGAATGGTGAAAAGGCGACGCAGAGAGATGATCCGTGCGTAGGCGGAAAGGCTGAGTTTGAAAAGCGAATATATTTGGTGCGAGGACTGACAGTGAGACATGCGAGGAGCTGAAGCGCTGAAAATGCCATCCTCTCCTTCTCCTCCTGCTAACTTGGACGGCGATCAGGCTGCGATTTGGCGCGAGAACGATGAACAGACGATGGGCCCAAGTCGTGCTAGCTTAGAGCCTTCCAACCCTGGTCCTCACGATGTTCTTAACCCCTCTGGCCTCCAGGACTCGGATGATATTGTCGATTATACTCGTGGCTCCAGTGTTGCCGATTCTTCAGCTCCTAAAGCAGATCTCGAGCCTCCTGCGTTCCGCGAAAAGCAAGTCAAGGTGCTTAGGTCTTCCTTCTGTCTGTGCCTCTAGTTCTTGTTCCCTGGTAAGAGCACCATATTCAGGCGCAAAAGGAGTACATTGGTCAACTACCCTCTTTCTGGCGTTTTGGCACTTCAGCTTGGTAGAAGATTGGCTTTGCTCTCAGTAGCGGCGGTTTTGGTCCATTAAGTGTTGCTCTGCCCTTTTGATTGCTCTTGCAGGCCCTCTTGCGTTCGTGGGCTCTTTCGGGCATTTGTCTGCGCCTTCTCTATGAAAGATGCTTTGTCAATTATCGTTCTGGGTGTTTACTTTCTGCTGTCTGTCTAGCCGAACAAAGTCTATATCGGTGGGCTTCCCGAACATACGCGGCAAGAGGATCTGCAAAACTGCTTTGGAAAAATTGGTCACATCGTTGCCATTGAACTCAAGTACGCCACCAGAACTTGTTACTGTTGCCCATCAAGCTGATCTCGGTATTGTAGGATCGGATATGGTTTTGTGGTTCGACGTCTCACGACCCCTACATGTGGTTGTATTTCTTATGTTTCTATTTCTTGTCCATCTCTAACAGGAATTCGATTCTCGAGAAGCAGCAGAGCTCAGTGTATCAAAATACCATGAAGGGACCTTCATGGGAAACAAGATTCGCGTTGAATTATCTCGCGGGGGCGGTAGAACTGCGAAGTATTCCAGTGAACCCGGTGCATGCTTCAGATGCGGAAGAATGGGACATTGGGCTAGGTGAGTCGTCGTGTAAACGATTCTGTACCTTCTTAACAGTACATCTCTAAAATATAGAGAATGTCCTCATCATCCTGGGCCGTGAGTGCGAGTCTAATTGTTGATCATGCCATCTTGATGACAATTTTTCCAGTCCGCCTCCTCCGCGTCGTTTAGATCCATCTCCGATCGACCCTATGTCAAGGGACTATCCACCTACTCGTGATGCTCGTTACGGCCACTCTCCTCAGGATTACCGTAGGCCTGTCACTCCTCCTAGAGACTACTATCCTGTTGCAATGTCAAGCCGCCCTTCGCGCTACGATGACCCTCGGGAACGTGACCGTTACGCACCCCCTCCAATGGACTACAGACATCGCTATGTGGAATCGTCCCACCGTGGTCCACCCCCTCCTCCACCTGCTTCTTATTCTTGGGACCGCTCCGGTCGGGATGGAAGATGGCATCCACCTCCTGCTCCAGGACGTCCTAGGACACCGCCCAGATATCGAGATGACTATCCTCCCCCACGGTAGGCTGATTTTTCATCCTTTTACTCTTTTTATGCCCCATTTTATTGACTACACATTTGCACATCTTCAGTGATTATCCAGAATACCGTGGACGTCCAGTGACCCCTCCCCGGTACGCTCCAGATTACCCTAGGGGCCCTATGACTCCAGAAAGGTATTATAGGTGAGAAACATAGTTAAAGTTCATACTCAGGCGACTAAGTCTTGTACTGTAGACGTTCTGCCAGCCCTCCCGCTCGTTCTAGTATGTACGACTACGCTCCTGGGCCTCAAAACGGGTATCCTTCAACGCCTCCTGGACCTCCACCTCGATCCAGCCGGGACTACAGTCGAGGTTCTGGGCGCGACGCTCCTGATACATATAGACGAGTATAGAAGTATCTCAAGTATCTCAAGAAAAAAGGCAAATGTGTAAAATGCCGTATAGCGACTGCTCCCCATAAGGCCTTTTCTCTTCGTAGTCTATGATTGACATGCCGGGCTGAGGCGTACCCGGGTTTTATACTCTATGTTATGCAGACCTTTGGAATATTTTTACTCTATAAGTCACTACCTGAAGATCAATTGATATATCTACACATACAGTTGGCTCATGCTGTATTGCCTTCCGCCATGGCATACAGAATGTCCTTGTCATTCGACTCATCTACGAGCGCACGAAGTTTCCCATCTTTGTTTTCTAATAATGCTTTGGGACTGTCAAATTCGACCTAGGAACATTATAGTCAGAAATGTGCATAGCAATCGCACAAGAACTCACAATGCGACCGGCATCGAGAACCATCTAAGAAGCAGAATCAGATGACGAATATACTTGAATGCTTATCAAAAACCTACTATTTTATCGGCATCCATAATTGTTTGTAGTCGATGTGCCACGGTTATGAGCGTGACATCTCCCTTCAATTCGTGACGAAGGGAGGATTGAATGACAGCGTCCGTTTTATAATCTAAATTAGAGAACGTTGAAATCTCGTTCCGCATCTTCTTAAACGCAATTCTTACCAATGGCGGAGGTAGCTAGAGGGTAGGTAGAGTGAACCGACACAGTAAGGCAACCAATAACGCAATCGCAGTCATACCTTCATCCAGAATCAATAGCTTCGATCCGCGCACGATTGCTCGAGCGAGTGCTAGAATTTGCCGCTGGCCAACGGAGAGATTACCACCTCCGCTCGAGATTGCGCTGTCCAAGGTGATTCGTCCTTCGTCCATATCATTCTGAAGCGCAAAGAGGCCAGCTGCACGGAGAGCATCATTCAATGTAGCGTCGTCGTACTGGTCGAAGGGATCAAGGTTCTGGCGCAAAGTTCCACTAAGGAGCTCAGGCTAGACACCGCAAAGTTAGCAGATGTAAACCGTAAGGAAACAAGATTCGCTGACAACTTGGGGAATGATTGTGATGTTTGATCGTAGGGCATCTAAATTTATCTTGTTGGTAGATATACCGTCGTAGTATACACTACCTTCTGTGAAGATACATCTCAAAAGTGAAAGCGTCAGAGAGCTCTGGAAAACTGTAAGCCACGTCGTTTAAACCCACAAAATGATGCATTACCTTTCCGGAGCCAGTTCGTCCAACTAATAAATCCAGCATTAGAGTTGAGTACTAGCAAAAATTAAAGATTACCCACCCACGCCGACACGCTCGCCAGACTTGATATCGAAGGAGATGTCATGAAGAACCTTGGCACCGTCCGGAGAATAACGAGCAGAAAGCTTTTCGACCTTGAGCTCTCCGGAAGCCGGCCAGTATGCAGGAGGGACACCATCAGAGGTGGGCTTCGCTTCTTGCTCAATAGTCACATAACCTTGGATACGTTCCAGACTACTCATGACTATCAGTAACCTGCAGATAAAGCGACGCACGCCAGAGCTAACCTGTTTCCTGTATCAAAATGAAACATTCAAAATTCATTTTTGACGGCGGCAGGGCAAGATTCTGACCTTGAACTTCAAACTCGTTAAGCGTGCGAACCCACCAGAGAATGAGTGAGCTGAATCCGACTAATCGGTGAAAAATCAGTCTGGCCAGTACTTTTCTCAGAGTCCGCAGCCCTTACCTGCCATGTTGAGAGAGAAACCGGTAGTAGACGCCGTCTGGCCACGGAAATAAACGAGATATGCCGCAAGTGCAGCAGCAAATAGTCCGCCGAGGGCATCAATCCGGATACAAATCCATCGATTGAGATTGTAGAATGTTCGCGCAGCCCTCGAGTAGTTGTTAATACGCCTCAATGATTCCTCGGTGAAAACCTTTTGAACACCGTAGGCACGTATCGAAGCTAAATACCAGAGATTCAGCTCGACTAGAACTTATGTGGATTGCATCGTAACTCACTAAGCCCAGCAATAGCAGCTCCGAAGCTGATATCTAACTCAGTGAATTTTCCAACGGAAGAGATAACAGAAACATACTGTCCGAGCACGGGAGATTTCGCGTTCGACATCTCTCGCTTCACAGACAACTGAGCCTTGATATAGATCTGTCCACAAACCGCACCGAGAACAGCAACCAGGACTCCAGGTAAGAAGAAGATAGGCGTAATGATAATGACAGCAAAGAACTTGACAATCATGGTTACTGAAATTTCGGAGACGTATTGTAGCCACATCGCGACAGGACCATCCACTAGAAAACACAATATAAGCAATCCCGTATTTGAATCAAGAGTTGCTCACCTGCTCGAATATCCTGAGTGCATCTCGCTATAACGCGGGAGGTAGGAGTTGTGTCTAGCCATCTGGGATCCGGGGTCAGTGACAGACTGATATGGAGTGGTAGAGAATGAGCACCGAAGCGTTGTCCCGAGAATGGATGCAATCAATTCCCGATGTATCGCCCGAGAAGCCCGGACAGTCCCAAATACGTATATCATAGCGCCTATAGCGTATACAGTCACCCCACAGAGAACAATTAAACCTAAAAGAAATCAGATTCGGACTTTAGCAGAAAGTCAGTTGATCCCGGGCGTACTATAGAATTCAATAAACCTGAAAGGCGCTCAGCACTGGTGTAGGCATGCAGTCAAGAGACTCACTTGAAGACAGGCACATCGGCAGGATCATTGTACAGGTCATATTGCTGAGCCCAATACCCCAGGAAGTAAGTCTGAGCCGTATTGAACAACTCGGTAATTACTAGAGCAAAGATGAAGGCCAAGAAGAACGTCCAGGAGTATTTGCCTCCCATGCTTGTCAAGTACATTTTCACTGACAAATGCATTTAATTTGGGTATTTAACAAAAAAATATGTTTCTAATGCGCACCTGCAGCCCAGCTCACATGCCCTTCTTGGATTTCTTCCGCTACGATAAGTTTCCCGCTACCCTTTGGTTCATCAGCAGGGGTCTGTTCGTCCACTTCTTCATCGGCTTTGTCTAACTTCTGCTGGTCGTTCGCAGCCTCCTCTGACAGCGCGCTGTCCGGTTTGAATGCGTCTTGAACTGTTCCCTGGCTTTCAATGCGACCGTCTTTGATCACGACGACAAAATCAGAGATAGGACGAGCCATCGCAACGTTGTGCGTCTGCGTATGCTGAGTATTATGGGTGTAATAAAACGAAATATCTAACTTACTACAAGGATGACTGTTCTGCCTTGCACCAGTTCACCGGTCAAACATTTATCAACGATCCACTTCGACGTATGAACACTAAAATTCTCGGGGTTAGCGTGCCATCTGGAAGCCAACAAGCTCACTGACTCCAATGCTGCTAAAACATCATCCAGTAAAACGATGCTAGCCTTTGAATAGATCGCGCGCGCAAGGGTAATTCGAGCTTTCTGTCCTCCACTCAAGGTCAGTCCTTTTTCTCCGACCTCTGTGGCGTCGCCGGCTTCGAACAGACTGATGTCACGCTCGAGTGCACATTGGTAGATAACCTTCTTGTAACGCTCTTCGTCGAACTGTGCCCCGAAAACAATGTTTTCCTACGCAGCAAAGTGAGTCGTCATTCAGCAAGAAGCAATAACGTTTTACCCTGATGGTCTCGTTCTGAACCCAAGATTCTTGAGCGGCGTAAGCGACACCGCCATCGCGAGGAAGATTATACCACGAATCAGGTCCAGAGGGGATGAAATGCATTTCAGCTGGGAAATGTCAACACATCTATTCGAACAGAGCAAAGAGATGCATTGCTCACACAGCAGCGCCATCAGCAGAGAGCTCTTTCCGGATCCAGTCTCACCAACGACAAGGTTCACACAACCTTTTTTGAAGAGCAGTTCGTCCTCAATTCTGAGCATGAACTTGCGCTTTGAAGGTGTAAGTGAACCGTCGGTGTCGGCAGACCATGTGAAAGTGGCGTTCCGGAAGCCAATTTCTTGTCCGTCGCCGTCTTGCTCGGCTGGTATGAAGTAATCGAATTCAGTCTCCTTCTCGGCATAAGTATCGAGCAGTTCGGTCTATGTCAAGTTCGTGAATTCAAAGCTGTCAGGTGAGACGCTGAAGGCATTACGTTACGCAAAAAGTCAGAGACACGATCAAGGGAGACTTTGGCAGTCATAGTATCATTGATCGATCTAAAGATAATGTGCATTTGCTCGCGCAGCATGTCGAAGACAGAGATCGAACTGTAGACCGTGGAGGCGGTCAAGGTCTGTTTCATGATGACAGTCTGAAAATGGGTTAATAATCAGTAACAGAAGCGCGAAGACAGCAGTAAGGACGGACGCTATCGAAACCAAAAGAAAAAATGATCAATTTTCTGCAGTGATGGCATGACTGACAAACGCACTATGTAGAATAGGTGGCAATCATGACCAGGACGGGGATGATGAAGCTAGGTTCAAAGTGCTTGAGAGATCGGCCTGCGGAGAGTGTTCGTGTGCAACTTACTTGACAACACCATTGGTGACGTCCAGAATCTGACGCCTCCTGATCCAAAGTAACTCCTCGTCTCGTTTACCCGAAATTCTCGTCTCCATCTTATTCTCCCACCCAAATAGCTTGATCATCCGTAAAACATTCATCGCTACAAATCAATAATATATTCATGTATTCAATCTTAATTGAGACAAAAATAAACATACATTCAGTGACAGACTGCACTCTGGCATCAGTCTTTTTCAATCGCCTCTCTTGCACAATCTGCACGAGCTTGGCGATAAATCCAGGAAGAGGGAACAAGATGATGATCACGCCCAACCCTACGAAAGCGCTCCATCCGAGCACGACATACAAGAAAAGAATGCACAGAGTGATCTGGACGGGAATATACAGCACGACGAACAAGAAATCCCTGCCATCCACGATGTTCTCCAGATCAGTCGTGACAAGATTGTTGATTTTTCCGACGAGATTACTCGCATCAGAGGTAGGCTTCTCTTCTTCTTTCTTGTCCTTCCTATCCTTTTTGCCTTTACCCTTGAGATTGCTAGCGGATGATGTGGTACGGACACTAGCAGTGCTGTCTCGTACCGTGGTAGACTCGGCTTCGGTGGGGTTTGCAGAATGCAGCGTTTCTGAACCATCTACGGTATCATCTATAACGGAAGCAGTATCAGGAGTGGAAGCCTCGGAGGATGCTTGACTGCCGGCAGATTCTGGTGCCTCAGCCTTGACACGGATACGCAGAGAATGCTCAAAGACAAGCTGTGTAATGATAGCCTGTCCACGGACTAATAGACGCGTCTAGTTCAGTGGCGTATTGTCAGACAATACGACGAAGACACGGTGCTGACACTCACAGCGACGAAAATATACCATTGGAAAGACATTGTACCAGCCACAGGGCCAACCAAGAGCCAGAAAATCCAGAACCATGGCCGAATGACAGCCTTGTCACCATCTTGTTCCAGATAGCTTAGAAAGAGCGTTTGGCTTCAAGACAGGGCATGGAAACTACATAACGACATACCGCAACAACCTATTGATGCCGATTGGTGCAGCAAAATTGGCGGATACATGAAAAAGGGTCATCAGCGCAAGAACCACATAGTCGCGTTGGAAGACTCGTATGAGGCCGAAGAACATGTGACTTCTAGGAGCTCCAGAGAATAAATCTAGATACTGTATACATTATCAGAAGTGTGTGGCAAGACAGGATATCAAGCTCACTTTGAAACTCCTCTCCTTCAGTGTTTGTGCGTCATCATTGTCGTTCAGAGGTGGTAGATGTTCAAACTTCAAGTGCGGAACTCGGTAGGCCGCAAATACCAAGGGGTCAAGGAAGGCGTATGTGATCAAGGAGGCAATGGAGGCAGTTTGCTCCGGGTTTGGTTCAGGAAGGGGGTTCTACGATAGCAGATTGTGATAAGCATAGATTCACCACAAGCAAAAGACGACACGTACCTTGGAATCAACAGGGATATATTGACGAGGGATCAAGATAGGGACAATCACAGCGGCTAAAGTAAGAATCCCCACTTTGGTCCAGAGAATTACACCTTCCGCAAGATCCTTGGGTTTGAGTGTGGTAGTGATGAGAGGATAGAGGTCACGATAGAAGTAAACACATAATGTGGCGAAGAGAACAGTGTTTAAGTGCCGTACGGCGACTCTACTCCACCTTGGCCTCGCAGCGACCGAGACGAGAGCAATGAAGGAGGTGTAAAGCTGACCAGATAGACAAACAGTCAGATTTGCAGAGCGAAGGAAAGTAGAAGTGCACTCACGAATGTCAGACACATCGCAGCCTCTAACCATTCCCGTTTGGTGAACTTGGTTCCATATTTCTTCTTGTGCTTCTTACCCCATTTTCCATTAACTCCAACGTCCTGTGCCTCTGCCCTGCTGATCTCATCAAGCAGTAAACTTGTGATCGACAACCCAAGTAGAGTAAGAGACCCAACGAGTCTAATGACCATATACGCGTAGATAGTGTATCCACCATGACTGGCAACATGTTCCTTCACCTCCCCAAGAAGGCTTTCAGGCTGAACGCGATGAGTCGGTTCCTCAGCTACAGTTGAAGAGCGTCTGAGCCATCTCTGAGCAGGTCTGGATACCAAGATGATATGCAACAGTAAGACGAGGGCTGAAGCAGCGGCGACATAGAGAGGAAAAGCAAGTGTATTTTTGAACACCCTAGCAATGCCAAAAAGTGGAATTCAGTCGAGAACTATCCAGGGTAAAGCTAACACGTACGAGCTCTTCGGAGTGCTCGCAAAAGGAAGTATAGGACGAAAAGAATCAAGAACGGCCTGGGGAACGTCAGACGCGATGAAAGCGCCTGGCCAAGTAACTGGCATGGTGAAAGAGGGAAAGGAAGAGTCAGACCTAGTCAGAGTTGAAGTATGTAAACGGTCAGGGGGGCCCTACGCGTAACGCGCCTGATATAACTTTATTTAACTAAGCGCCGCCGAATTCCAATCGCTGATAAGGGATGTATACGTATATGTCATCGGCTTTTCCTCCTTTGAACAGATACTACTGCTAGTACTTATAGTCTCTCGTCGGGCTGTATTGTATCTCTCTACTCTATTTCTCGTTCAGAATATGCAGCTGCGCTCCGAATACCTTTATCTTGGTCTGCATGATAGAGATCTGGCATGTGAGTCAATTGAAGTATGGATCCGTTGTCGAAAACCACATGCGCAAATGCTGACAAATCAACTTGATATCACGCTTGATCACGTAAGCGTTCTGGTGTTGCAGTTGATCCCAATTCGGTGACGTTCTTCTAGCTCGAATATGGCTGAACAATCATCCTCTGCAAGGACATCTATCTCAGACCCGCCCCAAGCTAACGGCCCTGTTCCTCAGTTCGATGTTCAGCTTCGTTTCTTGAACGACTCATATCTCAGTTTCTTCAGTGAACGGTTAGTGGAGCAGCTAAGCGCGTACCCGCATTGTCTAATTTTTCGCGTCAGGAAACGTATAGAGGAGAATTAGTAGGTTCGATCTGTCTGAAAGACGAGGAATTGCAATTTAAGGGTCTTCAAGTGTCGATTCTCTTCTCAAGCTGTATAGAAAAATCAAGTCTATCGATAGTTTTCTGGACGATCGGAGCGATATGAGCACGGCGAGAAGTGCTTGGACAGAAATCAGGGAAAATATTGAACGCGGTGAGTTTCATCTTCAGTTCTTCTCTATCTGTCTCTGAGAGTGATTCTTTTGTTCAGAAGCTCAAGCTAGACAGGCGTTCCTTCATACCTTGACCGCAGACGTCATTACCCCTCTAACATCAATGAAGGTACGCCACCTTTTCATTGGTACTATACAGCACATCCATGTATTTCCAGGAAACCCAAGAGCGGATAAGGAAAAGGATAAAAGAAGATCTAAAGGAGTCCAATTCTGCATATAGCGAGTATGCAGACTCCACCTTACCAAAGCTCAAATACAGATATGTCAAGAAATTTGCGGATGTGGAGGTGAGCGGTAGTCACCAGTGTTATATATGATCGTTCTTTTCATACCGAATGTAGGAATCTAAACGGGCAGCAGCGATGGCTCCACCTCCGATCTCGCCCATAGTTCATGCACCTACCCCTGACTATTCCGGTCTTACGAACGCTCGAGCCCAATCCAACGCTCCTTCTCGTCCTACTGTTACTTCACCACAGCCACTCCGAGCTCTTGACCGTCGACCATCTGGGAGCGGACTTGGAGGTCGTAACCGCTCCCCTTCCTCTAACACGGCATTTTCCGATTTCGCACAACAAGGCAAGAAGCAGCTCAATACCCTCATCGGTTTTTTGGACAAGAGCGGATCTGTCAAAGACACGCTCGGTGGTGTGCGGGAAAATCACGCTTTGCGTACTGTGCGAATGAAGAGGGAGCTGGAGGAGGCCGATAAGGAATATCGCAAAGGCGTTCATTGGCTGGAGACTTTGAGATTGAGGCGGATAAAAATTCTCGAAAGCGGTTACAATGTGAGCTGGTCTTTCTGTAAAATCTATCCTCAAGCAATTTATCCCCATTTTGTGCCCAGAGCCTGTCCATGTTCGTTGAAGAATGCTCCGCAACTATGAAGGTTGTCTTAGCGAAATACACCGATAATATGACGTGTGTCCCATTTTCATTAGGATTCGTATCTCCACAGATTGACCCGCGTCTGTAGTGCAACCTTCGCTACTCAGACGCAGTTATCCTCTCACGCACGAGGCTCTGTCAACAAGATTGCTCCTGACAAGGATAGAATTAGGTTAACGTCTTTCATTGCCCGCTCTCTTTCTTCTGCGATACCCGAGCGTGTGTTATACCAGCATGGCCAACTGGGCAATTGTAATGATCTCGTTTTTGGATTCAGCTTGCTGGACTACGCCACGACGAAAAATCTGCCTGACGATGAAGTTCCCAAGATTGTACGTGTTTGCATTGCGGAGATTGACAAAAGGGGTCTGGACGTGGAAGGCATCTACAGAGTAAGCAATCGTGCCTTGAGACCGTCTCTTTCTTGTTCTTATTATGTGAAACGGACGACAGGTATCGGGACGGCATGCCATTGTGCAATCTGTAGGTCAAACTAATCGCTGGAAGCCATTCAAAATTGAAGAAACACCATTCAGTTGCAGCACGACTTTGAAAAGGATGAGGCCAAGTTTGAGTTCAGTCCGAAAGATGATATATATGCTGTGGCATCGCTTCTGAAGGTCTGTGTATGCTATCTCCTTGTCTCAAATCATTCTGAAATATCCTTTCCAGCTCTATCTACGTAATCTTTCAGAGCCCGTATTTAGATTTTCCCTTCAGGACCGGATACAGCATACCGAAGATCTTGGTACGTAATTTGGCCTTAACGAAATAGGACTAATCGCTCACCTCTACTTGTCAGCGGATCACCAGTCAAACAATTTCGCGCTTTTGCGTTCAAAAATGAGACGGTTACCCTCAGTGCACCAGGCGACTTTAAAAGCTTTGGTCGAGCATCTTGCCAGAGTAGCAGCTAATTGCGAGAAGAACAAGATGGACCCGAAAAATCTCGCCATCGTGTTTGGTGTCGTCATATTTGGCGAAGATGAGTTACCTAAAGGCGGTGATCTGCTCAGTGTACAGACATGGAAGGATTCTCTGATGGAGGATCTTATCACCAACGCTCAAATCCTCTTTTCTAATGATCATCCCAACGTTCCCTCTGGCGAGCGCTCCAGCGATCAAAATAGTCATCCGCTTCCTCCGCCTCCGGCGGGAGAACCTACGCCACACTACACATATGGCTCTAAGACGACCAAGATCGCGAATATACCTTCGCTGAATAGCTCCGCATTGTCACCTTCTTCGGAGGACTTCACGCCAAGACTGCCCGCACGGCCAACGAATAGCATACATCCTTCTGCACGTGGACCGGCATCTCCGACGAAGGAGCGAATGGATGTTGGCCCGCCTCCGTTACCCCCACGTCCTGACCTTGACCCTGCACACGACAATATGACGCCTCCCTCACCGGCCACGGCCGCATCTTCCGTGTTCGAGACAGACGAGTCGATTGCTATTTCTCCTGACAGTGATGAAATAATCGTTCGTTCGTCGGAATCGGCACCCGAGTCTACACGTTCACGTACCTCAGGGGAGTTAGGGTATGATCCACTGTCACCGCCGCACCCTGCTATTGCAGAAGGGTGACATACTAGTATAAAGTGACTCTTTCTCCTAATACCCTTGGACTGACGCTTCTATTGATCATGGTCGTTTTTCGTTGTGTTCATTTCTGTCATTTCAGGTGTTGCAATTTGGACTCTTCGTTGCTATAGTTGTATCATATTATATAAGTAGATTGTTCTATGCAGCTAGCCCTTTCTATTCATCATAGAGGACTATGTCACGGATTATATCCAGGATTTGTAAATGTTCCGGCACTCTAAAAGTATTCGCCGCTGACAGAATGATACTGAAGTATCGCATCTGGGCAGTTCATTTCATCCAATAGGTCGTTATCTGGGTCAGACGGTGGGGCGGTTTGGTGGCTTGCGTGATGCAACGCTCGTGGAATTGGTTCCGTGGAGTTGGACTGGTTGGGACGAGGTGTTTGCATCCACTCTCGGTGCCAGGCTATGACGTCAGGGTGTGCTTGTACTCTGAATAAAAGTCGATGTCAAAAATGAAGGCATTGAACAAAGGAATGCGAGGCCGACATAGTAGGACTGAAATTGACAATCTCGAGATGTTCCATGGAAGTCGCTCGAGAAATTGCCACATATGCTGAATGAACCGATGAATAAAGAAGAAACAATGAGTGGCATATAAACAAATCACCTTGCCCCCTTTCAAAGCTTCTATTTAAGTCAATTTTTACTCGTTGCAAAGTTTGACCTTGGGACTTATGTATTGACAACGCCCAAGAAAGGATGAGTGGGACTTGCACTCGTCTGGCCTCAACATTCCCCATGAAGCCTTGAACCGTGAAGTCTACCGGGGCGCAAAGCAGGCGCTGATGGTCCGCGAATCGCACCAGAGGCCATCTCTGCGTGGTTGTGAAGCGGGTAGAGTTGATAGGAACAAATTCTGGTCCAGGATCTTGCTGTACAGCTATTGTGGGCTCATTAAAGTTTTCCGGATGCGTCTTCATCATTTCAGTGATTTGAATTTTTTCCTCAATGGCTTGATGCGTAGTCATGAAGCCGATGACTTTACCACATGACCCGTTCACCATACATCCTTGCACTACATTCTGAAAACTGATATCAACTAGTCTCCCAACACTTCAGATGTGAGATTTACATGAATCAACATCACCTGGGCCCCCACCTACAAATGAGATATGTAAGTCCCTGTAGCGAATTAACACGTTACGACAACCTTGACTGTAAGCTCGTTCAATGCAATCAAACGGTCCAATAGTCTTACGGCCTTTTCGGCAGGAATGGGCTTGTTGAATACATCACATCCAGCAGAGTCCATGGCTTGATAAGTGACAGGGGATTTAGTTAACGCTTCCAACTTGACTTTGTTATATTCTTGAACCTCGGGGCGGGTTGGGAATCTGCGTTTCTGGATATGAGTATGTAAAAGAATCGCAAAGTGAGGAACGCACAGACAACTCGGCTCAATGTCATCTTTGTACACTAATGGCCTTGATAGAGCTAGTAACGTATTTACCTGGCTCTCGGAGAGTTCACCAACCCTCAATGCAGCAAGAATGTCAATGAAGGCTATCAAGGCACTTGAATATGACAATTATTTCATTTAAATAGGAGCAAACCTTTGTCCTTCTGGCGGAAAACGTGAGTGAGTTGTACAGGTTTTCCAACACACAGATCCCATGTTTCAGCTCGGAACGCAAAGGTAGACGGCATCTTATGTTGGTGACTCTCGTCGGGGACAGGAGGAAGTTGGAAAAAGTCACCGGAAAGTATGAGCTACGTTACGCTGAAGTAAAAGAATCGCTGAGGAAACGCCCAATGCACACCTGAATGCCCCCGAAAGGTTTGTCATTAACTCGAACGTATCGAGCAATGAACTCCTTAAGAATAGAAGGTTAAACAAGGCTTGGACAGAACAATGGAAGGAAGTACGATTTTGTCGAAAATTCTGCCGTCCAGCATCGATACTGATATATCCGTCAACGTACTTGATACAGATGGTTCGAAATACAATCGTACTTTCATCAATTATCAACACTCTGGTTTTCTCCCAGCGCTCTCTTTGAAAATTGTGGTTCTCGATTCGTTTAGCTAGAACCTCCTTTTTCTCTTTACCCAGACGAATACCGGAGAAAGAGTGAATCGTTTGCCCGCCGATGTTGAGCGCAGCAATTCCAGTGGACGCAGTAACGGCGACTGATGTAGTATCGCGATACCGTTTGCGAAGAATCTCTACGATTTCCCGTAAAAGAACCGATTTTCCAGTTCCTGAAGGGCACGTCAGGACGAGACACGGTACTTGGTCATTCTACTTACCAGCGGGACCAGTGAAAAAGACATTCTTTCCTCGCCTGACCATGGCAAGAACCCTTTTCTGCTCGGTTGATAACACAATGTTCTCATCAATGGGACTTCGAGTGACTACGGGGGTCGGAATACTCTCTGGAGAGGGTGTCGGCAAATGGTCAGACGGTGCCGGAGCTCGGGGGACATGAGACGGAGCTGGATTCTCCTCCCAATATCTAGAAGAATTTGGGTACGAATTTCGTTGCGTTGTGCTGAGTGATTGACTCGGCCCTATTGCAACAGAAATCATGTCAAGTCAGGTTGTGGCAGTGGCAGTTAGTGGCGTGAACACTACTAGTACCTGAAATTCCATACAGCCATTCTTCGGCTTGTACTCTGGTTTGAAATGCTGGACCACTGTATATCTATGAATGTCGTTGGTTACAGAGAACTAGAGTTAGATGTCCTTCTCACGGCAGGGGACTTATTTTTGGATTAGTGACATGACGAGAGTAGATTGATTCGACAGACCTCATCCATGTTATCCGCAGCAATTTGAGGACCACGGCGACCTGTCTCTGCCATTCACCGGTCGAGTACTCCTACAGTAGTAGAGGCTGAGTACTGGTCGACACGAGGTATCACGTGCTTTTATGTATCACGTGCGTCTCACGTTCGCGTATCTCCACTTATTGAAATTTCTCTCTTCTCTACGCAATGCCGAAAGCTGGAAAAGCAAAATTTTACGCTGTTGTAGTGGGAAGGCAAGGTCCCAGGATATACAATACTTGGGATGAGGTACATTCTTCACTACTATCTTCACAGCTCGCTTGAAGAACTAATTACACAGTGTAAACTGAATGTATGTCTCATGAGGGTTATAGCTGAGGCTGAGACTTGCAAGCCTGATGCTCCCGTTCGGCCTCTTCACAGACGTCTCGATATCCAGGTGCACAACACAAGTCTTTTCAAACACATCAAGAAGCCTTGGAATGGCTCAGTTTGTATCTTTGTCGTATTCCAATTATCATTTCGTTGACTGGGGAATCAAGATGCTCATTCCACCCCGACTTTTAATGAAGACATGACTAGTACATATCTCAATGACTCCGATTCAGATATCGAAGTGATATCAGGTCCCTCTACCATCCCATCGCATCCTGCACGAGCTCAACCCTCACCTCCTCTATCATATCAAGTTGATTCTGATATTGAGATTCTTCACGATTCATCAGCAAATAACGACAGGAAAGTGTTAGCTGAAGATATCATTCTCTCCGCAGAGCAGAAAAAGGTCTTACAGAAAGTCAAGGAAGGAAAGAACGTCTTCTTCACTGGGTCAGCAGGTTCGTGGATTCGATTCGTGTTCTCGATGAATATCATTCATCTGGTTGTAGGGACCGGAAAGTCCGTTCTGTTGCGTGAAATTATCAACTATTTCGGCGGAACAGGGTCTTCACATCTAGCGATAACTGCTTCTACTGGGATTGCAGCTGTGAATATTGGCGGGACAACCCTACATTCTTGGGCAGGGATAGGGCTAGGAGAAGAAACAGCTGAAAAATTTGCTGCAAAATTTCGTTACCAGAAGAAGTTTGCCCATGTATTACAGCGATGGCGTGAAGTACGGACACTCATCATCGATGAAAGTGAGTGCATATACATCTAGCGATCGTATTAAACAGAAACCTCAATCATATCCCAGTTTCGATGCTTGATGGAGCCCTATTTGATATGCTCGTAAGTCTCTTGCTGCGCATTCCATTGTCTTCCCTGACTTTGCCTCAGGAGCATATTGCGCGCGAAACACGACGTATATCTGCACCTTTCGGTGGTATACAGGTAACGATGTCTCTTATGAATCAAGTCCGTGTCTTATATAGTGCTATGCAGCTGGTACTATCTGGAGATTTCTGTCAACTCCCCCCTGTCCCTAATACTAAAGACGGAAAGAAGATTCAGGCAACATTTGCATTCGAGGCTCTAACATGGAGTTGCGTGGGACCTCCTATTATGCTTCAAAAGGTTTTTCGTCAGAAAGATCAAGGGGAGCTTACTGTTTTTCTTGTAGCCTCTATCTCATTATCTTTCTCTGCAGCATTTGTCAATATGCTCAATGAAATGCGTTTTGGTCAGACCAGTGAAGCTACCACAACAGTCTTCAAAGGTTTGTCTCGGACAGTGCAGTATAATGACAGTATAGAACCCACACAACTGTGCGTATTCGTTTCTTACCCAGAAGGTAGAGAACTGTTTGGCGATTCATGCGTTGCAGCTTTCCCTATAGAGCACAAGTAGACAATGCGAACAGCAGTCGCTTGAGCAGACTTCCGGGTGGTAGCAATACCTATATTTCTTTAGACATCCCTGGAGTCGATTCTAAAGGTCAAAGGGTGAGCGAGCGTGACATGGATCGTCTCCTGGAACGTTTGGTCGTCCCGAAGTCGGTAACACTGAAGGTTCTTCAACTCTTCTAGCATTCAGAAGATTTTTCTAAGATATCCATGATAACAGGTCGGTGCCCAGGTTATGCTTGTCAAGGTATTTCTCCTTATATGTTCATGATCTTTGCTCTCATACTGATATGTAGATTGATAGAACTTACAGCAGGGCCACCTTGTCAACGGCTCTGTGGGCACTGTCATTAGTTTCAGCACGGTCGCTGATGCCATCAAGAGCAATGTGTCGATAGGCCGGATAGAGAGCGGAGGGCAAGCACCCCCGGTAGAACGAGACCCTATGATTCAAAGACTTCCTCACCACCGCATATGGCCTGTTGTCCGCTTCCTCAAAGGCAAAGAACTCCTGTGCATACCTTTGGAGTTCACTGTCAATAATTCTCTAGGCGAAATGGAAGCTAGGCGAGATCAGGTACATAAAGCTCTAATTGATACGTGCAAGCTGAGAATATCTTCAGGTACCACTCATTCTCGCGTGGGCACTGAGTATTCACAAGTCCCAAGGACAAACGCTGGAACGAGTCAAAGTGGACCTTGGCAGGGTGTTTGAAAAGGGCCAAGGTTTGAATGCTCTAGATCTCCTCATTTTCACAAAATCTGAAAAATATCTGTATAGCATATGTCGCCTTGTCCAGAGCAACCAATCTGGAGCATCTGCAAGTGCTGAATTTCGATGCATCGAAGTGCGTCACCGCAGCAGGGCTGGCTCAGGACTAACTTGCGAATCACAGGGTCACCGCTCATCCAAAGGTCCTAGCTTGGTTCAAAAAAGATGCGCCTCCTCCTGCAGATATTGACGAGGACTTTTACGAGAACCCTTACTACGATGACGAGATGGACAACGAGGAAGCCATTGCTGCGTACCACACTTTCCGTTAACTATATTGCGTCTGTCATACAGTTGTTCCAAATTAGAGGACGTCAGCAATACGTTACTTATTTTAGCAGTAATCAATAATCTTCCAAAGATACACATGATATCCAACAATGATGCCCACAACCGGCAGCGCATGAATGGGCAAACAACCTCGAAGATTGCTCGGATTGAGCGGGTACGTCGTCGTGTAAGGCATCTACAGTACTAGGTGCACTGGTACTTGAGACTTCATCGTCCTCCACAGTGCTAGCATTACTGCGCGAGCCTGAGCGGCCTCGGCCTTCACGCTTAGGAAGCGGCATAGACGCACTAGAAGCAAGAAAATTGACCATAGGACGCTGCTTATAGTACCTTCGATAGCACAGCTGGTGACCGCCGTGTGCACAGACCGAACATTGAAACAACAACCCGCGAACAGGAAGACGACTATTGGAAATACAGCAACTGAGTAACCTGCCAGAAAAATCTAAAGAAGACTTGCCATATACTGCAGGTGATAGTGTTGCTTTTGCATCTGGAGCAGTAGACAGGGCTTTTAGAGGCTGCTTGTTGTGATGTGACAGCGAAGGCTTTTCTACACCTTCCACATGCCGTATATATGACAGTCTCTGTCTGTAAATGTCCTTTAGCTATAGTCTCGTCAGCGACATACATATATCATTACCAGGGTCGCTAAACGAATTTCTTCGATACGAGAATGCTTCCTGATGTACGAAGCGCTGGCAAATAGTCTCAGCCGAGTAAGTCGTTCTGATTCATCTTCATTGAAAACCCCAACAAATCTAGGAAAGCCAACACAACATACCAATATAACTATCAACGAAGATCAATGCTCGCTTCGGCCCGATGGCAAGTTCAGGTGCGACAATAAGAACCAACATCGCGCAAGTTTGAACATCACCCTACCCATCGAATTTGTATGAGGGGAGATAATGTGAAGAAATAGTACTGAAAACGCACGAGATTGGCAAATTCCTCAAAAGTTTCACGCAGCGCGTCCCAAGCCACTTGTCGTAATTTCTTTTCTTCGGATTCAACAACCTCAGCATCCCTGAGGGTCCATACCAGGAGGGCGTCGTCTCTATCGACGGAGATATTCTCTCTTCCGCTACCTAGCACCAAGTCTGACACTGCAAGAGATTTATCTCTTGACTGACGATGGGGTAGATCGAGTATATCCTTGATCGTCTCTTCTGCTTTGAGTCCATTAGAGTCACCATATGATGTGTCGCCGCCAGCAGTGACTGTGCGTATACTGCTAGATGATTTTCGGTGGGCAAGAACTCTACCGGAAGGTGCAGACGATCTACGGGGCACAGCGATCAAAGATGTATCAACGGTGCCGCTGCGACTTCGGGACTTTGAACTTCTCTTTGTAGCGTTCGAGCTTCTCCTCGATGAGCGCCGAGCTTTCGGGGGGCGAGTCATACCAGCGACAACAGCATTTGCATCATCACCAGATTCGCTGTCTGTTGATCTCGGTGAGGGTGAAGAAGCCTCGTCTTCTTCGTCCTTGCCGTCCTCGTCCTCCATCCAACGCTTATGATCAATCATCCTCGAAAGCGGACTTGGGTGTGCGATGCGTGGGTTAGCTAACGCTGGCGAGATTAAAGAAATAGGGCCATTGTTTCCTAGATCATCATCATCACTCAAGTTCTGCTGACCATTCCTACCACTTCCTGACGAAGAGCTGCTGTCTGAATCGTCAAGAGCTCCTTCACCAACATGCTTCAAACTCAGGTTGCTGGGACTAGCACTGTGATGAGTAGATGTCGACGGTCGACGTAACATTGAAGGCCTCCTGCTACCCAGCAAAGCATGGGGGGTGTTAACAGTACCTGCATCCACGGATGTCTTTCGTGACAGATGGGACGGATATCGTGTGGATGTCGGTGTCAAAGGTGGGAGAGGTGTTAGACCATGATGTGGTGAGGAGTTGGCTGACGATCCAGGAGTTCGTCGTTGCCTTGATACAGAGGACCGACTTCTCTGGGGAATCTGATAATTTTGATTGGATGTCGCCTTATCCGAACCATGCATAGAGCTGCGTCCTGGGGAATAATCTAACTTGGTCTTGCGGGAGGTAAATGTGGCGGGAGCAGATACAGGTACCGTCCACTCGTGAGTCTGCGTTGACGAGGAGTGGGGACGTTTTGAGGGCACCTTAGGTATCACATCTGCCAAGGACGCAGCAACAAGCAGCCACACTTGCGCGGCTTGAGGATGTCCTGCTTGAAATGCGGCCTGTAAACGAAAATAAATATTTACAGAGAACAAGAAGGGGAGGCATGGATTCACGTGTGCGTTCACAGTACATATTTGCCTTCGATCATCGCCGTCAATTATGTAGCGTCTAGCAAGCTTGGCAAAGGCGTCTATATCGTTGGCTGCCCTTAGAGGATAGAATGTCCCCACAGTTTGTGACGTATTCTGATACATAGCGTCGCCCAGCGCCTTTTGCTTTACTCCTCTTTCATTGGCAGCCTTTCGTGCTTCTGTTCGTCTAAAGGGATGTGAGAACGGCGAACGATCGGAAAAAAACAAGACGGTACAGCGTACACATCATCGTAAGGTAACTCCCATTTGCTCTTCGCATCCGCAACGAAAGTCAAAGATCCAGAAGATTCCCATGTAGTCGCTACACGCGGAATAGCATCGAGAGGCTTCGTCGCATCTCGAAGATCAATCTGCGAGAACATCCCAGACCAGTGTTGTGCCCAGATGGTATGCGAATCCTCAAAGGAAATATCTGTAAAGGCGTTATTAACTGGCCTTGAATGGCTGAGAGTGCTCTGTACCAGTGACACCACCATCAACTGCGCTCCCCGTCACGCTCCACTTGGCAATCCATCCTCTCCTTACATCCCAGATCTCAGCAGCATCCCCAATTCCCGTGTTGCTTGTCACGGAAGCCTTCGATCCATTCGTGGGTGTTAGGCTCCGACCGGTCCTGCCCTGCCGGCCGTGATTACGACCAGCTTCGCCGCGTAAATCTCCAATACCCACTAAGTCCAGACCAATACCAGAACCAATCCGACTCAGAGCTCCTGGCGCGCCCTGTGAACCCGGGAGCCCGCGTGTGGTTGGAGGCGGGGTACTTGATACGCCAGGTGTTGGCGCGCCAATATCTGGATTACTGCCAGATCCAAACTCGGCATTAGAGATGATGGCAATTTCGCAGTCATACGAA
>JH814822.1:239008-257634 GCA_000296255.1 Omphalotus olearius VT 653.13 | reverse complement strand
AAGCAACCGCCCATAAAATTCTAGTGTGGGCAGACGAGAGACACATTATGAGGTCGGAAGTTAACTAGTTCCTTTTCCTGCCTACGTCCTAAAACCCATGCAAAAGCTAGACCGCTAACACCGCTACCGATTTCAACGGGACCACCACCTGCAACATTCAAATGAAGATTTGTGTCACGCGCTAGTGCGGGAGAAGCGTACCGGCGAAATCTAGAACACCCCATGAAAACGCCCAGCCGTTTACGCCCCATGCCCAGCAGGCCAGCGGGCAATACACAAGGGTCATCCAGACGAATGTGAACACCATAGCGGGCAATACTCGTCCACGCTCTGTCAATCGCTGTTACTCACACCAAGCGAAGTACGAGAACATTACCATCATACCTGCAATACCACCCATTAATATCGCCACTGTTACACAAGCAAATTCCATCTGGAAAAAGCTGTATAGAATCTCGGGTATCAAGGGAGAACCAGGTGATGGATCCCTTAACACTTTTAGCAAACCAAAGTTTCGAAGATTGCCAATGTAGCCATTAGTGGCCGACTTTGAGAATGCCAACGAGTAACCCCAGAGATACCATTGAAGTATTCCCATAGCGTTACCGGCAGCCACAACCCAGATGAGGGATACTGAGGAGACGAATTCATATTGAACGACTCGGACATCACAATGATAGGTGCTTACAAGCGCTCTTGCGGTGAGCCAAACCAGAGTATAAGAACGCTGTCAAATGCACGTCAACTGAAGAGCTGAGAAGAGTGTAGCGATGCAGTGTACCAAGACCGGGTATCATAAGCAACACCATCGCACCGGCGACGGCGATGAAGGCGATATCCCCAGCCTCATAACTACATCGATAGCAGGGTGAACACGAGGCTGACAGGATATGAATAAACGACGAACGTCGAATCCTGGCCTAGATACAAATAAAATCAATCAATGAAAGTGCTTATTGAAAGAGGATGCGCACGACGAAACGAGTGTCTCTGCACCAGACGAGGCGAGCTGCTCAGGGCATCGAGCAGGCGCAGGCGAGACATCTGTTCGAGAATCCCATTCATGTTGAAGGATACAATGGCAAGATTTACAATTTTCTATGTCGTCGAGTTTTATCAAGGAGAAATATTACCATGTAGTGAAGAGTCTGATGGAGTGTAGTTAGTGTTCAATGACACCTACTTCAGCAGATACATAAGTGAGATGCATTTGATATCAAATACGTGAAGGACATTGAGGGCTTAGACATACCTGGGCATACAACACAGGACGATGAGGGCCAAATGGAAGGATGGGAGTAACCTGGGTACATGCTCAGATATTCTGAATCTGAGCGGGGTCTGTGTGCAAGGGGAGTTGATGATGTCATACTTAGGTCACATGGTCGTGTCGACTTTCGGCCTAGGCCCTCTCAGCCTCAGGCCTCTACATTGGAAAAACATGATCATAGCATTCTTCAAGTAGCAAGATATCAAGAAACGCGAAAGGTACATACTTAGTACTTATGACTGGCTGACAGAAAAAGGCGGAAAAGCAAAGGGTCTCGCATTACGTATACGTACCTTGCCCTCGATTATTTGGTGGTGCAGTTAGCTTCATAAGTCACCTTCGCCTCAAGTCGTCTGTTCCAAAAAACACTGTCCCTGTAGGTCGACGAATTTCGGTACTTGACGGTAGCTTCAGGACCGTAGTGGACAGCCTGCCATCTCCCTAACAATACACCCCATCTCTTCGCGCTTTCCTCGTCTCCCAGAGCAATATACGAATGCATAATTCTCGAAATATGGCTCTCGTAGTATGGTGAATTCTCCATGCCTTCGTCCTCGAGTAGGGACATTTGGACAAGACAGCGTTTGATCAAAGAATCATCTGGTAGCCTTGCATTTTCGACCCAGGCAACGAAGTCATCCCGTGACACCATAGCTTTGGGGAAATAGGCGCGTCGCAAGTCCGAAATTTTAGGAGTCTTGCATGATTTGCACGAGCATACAATTTTCATGTCGCTCAGGAATTTCTTACGGAAGGTGTATGGTTTGAGAAAATTGCAGAACGACACAGTTAGTTCTTCCCCGGCTTCAATCTTCCTCGTTGCGCGCAGTTGCATCGAAAACGAGGCCATATCCCAGTACCGTTCGACATTAGGTCGGCAGCTGAGTGATCCGTAAGTTAGACCAGAATTCAAGACGCGTTAATTGTTGCATACCTATGATTGAGTTGAGATAGCGTCTCAAAAACGCCGCTGTAAGCGCCATGGTCGCCGTAGTCTGCCCCAGTTAGTAAGTGCAACGCAACATGATGTCGCAAGGAAACCTCACCTATGTCATTCAGTCCTACAACGTTGAACCCATTCGTCTGCACAATACCGTGGATGGATTTCTTCCCCGCGTGCATATGAACATCCCTCAGATTCCAGAATGTCGTTTGTCGTTCCAGTGGCATGCGGTCCAAGCAAGATTGTAGCATCACGTTCCATCGACTCGTGACTCTCTCACTAAAGGTGTGTATTATGAGCGGCCCTGCTGGGCCATCAATGAGCTCGGGAGACCTCATCAGTGCAGGCACAATCAGAATGGGGCGTTCAGAGAGAATAAGATCGCCCATGTCCAAATTGCAGGTGGCAGACAGACCTGAATATGGAGAGACTGCGGCATCGGAGGCGGGAGCTTTCACGAAGCGATAGCGGAGAACGGCAGGACGAGCGATTGGTTTAGGGAAGGACGGTGTCTTCAGAACAGTTTTCTTCACTGAACCAGTGAGCAGACATTCAGTCCAGTCGTCTGATTGTCCTTCTAAAACGACAGCTTTGGGTTGAGGGGGTTGAGTCGTCAAAAGAAGCTCATCGTCGCCTATATCGAGCGTGCGATGAGATCTCTTATTCAGTGTCTTCTTCACGTCCATCTCGTTCTCTAGGGGCGCTCATTAATTCGTGTCAGACTTGGATCGAAAGCTAGATTCACCGTTCATCGAATATAGCAACGCATAGTCGATGCACTCGTCTTCTATATAATCAATCTGCGCCTGATCTATAGACATGTAGGTGCAATCAGTGGCCAGGCCTGGATAACTTTGCGGCCTCGCGTACTGTTTTTGATGCCACCGTTGGTATGGCTAGTAGAAGGTTTTGGTGCCTTCCTAGCCTTGTTTTTCAAGAAACCTCTCTTCATGGTGAGAGAGGGGGATCAAGAGTAGTTTGAATCACGTTATAATCTCTGGAAGCTTAAGCTTCGGAATTCTGTGCCCTGAGCTCAGACAATGAACATGAGCAGCTTATGTAATGAACGCGTTCGCTTTGACTCTGGACTCATCATGATGAGAAAAACATCGCAAGCCTCTGCAGCTCATAACCCGTTCTTTGCATTGGCAGAGGGAAGTACAGTGAGAGTTGACAGTGGATTCACATACCAGGCAAACGTATGGGTCTTTGTCGTGATTCGTCGATAAGGCTTTTTTTGGTGGTACAAAGGTTCCTTCTGGCAGTTGTGTACATTACTAGCCCCAGTCGGATGCAAGGGGACAAGGAAAAAATTATAACCTTCACACAAAGAGATTGAGGGCTTGAAAGGCTTGAAGATTACAAACGGCCGCGAGCCTCAGGATCACCGGTCACCCCGCACGTTAAACTCTCGTGCTCGGTCTTCGTTTCACCAATTCTCCTCAGAAGATAGGAAATCAGCCGGCCTATTTGCGATGTGCTGTTTCTTCAATCAGAATCTGTTTGAGCGAATCGAGAAGCTTTCGAGCGATCTACATCTGACTACATTCCGAAGTTTAGGCCGAGTGTTACCGACAGTCCCAGTATGCGCCGTGCTCGAGGTTTGTCCCAATATCATCGTTAACACACGATGGAGTCCGGACGAGGTGTGATCTGGGCCAGACGTTGAAGTTATTAACCGCGAGTACTCGGTTCGCGGGAAAAGAGTGTCGAGGAGCTTGCATAGACTTTGGCCTCGGAAGATATAATTGAACGCACGCATGTACTCGCAAAATGTCCCTGGTCCCATGTTAAATGAGAAAAGAAATATTACGTTATCCTTTATTACACAACCCTCATCTCCCTAAGTCAAGGATGAAACTTCCTGCAATCCAGTATCATTACTTTCGAGCACCTCTGCCATACAAGAGTACTCTGGCATTACAGGAACGAATTCACTCCATTCAATTAGAGCGGCGGCGGCTCAACAATTCGCACAAAGATATTCTTCTACTTCTCGAGCATCGACCCGTATACACTGCCGGTCGTCGTCAGAGGGAGGATTCTGTCGAAATGCAAAAAGAGAGAGCTCATTTAATTGACCTCGGCGCTGACTTTGTTCATGCTGCCCGCGGAGGCGAGACTACGTACCATGGACCAGGTCAGATCGTTGGCTACCCACTCCTTGACTTGTCTCGCTACACTCCTACCATGGGCATCCGAGACTACATTTGCTTCATGCAGAAGGCGCTCAAGCTACACTTGAAGGAAGCTCATGGTATCACGGCCTCTGCATCTGAAAACACTGGCGTGTTCTTGAATTCAACGACGAAGATAGCAAGTATCGGTGTCCAGGTGCGACATCGGCTGACTATGCATGGGTTCTCCTTGAACGTTACTTCCATGCCGGGCGCATGGTTCAGCCAAGTCGTTGCCTGTGGTTTACCTGATGTAAAGGCTGGATCGATACAGGAAGCGACAGGTCAGAAGGAAGTGCTAGTGAAGAACGAGATCCCGGGGTTGGTCAACAGGCTCGGGGAAGCTTATGGCAGAGAAATTGTGGAATTAGATTTGGCGAGTGAGGGTGAGATTGGGGAGGCCATTAAGGAACTTGAAAAGGAAGCTATCGAAGCAGGTCCATATTGTTGTTCACCCGTCCTCAGAGAAGAGTCGTGAACTATAGTATAAATATATGATATACTTACATATAAGATTTCTTTTGCACCGACGTCATCTCGATATCCCACAGAATGGCTCATCGCACCCTTACTGAAACCACCAAGAACACTCTTATTAGTTCGCAATGCGGATCCTCATTCTAGGTGCAACTGGCCCTGTTGGCATACTGCTCACTCGTGAAGCTCTCGCGTCTCACCACGAATGCGTTCTCTACGTTCGATCTCCCGACAAAGTTCCCAGCGATATTTCTTCGAATACCGCAGTCATTGTCATCAACGGTCAATTAACTGATCTAGAATCGCTCTCCAAGGCCATGGAGGGCGTAGAGGCGGTCTGCTCCGCTTTGGGACCCAGCGTGAGGAAAGGCCCTTTCCATCCAGCGGGGGAGCCTCTCGCTCACGCTTATGAAGGAGTAATTCAAGTTATGCGAGAACATGGCGTGAAGCGCTTGTTGGCTCTGGGTACGTTCTACTCTTTTCTTTGGTTCAGGACAGGATGAATCAGAGATCGTACAGGAACGGCCTCGATGACAGCGCCCGAAGACAAGTCCGATATCCGGTTTTCTGTACTTGTTACTGGAGTGGCAACATTTGCTAGGAACGCATACAAGGACGTCGTTGCGATTGGCGAGACAATCCGTAAACAAGACGACCTTGATTGGATTATCGTCAGAGTCCCGCTATTAACAGACAGGGAGAATAGGGAGATTCATGCTGGTTTCATTGGAGATGGGAAGACGCATACGTCACTCGCTCGAGTTGGGTTCGGCGTTTTCGTCGTGACCCACTTGGCAGTCGAGACGTCTCCGTGGGTGAAGAAGTCTCCGATGATATGTTCGGTGTGATTCGTGTCTATTTCCCTTTAGTGTCCTTGCATTCTTACTTTTGACATACGTCTTGGACGTTTATACTTCTCGTGAATCATTGAAAGCGAAAGCTGCCGACGGCACAAATGCGATGCTACCTGGCTGCGGTGATCCTCATCTTTATCGATTTATCCCTCAAGAGGGTGCGGCACAGTATGTGAGCTGCGCAGGACTGAAAGTATTCCATGGACTAATTTGATCACAACTCGGCCGCCACTGGCAGCTGTACAATCCGGATGAAGAAAACAAGAATGCAGTGTAAGCAGCAGATTGATCAGGAAAAATCAATTCAGAATGGTGTTGTTATGTAGGCGTACTGGGGGCGCTGGACAAAGTACCCCGGACAGCGCAGACAGTAAACATGGGCGTCAGAGCCTTCCCGCTCGCCTGGGAAGCACCTACTGCACACAAATAGAAATCGAATTACCAAAATAGGAAACCTATTATGTTTGTAGACATGTAAGCGTTATTATCTCAAAGCTCAGCCCATCCACCGTCTCCATCCTCTCCTCCGCTCACGATAGCAAGAATGAAGACAATGACACTCGCACCCAGTCTCATGCTCATTCCACGATACAGTTGCCCAATTCCAGTATTTCTGAACCATCCTCCTTCAGAACCGGCAACTTCCTCCGTAACCAGTCCTTTTTCCTTCGCCCCGTTAGCTCCTCCGCGACTTGACCGTCTCTTCTTCGAGTGTCGATGTAGTGGAACATCAGACCGCTCTTCGCTTAGAATATGCCAGAACGTATCGATGACCCCGTGATAAGTTGCGGGCCGTAGTTCAACGCATCCAGCAATAGGTTTTGCTGTCCCGCGGACTTGAACTTGCAGTCTTCTTCGCACTGTTTCGAAGGGTAACGTTATTAAGAGTCCGATACAGCTCCCTGTTAGTTCAGCCAAACCCCACGCAATGGGGTTAGCATCCGCCGATATATTGGAGCCTACGTAGGATGCAAGCACTCCCGGGAGAGCCACTGATATCAGTGGGCGGAGCGCGTTGTCCAAGATTGCAGGTATGAGTAGCTGGGGGTGAAGATAGATTCCCCAAAAGCCTCCTTCGTCACGTAGAATTTGGTTGAGAGCGTCGATTGGACCCGAATAGGACCGGTATTGAGGAAGGAAGGATTGTACTATCAGACGTGTACGTACGAGATCAAGTGGGGAAAGAAGCAGTCCCGTTAGGAGATGTGAAGCTACGGGAAGAAGAAGGGGTGGTTCGTGATATGGGCTGTGTGCGGAGAAGAAGAGAGACTGGAGGATGGTGCTGACAATAGGCTGAAGAGTTGAGGAAAGAACCTCCGTGCAGCACGAGGTCAGCAAACCTGAGGCACAGAAAGAAATTGGTGCATAGCCAAATACGAGGGGTGGCAAACGAACCTTTCCATAGAGCTAGCCACCCTTCGGCTCGGAAACGTCCTACCCGTTTGATCATCCCCCAGACACCGTCCTGCGGTCCGACAGGTATTATGTACTCTGGTCTTGTTCCATCGTCATCGGCAGCACGGCGTAAAGGAGATATATGCTCATCCGCATGAGTGTCGCGAGAGCGTGAGGGTGTTGTCCCAGGATCAGCGAAATAGGAATCATTCTCATTATCTGAATCACTGGGCTAGAGTCAAAATGAGTCAGACAACGAAGGTGTGAGGAAATGACAGTTTCTCACCGTGTCCTCGTCATCCGGGACATCTTGAATGATGCTGGAATCTTCGACATCTTTCGGAACCCACTGCACCTGGAGCAGCAGCTTGCCGACCTCCCAAGGCATGGCAATAGCAGTACTAGTGTACTGCAATAGAGAAGAGGCGACTAACGACTTGAAAACATTGACGAGATTGATGTCGGAGACGTCGTTAAGATCGGTAGACAGGTCAAATATTGAATTATGAGGAGGACGGGCAGACCATTGGAAAGACGAGGTCGTATTTGAAGAAGAAGCAGTGGAATTTGGAGGAGAAATAGAGATAGGCTGCTGTACAAAAGACCAAGCAGAACCAGCATCACTGTAGAGGTCGCGCAGAGAAGCAGGCGAGCTCATCGCATTGCTCAGAGCTTAAGCAACCTCCCACAACTCTTCAAAGCCTCAAACAAGCTTGCACAAATAATTACGTCATACTGCTCGTCGGGGCGGACCCCCTGAAATCCCTGCACAGCTGTGACAGTCACGCCACTGACATCAGTGGGCGGGCGCATCTCAAATATTGTAGCTATTATTGTTCACCTCGTCCCTCTCACGTTCCCTTTCATTTCGTCTCTTTTCTACCTACCCTCACTCTCTCAAGTTTTCTCCACAATAATGCCTGCTGACGGCGCCGCTGTCAATGGCAATGGCCAAGCTGTCATGCACGACGTCGTCTCAAAAGACACCGATAACGGGCGCGTGGCTGTTCATACCTTCGACCCCGACGCTTCACCTGCCGAGAAGGCCGCAGCCGCTGGTAAAGGTCGTGATCAGCTCAAGAGTGTAAAATCCAAAGCGGAAGAAGGCGGTGAACGTGGTCAGTGGCTAAAACCCGTTTATGTTCGCACTTGTTTGACCTTGGTCCTCAGAGGTTCAAATCGACCATGGTCACTCCAATGTTGTCCCCACAATTAATATACAAGATGCGGACGCAGAGAAGCCTCATGTCGTCGACCAGGCTGTCGATGAGACACCCTCGCCTCCAGGAGCCATTCCTACCGTCCCGGCTTCTGCTATCCCCGATTGGTATAAAGTCGGTTGGCGCGCGGTCTCAGGAGCTGACACCGCACCTCTTCCCGAGGGCGAAGAGAAGGATAGATCTGTCCTCGACGCTTTCCTTTCTGAACAATTCTATGGCAGCTGGTACCACAATGCAGCAATCATCGTTTTTGTACGCTTACACGTCATATTTGCATCGCTTCCGCTCTGACCCGACCCCCTATGTCTAGGCCGTATTTGCATCACATTTCTTGACACGATTTAACTTCGGTTGGGGCTGGCTGTTCATCATTCTTGCGATATGCAACACCTACTACTCTACCTCCATGGCGCGTGTTCGGCGACAGTCGCGTGACGATATTCAAAGGGAACTCGTCAAGACGCGGCTTGTTTCAGAGCACGAGTCTGCGGAATGGATTAATAACTTCCTTGACAGATTCTGGCTCATTTATGAACCAGTGCTCTCCACTACGATTGTAAGCTCCGTGGATCAAATCTTGAGCACCAACACTCCTGCGTTCCTCGACTCTCTCAGACTGAGTACGTTTACCCTTGGTACGAAAGCACCTCGGATAGACCGCGTGCGAACGTTCCCGAAAACCGAAGATGACATCGTTATGATGGATTGGGGCATTTCATTTACTCCCAAGGATACTTCTAATTTGACACAGAAACAGGCGGCTGCTAAAGTAAATCCCAAGATCGTCCTGTCTGTTCGCGTCGGAAAAGGTCTAGCCACCGCTGCTATGCCTATTCTTCTTGAAGACATCACCTTCAGTGGTCTTATGAGAATACGCATGAAGTTGATGTCTAATTTCCCGCACGTACAAGTTGTCGATCTCTGCTTCTTGGAGAAACCTGTGATTGACTATGTTCTCAAACCAATCGGCGGCGAGACTTTTGGGTTTGACATTGCAAATGTTAGTAGGCGCCCAACATTTTTTTTTGCATCAAATGAGCTTGAGAGAACGCTGACGTTCGCTTCTGTAGATCCCTGGTTTGTCTTCCTTTATTCGAGATATGACCCACGCAACGCTCCAGCCAATGTTGTATGATCCGAATGTGTTCACTCTGAATCTAGAGCAGCTGCTTTCAGGCACACCCTTGGACTCTGCCATCGGTGTTCTGCAAATCACCCTCATTTCTGCGCGGGGCATCAAAGGAACTAAGATTGGTGGTGGCACTCCGGACCCTTACGTCTCAATTGCGATCAACGACCGTGCTGAACTCGCGCATACCAAATACAAGCATAACACGTATGTGTTTATCGGTCTCCAGCGTTCTAATTGCACCGCTGATATTATCATCATCCAGGTACAATCCTACCTGGTTGGAAACCAAGTTTGTATTGGTCAACACTTTGGCGGACTCTCTGAACTTGCATCTGTACGATTTCAACGATCACCGGAAGGATGCCTTGCTTGGATCTGCTACGTTTGAGCTCAGTCAACTCCAAGAAGATGCTACTCGCGAGGGGATCGTATCTCCTCTATTAAAAGATGGGAAGGACAGGGGAGAGCTTCGATATGATATATCATTTTATCCGGTTCTCAAGGCGGAAGAAGGGCAAGAAGTTCCCGACACTAGTAAGTGGATATTTTTGTGTCTGCGAACTTTGCAGTGATTTTGGCACCCTATCAGCTGTTGGTATTGTCCGTCTCACTGTACACCAGGCCAAGGAGCTTGATGTCAGCAAGTCGCTCTCCGGTGACCTCAATCCCGTCGGAAAGGTGTACCTCGGTGACAGCCGAACTGCTATACACGCTACCAATCTCATCAAGCATTCCAACAATCCCGTCTGGGAGTCGTCACATGAATTCCTTTGCGCCGATAAGAACTCCTCTGTGATCACAATTAAAGTGATTGACGACCGTGACTTCCTCAAGGACCCTGTCGTCGGGTACATGTCCATCAAGGTGACGGACTTGTTAACTGCTAAGAACGAGGCGAGGGATTGGTTCCCTCTGAGCAGCTGTAAAACTGGCAAGATCAGGATCAGCGCCGAATGGAAGCCGTTGAATATAGCTGGAAGTTTGCAAGGTGCTGAGCAGTATAGTCCACCGATAGGTGTCGTGAGGGTTTTGTTGGATCGTGCGGTCGACGTGAAGAATGTTGAGGCTACACTCGGTGGCAAGGTCCGTTCTGAACTAGTCTTGATGAAATTTTTGAAAACGGCTGTTGCAGAGTGACCCCTATGTCCGTGTGCAAGTGAATAACATCACCAAAGGCAGAACAGAAGTTATCAACAACAGTCAGTGTATTCCGTTTGTGTGTAATTATGCTGCTAATGTATATCATTAGACTTGAATCCTGTGTGGGATCAGTTTGTTTATGTTCCTGGTACGATTATTTTTCTTTGAAACTGTCCACGTTTGAAGCTAATATCTTGAAAGTTCACTCGCTGAAGGAAACGCTGCTACTGGAATGCATGGATTACCAACATCTGACCAAAGTGCGCGTTCTGTGTACGGTTGTGCTGCTAGTAAATAACTGTGTCCTAGGATCGTTCTCTTGGCTCTGTAGAGCTTCGCGTTGACGAACTTGCACAAGAGCATGACGACTGTCAGTACCCCTACAAATCCAAAGGCGTCAAAAGTGCTAGCGACCCCATCAGGCTTGACAAAGGCAATTCTTACAAGGGAACCCTGCATTATAAAGCCGAGTTTGTACCTGCGCTGAAGCTGAAAGGCGGGGTGAAATTTAATGAGACTGCCTCGGGAGATGAATTAGGTCACCATGCTTCGGGGCGGACAGGGTCGGACAGCGGTTCCTCTATCAGCAACGTGAGTCTCAAGGACGAAGGCGGGCAAGAGGTCCCTTCGGGTGTTACGATCAAGGGTCATACAAAGGGAGCGAAATCTACCGATACAATTGCTACCACTGGCACCACTGGCACCACTACTACTAATGAGACTGCTGGTATGACACAAACACAAGAGACCGTCGACGAAGGAGCCAAGATGACACACGAGGAGCTGCTAGCTCAACGTAAGCTTTTCTACGCTTTTCGTATTTACCTTTGCTGATTTTCTTGACTAGAATCTGGCGTCGTTGTATTCAATGTTATATCCGGCAAACTAGCAAAGAAAGCTCGTCTGGAAGTATTACTTGATGACGGGTACTGGCCTTGCTTCAGCACTGTCCGAGCGAGGAGTACCAAGGCCGAGTGGGCGCACGTCGGTGAAGGTTTCATCAAGGAGCTTGATTTCGGTCAGGTTTGGTTGAGACTCAACGAGGCGGACGATGGTGATAAAGATGACATCATTGCGGAATGGAAGGGCGACGCCAAAGCGTTCCTTCAGTCGACTTTGGTATGTATGGACATGGTTGAAAGTGCGATCAATCTAAACGGTATTCATAGGAGGGACCTCAGACGTTCACGCTACAAGGTGTGGATGATGAGAAGTATGTGTCTACTGCGACCATTGAGGCACGCTATGTACCTGTACCTGTGATCCTTGAAGCTCGCGAGAGTATAAACAGTGCGTTTTGCTTTTTTTTTTTTTTTTTTTCTTGCTTGCCGCTGTCGCTCATCTGTATGGCAGACCAGGGCACTCTGAATGTCACGCTTGTGGACGGGCGCGATATTCACGCTGCGGACCGAGGAGGTTTGTGTGTTGCATTGAATGAAAGAAAGGTTTACTGACGAGAGTTTAGGAAAATCTGATCCGTTTGCTGTGTTTAGTCTGAACGGACAAAAGGTGTTCAAGTCTCAAACAAAGAAGAAGACTCTTAACCCTGAATGGCATGAAGACTTTGCGGTGTCTGTGGTAAGATCTGTTTTGTGGGTGGGGTGCTCGCGCATGTAGGCTGACGTTTTGAATTCTTCAGCCATCTCGTGTTGCAGCAGACTTTACTGTCGAGCTGTTTGACTGGAATCAGATTGAGCAAGCCAAGAGTCTTGGATTGGCTAAAATTGATCTCGCGGATGTGGAGCCTTTCCAGGCTGCTGAGCAAACGCTGAGCTTGATTTCGCCAAAGTTGGGGGAGAAGGGGCACATACGAGTTCGACTGATGTTTAGACCCGAGGTTATCGTCCGGTCTCGGCAGAAGACGTCTACGTTCTCTACTGCGGGAAGGGCGATGACGCAGCTTGGAGGAATTCCTGTGCACGCAGGGAAGGGGGTCATCCATGGTGTGACGGGTGTGTTTAGGAAGAATGATAAAGAGGAGGAGGAGGAGTTGCCACAACAGATAGCAGCCGGAGAGTCGTCTCATCCTATTGGGGTCGCTGGAACTTCTGCTGCGGCATTCCCTCCTACTGAGTCGTCGGAAGGATTGTTGAACTCTCATGAGCCGGGGACACTTCGGGTGACTGTTTTGGATGCCAAGGATTTGTCCGGGGGAGATGTCAAGTCTTATGCTGTTCTCAGACTGGGTGACAGGGAGTACAAGACCAAGAATGCTGGAAAGACAGCTGCTCCGGAATGGTGAGATTGAAATTGATCCTGGGTTGCGTGTTCTGACGGTTGGTATAGGAACGAGTCGTTCACGTTTGCTGCGGGGGCATTTACTCCCAAAATGTACGTGTGGATACACGAACACAAGACGCTTGGAAAGGATAAACTGTTGGGTGAGGGTGAAGTGGATGTAAGTAAGTGTGTTGATGCAAAGAGTTTTTATTAACTGTGTTTAGATATGGCGACACATTCAAGCGGAGGGAAATGCGTCCGCTGAGGTGACAGTGGAACTACGGAATGGGAACGGGCTGCTTCGTTTCCGACTCGAGTTTGATTCTTCTGTGAATCCAAACGGACGACGGTCGTCTACGTCGTCAGGGGAGCGGACGAACATGTCGTTGCCGTCACCGTCGAGGTTTAGTATCCGTGGACGGCGTCCGGGACAAGAACACGATGAGTAGGGGGCCGCGGCCAAGTTTTATTCTAGGAACATTATCTATAGCTAATTCTTATAATAAGAAATTAGTTTAGTCGGACGATTTCTTTTTTTGAGATGGACCTTGCCTGTAATGGAACTCGTGTATTGATTGGATTGCGTGTGAAGCGTAAGATTGAGAGGTGCTCGCGGCCTGCACGACGGGAGAGAACGAGCTGGAAGACAGGTTGGTGTGAAAGCAGGGGCGGGGGAGGTTGAGTGAACGTACAGAGCTGTGTAAATTGGACATGCGTGATTGGATCTGTGGTATGTTGTTTTCTCTGACTGCGACGAGGTAGAAGCGGCCCTCGGGGGATAAGAGATGCTGAAATGGATGAGTAGGAAGGGAAGAAACGATGGATAATGGACATACATCTACCATGGACAAGAAACGGTTTGTTACTTGCATGCCATCGAGACCGCCAGCCCAAGAACGCTCGATGTCGGTAATGTGCTGAGCATGTTCGGTGGGGACGTAAGGAGGATTGAATAGGATGAGATCGACAGAATGGTGAAGGCGAGAGAGAAAGGGATATGCGAGAGAAGTGTGGATTGGGTGAAGAAGTAGATTGTTCTGAGCGCCTGTACGAAGAGTGGAGAGACAAGCGTGTGGGTTGATGTCTGTGGAGAGAAATACTGTGGAATTGGTTAGAAGTGGAATTGAAAGGGAGATTTGAGTTCGCAACTTGCTGAAGAAATGAAACTGGCGACAAACGCAGAGACACAGCCAGAGCCAGAGCCAACTTCGAGACAAATGGTAACGTTGGCCAGCTGATCTGCGTCTTGTTCGAGTGCGTCCAGGAGCAGAAAGGTGTCTTCTGCTGGCTCATACACGTGTCTGTAGTCTTCCAACGTTAGATGCCTCAGATCTGGTGTCGGTATCATGAGCGGAAGTGCGGAACGGAAGCGTGCGAATTTCACTTTTTCCTTGGGGTTTCTTTCGTTTTTTTGGGTTTCCGAGTTCAGTTGCAGTTCCACCATGTCAGCAGAGAAAGCAGTCTCTATAGTTCCCCTTCTTTCACGCGCTCTTCATAGAATTCGTACGACGCCTCCAAGAATTATTGCTTCTCCTCCAACTCGTTCGTGTCTCTCTTCTTTCAATCTCCTTCATCTAACTGTGCCGTGTTTTCGTAGAGCCTCGTCGAGCTGCTGTTGCTATTCTCATTCGCATCGTTCCTTCCCAGTCACCTCCTTCTCACTCTCCCCCCTCGTCTCTCTCCGACTTTTTCGAGCTAGACTGGGTCAATCATCCAGATGCTCGTCCCGAAATCCTTTTCTTGAGGCGTGACACTCCTCTTCCAGAAGAGACTGCTCATTCTCAGCCCAGGACTCCAGAGAACGAAGCCCATGTCGCTTTCCCTGGCGGCAAGACAGAGCCTGACGACGAAGGTGGCATGTACACCGCTCTCAGACAAACTTGGGAGGAAATAGGCATAGACCTCGCTGAGAAGGACTACATGTGTATCGGTCAACTCGACGACCGCGAAATTACGACTTCCCTTGGGAAACGTCTTCTCATGATTCTCTCTCCTTTTGTATTCCTTCAGGTCACTCCTAACGCTCCCCCTCCTGACCCCATTTCCTCTACTACCCTCTACTGGGTTCCTCTAGCTTCCCTCGTCTCTCCTCTTTCTCCCCCAAAGTGGTCAACTGTCTCCGTCGACGCTGCTTCTCGTCTCGCCCCAAGACATTCCGTCGCTCTCAAGCTTCTTGTTCGTCTTTTGGTCGGTAGCATGGAATTTCCCGCAATCGTTCTCGACCCTTCTTCGTCTTCTGTCCCCACAGACTCGACTCGCGTTCTCAAGCTATGGGGTCTTTCCCTTGGAATGGCTCTAGATTTGATGTCCTACATGGTTATCCCTGCCCCAGCTTCCAAACAGAACAGACCTCTTTCGCCTTTCTCCCCTGTTATGCAGCTCCCCTACCATGATGGAAATCCAGAAGCCCTCCGTGTGGATCTTGTCGCCCCTAGCTTGGCCAGTGTATTCCCTAGGTTTTCTTATCCTGATGTCAATTTCTGGATTTGGTCAGTTTCTTCTCACTCAGTCGTCCGCTCCATTGACACTGCAAACAGGGTGTTTGGTAAACGTTACAGGCAGGTTATCCGTGGATGGGAAGCTAGCGTCAGGTCTGGTGGAACGAATGATCGCAGGCAAGTACCAGTACAATCTCAACACGTCAAACACTCACACCCCGCCCCCCCAGAATAAACTGGTCTGGTTCCGCTTTGAGCACTTTTTATGCTGCCATCCGCAAAGCTCTTGTCGTAGTCATTGTCGCTCGTGCCCTCGGTATCTTGTTCGGTCTCGCCTTTGCCGGCTGGTGGATCTTCTTTTCATGAACACTTTCTCTGTGTGTACTATCAAGGGACTCTCTGCTGCCGTTACGATTATCTTTATTTCCTTCTTCGTTAAACGATTGTAGTCGTCATGATTCCTCAATGATAATCTCTGGTACTCCATCCTGATGCAAACTAATTCTACACGCTGGCTTTGGGCCCAAGAGCAACACCCACCCTTCTCGATTCGGGTTCGGCGCTAGTCCTCGAAAATAGATGTTGGGTCCCAACACGTCTACTCTCCTCAGAAACTCGTCTCCTTCACTAAACTTGGGTCTCGCACCGTACGCTCGCTTTGTCCCTTCCTGTACCTCAACCGACCACCCCGCGAATTCCCCGTTGGTGACGTATTGCTGAAAACTACGAAAGATGCCGTCAAATATATCATCACAGATGATCCCGTCCCTGTTCTCGACCATGATAGGCCATTGGATGTTATGCACCGTTTCCCAGTCTGATGCCTCAAACGCTAGTCCGTTGATGTACATGTGCGTTAGAAAAGGCCATGTAGCAGGCTGATGCAAGTCTGCGTCAGTAACGAAAATCAATCCTCCGTCGTCAGTGTTGTAAAAGACGCAGCTGGTGGGCGTCGTAAGGTTGTAGTAGATCGGTGTGATACCCTGCCAACGCGTAGCCGCTGATCGTATCTGTTTAAGAAATGGGTTGAGTTGGACTTCCCAGGGAAAAGGTAGTGGATCTCGTGGGTTGTGTGCTTTCCAAAGTGTCGGTTTAGAAGGGAGTGCGGGGTGCTTTTGTCCTTTTATCCATCGTTCGGGATGAAATTCACCATCTGAACTAGAATGAGAGTTAGTTGAAGTCAGAAGAAATCGAAAAAAAAAGAGTTTCGACGGCAAGTTCAGGTGAACCTTTTCAGATGCATGAACATGATGTTCTCGTCCAGCTCGACTGTCAGCGCTGGCTTTGGTGCTTTGAATGTGTCAGACTCGCGTCTCTTTCCATGTCGGTTGGCACTCACAGAGATTGCACACAGACACGCCGTTGATCATAGGATAAGCGTAGTACCCCCAAGCTTTCCATTCCGAAAGTGGTACAGGCGGTGACACAGGAACAGGAGGATCAAGCTCTGCAGGATCAAACTGTTCAATCTCTAGCTTTATAACTTTGTAATTCCTTATCCCTGCGCACAACCCTACAGTCAGTCTCCACACGAGCGCAGGCGACGGACGACTTACGTAGTAAATTCCTGACATGACTCACAAACCTTTCTTGACGCTTCCGACCGAGTTTGGGTTGTTGGTCAGGCGCAAGTCGAAATTTGATGACCTTTTTCGACCGTCTACCTCGTGGTGAAGACTCGAGTGAGCGTCCTGATAGTGATATGGGAGTAGTACTGGTGCTAGCACCAGTAGACTGAGGAAGCGATGTTGGTGGCGAAACAGGGGAAGGTACCCAAGGGATGGAAAGATCGTCTACGCATCGGTAACGAAAACCGTGCTGCACGTATTCATCTGTAAGTTGGCCCATTGTCAGGGAGCTACTAAAGACGACTCGGACTCGGAGGGGGGAGGGGCTCTTGATATTACCATCCACACGCATTTACCATGTGTTGCATTGGTAAATATTTGTGGTTATGGGCGACAACCACATCTAGAAAGAATACAAGGTTGTCAAGAAGCAGCCTCGGATGCTTATCAGCTTGAAGCAAGCACAAGGATGATGACTGGATCTGTGTAGTACAAGCGATTCATTCCACTACACTACCTACTAGAAAACAAAGCACTCTTCACGACAACGGTAGCCCACAAACATCGCAATCTGTCCTTCCCAACTCGTTCTCAAAGGTGCAGTGGGGACAGACCTTGACACCAGGTGTTCCAGCAGCCGAAGAGCCTCCGCTTGCAGCTTCCTCTGCCGCAATCTGATCCAAAACTTCTTGCGGTATGCCCTCGTTTGATGTAGGTCCCGAAGACGGTCGCGCTATCAATCAACCAAGAATTAGAAAAGCAACTCATGCGTTGAATGCACTCACGGGCGCTCTCTCTAGTAAACGTCATTAAAGTCTGCCAGCCATCCGTAGCCAAGAGAGGATCCAGCTGACTTGAATCTTGCATCAGCGTCGGCGAAGTCGCAGTCTTTATCAGTATTTTCATGTCATCCTGGTAATTTCAATTAGTATGATGACACAAGTGACAGGTGATGTACGACTTGCAGGTGAAAACAGCTGTGTGGTGTCTAAAAACGCAATCAAGTGCCAGTCGCTTAACCACTTGGCCAATTCAAAAGTCTTCCGAGCCTCTCCTGGTTTCGCGTGTCGGCTATCGGCGATGTTGGGAGCGTCCACATTCGCCAGCTGAGAAAGCACACGCTCCACCGTTTGATCTTCCAACCCAGGTCGATTCTCTATGTAGAATTGTGTAGACTGGAACAACGGCGAAGGATTTTGAGGGAAACCGTGAGTGACCTGTCAAGGCATCTCATATCAGCAATTGAGAGTTTGAATAATAAACTTCACGTACGTTGACCATTAAATACTCGACTGGGAAGGCAGGTTTGGCGCTCTTTTTAACTTCTAAACCGTATTCGTTTTTGTAAGAGAAGAACACGTCCGGAACATATCTCGCAGATTCCTGCCTTCGATCTTCTTCCTTCACACGCACGATACCTGGGTCAACGCTAGCTTCAATCATATCTGCTTCAACCATGGCTGAAGCCTGTTCTGACACTTGGTAGGCAGAGATATCAACCTGTCCATCCTCCGTCGCAGTCAAGATCGCCGTGACCAAACGAGATGAAAACGTTCCCGTTGGCGATGATTTCGACGGCGTCGTGTTCTGCAGTTGCAATGTTGCCGCAAAAATGGCTTCTAATGACGACATCAAGAAAGATCCTGGGTGTCGCTTGTAAACATTTTTCGTTCGGTCTTCCTCGGTAGGATTCAGGTCAGTGAATATGTATCCCACTATGGTTAGAGGGCTTGACCCTTGTGCTGCAAGAGCTCGAACCCGTGGTTCGTCTTCCCAAGGCAAACCGAGTGTC
>JH814822.1:194803-230510 GCA_000296255.1 Omphalotus olearius VT 653.13 | reverse complement strand
TTGTTGAAGCCACGTTTGGCGGAAAGGATGAAGCACAGTGGGAGGCAATGATGGCGGAAATCACAGGTCTGAATGAGCTGAGTCGGGATGAAGCTGGGAGAATTCTACGACGGCGTGATGCACCTTAGGCTTTGTTGCACTTGTAGTACCGAGTCATATGCATAATATAATAGGGTGTATGAGATACAGGGGAATGAGTACAACAATCACAGAAAGCAAGCGGCACACATATGGTACACGAAGGCAGTGGATGTCTAGAGCTTATACACGATGCCTTCACTGAACATAAGCTCTTCATCACGGTCCATGACTTGACACGCTTCAGTGGCTTCTGCAGTGCCAAATAGATCGTCACTTGATAAGCCTTCGTTTATAAGGGGCAGCAAGTGCGTTAAGAACATTTGCTCCTCGTCCTGTACCTTCGTAGCAAAGACCTGAGCCAATCTCGTGCGGAATAACCGTAATCTGCAGCATGAGTAAAGATCAACATTGAAAGGACGTGATATGGAACATTTTACGCACCTCTTGGTCTTCGCAGTGTCGACGGACTCCGCAGCAAGATCGGGACCATCAGCAGTCATGTCCACGTCCTGGCTCTCATCGCCCCATATAGGATCTTCAGTGCCGCGAGGAGCTGCTTTGGGAGCCACTGGCTGAGCAGGAGCAAGGCTCATTCTCTCCGACGTAGCATTCTCATCCTCACTCTCATCGTCCGACTCCTCCTCGGTTTCTTCGTCATCTGCTCCTCCTTTGCGCAAGGCACCACCATGATTCAACTTTCTCTTCTTGCGGCGTTGTCGTTTCGGAACTTCCTTGAATAAGGCAAATCGCATAATTTTCTCTGCTTCACTTGCATCGCTCTCCTCTACCTTGGACGACAGGCGTGTTTTAGCATGTGCGGTAGCAAGGCGAATTAGCGTCTCGAGTGTACGAGCAGTTAGAGGAGAAGTCTAACATCCGGAGGTTAATGAGGTCGTTGCAACGCCGACGCCACAATAGGAGACACGGACCTTCCTCTGGTTAGCTTCCATGTCCTCGTTCCGGAGGGTAGCATATACCTGCACAATGTGGTCAGCCGCGCCTTTCGTTAACACCGGTGCTGGCTTGCTCTTGGCATATTGAATATACTTCTTGATGAAAGCAAGACTTAGAACCTCCTTTTTCTTTGCCTTGCTGCGCGTCGTTCGGCCACCGGATGTGGAGCCCACTCCTACATGTAGCAGAGGGTCATACTTTTCAAAAGGACTTGTATTGGCTTCGACTTCATTGGAAGGTACTCCTGGACCGTCAACAGCGAGGGGCTGAGATAGATTGTCATGGGAGGGCGTGCCCTCCTCAACACCTGGTGGAAGGTATCGATGCATTCTCAGGACATGATCAGCTATGCGCCGGTCACGCTCTTCTTCCACGTCGTCAGTGACTATGAATAGCAGATCGAAACGAGAGAGGAGTGAATCTGGGAGTGCAATGTTTTTGTGTGGGTCCTTGTGTATGTCATACTGCATACTAATGTCAACAGAAGCCGGGCGCAGAAATAAATCACTCTTGCAGAAATGCTTACCTGACCATAGATAGGATTCGCAGCAGCAACAACGCTACATCGGGCATTCAAGCTCGTATGTATGCCAGCTTTCGCGATAGTGACTGTCTGTTGTTCCATAACTTCGTGAATAGCGACCCTGTCAATGTCTGACATCTTGTCGAATTCGTCAATGCACACGACACCACGATCAGCCAATACCATGGCACCTGCTTCAAGCCTTCTTTCGCCTGTCTCTTTATCGGTCGTTACTGCAGCGGTGAGACCCACACCTGAACTTCCTCTTCCTGTCGTCGCAATTGCCAATGGCGCTGTACCCAGAACAAAACGCAAAAGTTGCGACTTTGCAGTAGATGGATCGCCGACCATGAGTAAATTTATATCTCCACGAATATGTGTGCCATTCGGAAGATTTTTTTCGGCCCCCCCTAAGAGAAGGAGAAGAATAGCACGCTTAATATATTCGTGGCCATAGATGGAGGGTGCAAGGGAATCCGAGAGAAGGGAAAAAATGCGCGGCTTCTTGGAAAGTTGATTTATTTGTCGAATATCGGTATCAGTGAGAGGTGTCTGAGCAATACCCCCGCCTATCTTAGATGATAAGAGATTGATATTATTTGCAATGATTAAGGACCTGGTAAATTGTGAGTAACAAATAACTTCGAAAGGAGCATGATAGGACGCACTTGAAAGCCCCACTACTTCCACCACCAACACTGCGGTAGATGCCAACTAATTGAATTCGATCTCCTGGTTTACATCGATCCACAAGGTCGTCATCCAGGATGACATCCGTGCTACGAGGTAGCTGTCCTGGAGGAGAACGTTCCGGCATCTCCTGAATACTGATTCTCTGATGATCCTGAAATTGACAGAACCCATACTCGAGTTGAAGTTGATGACCCTCTTCATCCGTTTGAGGGAGAACAGAGCTGGTCGGTGGAGTGTGGGTGTTAGTGGAAGTCGCGTCATGGTATTCGCGCTGGAGGAACTGTCGCGTCTCCGGGCAATAGTGCATCGACATCACCATCTTGGGACGCACAAGCGAGCAACGCGTCACAATACCCTCAAGTGAAATCATCTTTCCCAGCTTAGCTGAGTTTAACGTCCGCGGGCTGACATGGTGATCTCCAAACGATCCACTGAGACCAATCCTGTAAGCCTTGTTTGTGGTATCATATTTTTCGACCCCAATACGAGCAACAACGTCTTGGAGAGCTTCTTCGAAAGACGGCAGAAAGTCGATGGGTTTCTTGAGAAGACCATCGGCATATTCGCGATTCTGGTCCCGGAGGTCGTCTATGTTTACAATGAGACGTGTCTGGTCCATTCGAAGCATTCGTGCAATATCATCCTTGTAATTGTAGAAGTCGGAGTCTGAGTCGAGGAATTCGGTGAAGATACGTTTCCGGTCGCGCTCTTGCACGGCCTGCTCGCTGGCGGGATCGTTGGACATGGTGGATTGTGGAGTGAAAAGCAGCTTGTAACGCGACGCGTCTGTCACAAGAATAGCACTCTCACGTCACATACTGATAACACGCATTGAGTCACGCTCAGCTTCAAGCAACTACTTGCCGTCGGTTCAATCTAGAGTCTTCTATCAGTTGTACGAATTCTAATTTCTATCAATTAAATCAAGACACTGGCTGCGTTAAAGTGTGTTTCAAAATTTGAGAATTGACAGCGAGAAGACTACCCTCCAGTAATCAAACGAAACTGGCAAGATAGGTAGCTGTTACAATGAACATCTTATATATAAAGTTGACGGTCATGTTTGCAAGCTACGACATGCAGGACAAATGGTTCGTTAATAGTTCTCTCACTTTGCAAGTACTCACCGGCACTAGCCACTTTTACTTCCCAATCACCAATCAGCAGGGCCGCCGCCTCTCTGACGCTCAACCACCTCGGCGCGCGCGCTGATCTCAAGTTCTTCAGAAGTCTGATAAAGCACAAAAGAAGATGAAAAATATAGAGAGCAAAAGGATGATATATACTTACAGGCAAGGCCATCGCTGAGGCTGCGAACAACGCAGTGAAAAATGCAAGGTAGTAGCTGATTTGCATAGTGATCTTCTTATGACTGGGGTCAGACAGGGTCAGACACTGCGAGCAGCGGGGAGAGATAGTAAAGCCTCTTTGCAAGTCCAGTTGATTTAAAAGCCCGGAAATCGGACCACGATGGATGCGGGAACCTGAAAAGATTGTACCTTCTTAAACCGCAATAAGTAACGGCATTACTATTAGCCTTTTCCCTCATGCCTGTTTCCTAGCCCACATGCTTCCCGTTTCATATGTGTCACTCAAGTTGCTGTACTTATCTGTCCTTTATCCATGCATGGGAAGATGTGCATAGTCTTCAACCTGGACCAAATGACAATCGACTCCTGACCGACTCCAACCATTCACCGGCACCTTAGTATAGGCAATATGCGAAGGTGTAAATGATCAATGGCTTGATCAGTCCGACCTTATGGTAGCAATCTTGAGCGCTGAAAGTCGCATCTTAGTACAGTTACAGTAAGTATGAAGACTGCCAGCAATTCTGCCCAATTGGCATTAAAGGCTCTAGAAAGATATAACAGAAGTTACCATAACTTCAGGAACTCCCCTAAAGATATATAGCGCGGCTGCATGGCACATTCATACTGGCACATTTTGATGAACTCACTCAGACTGTTCTGACAATCAACAATCAGATGATAAGTTGGTTGGCCTCCTGACCTGAAGCATGTATTTACAATGTTTTTGGTACAAAGCTGAGACATTGAAGAAATTACATAGATATCCAGTATTGCGTGCAGGGGAGTGTAGACACTCAATCCTAAAGGATATAATGCTTCAGTGGCAGACGAGGCAAGAGTAGTCGGAAAAACGTACCCAAAGTTTTATAAGACCATCCCATGACGCGGTGACAACTTTGGACTGAAAAAAAAGACAATGAGATAAGAGAAGCGACAGGAAAAGAGATATTTACAGTCTCGTGAGGTAGCCATTCATGAGCTATGACGACTTTTGAATGTGCCTTCAGCCTCGACTTTATTCGCCCTGTCTTCCAGTCCCAGAAAACAACGTTGCCTTCCCCATCACCACTGCTTATCCATTTTCCGTCTGGCGAAAATCCGACCTGGCATGCGTATCCAGCGACGGAGTGACCAGCGAATCGTTTCTTACGGTTTTGTCGGAAATTATCGGTGCTATAGACTAGTATCTGGTTGTCAAGGGACTGAGCGGCAAAGTATCGTTCTGTGAAATAGATGTGAGTGGATTGGAAGAATAGCAGCCGATGCCAATAAGTTGTCATACTGGAGGGGTGAAGGGTGACGGCCGGCATTGAATGCATGTGAGGCTCTGCTATGTATTTGATGACCACCGGAATGTCAAAGTCCCAAGCTCTGATCGTCTTGTCGTCTGAAGTCGTGACGAACCTTCGGTTTTCATCCACAAACGTGATAGTGTTTACAGGACCCAAATGTTGATCGTATTCTTGTGTTATATCCCCAGAGTTCATGTCGTACTAGTGCAATGAAAAATCAGTTTCAAAGTATTGCTGTGGTACGAAACCTACCTGTATGATTTTCTTGTCGGACATGCCAGCAAGAAAAATATGTTGTTTATCTTGATCTGGATGGAATCGCACTACGTATGGAATTTTCCCGTTTCCAAATCGCTTTAGACATTGGCCAGTCTCGGTATCCCATAGCTTGATTGACCTGTCATAACTACAAGAGAGGAACTGGCGACCATCATTGGAGAAGGTGACATCCTTAACGGCCTTCACATGTCCATGGAAAGTGCGCAAGCAGTTTCCGTGTGTGTAAACATCCCATAACTGAAAGGAATCGAGCACGTTTGATCAATATTCTCACCAGTAGACACGAATTCACGAACATACCTTGATTTTTGTGTCCATGGATCCACTGAGCATTAGATGACCCGTCTCGGGGAACAACCGAATTACAGACACACCCTGGGTGTGACCTGTCCAGGTGTGTATGCAGACTTTTGGTATAAAACAATCTTGCGAGCCAGCTTCGGCGAGAAGAGTCGGTGCTTCCGCAACAGGAGGTGACATATATGTACGTCCTTGGTAGTCCGCCATAGACTTCCCGTGGAACACTGAAGTTTCTTGGCCGTGAGTGCCACGCTTTGGTTTGGCTTTCCTCGTCACAACTGGTTCATCCTCTTCCTCCTCTTCCTCCTCTTCCTCCTCGCCTTCGACTACGCCCGTAAGGAAATGGTTCTCTGGTTCCTCACCATCCCATGACGCCCACGGCCCAACATATGCACCCTCTCCCTCAACCACTTCAAGATCCCCTTTTTGCTTTCGTTTCCGCTTCAGTTCCTTTCTTTGACCCCTATTCGCACGCAGAGTATCGATTGTTGCAAATCCGTTCGCTTGAGCATTGTCCAGAGAGCCAATAACAGCAGGGGCATTGGGATCAATAGAAGGATTTGCGGAATAGCCGAGAATGGAATGCGTTAGATGCTGAGAACGGAAAGCATGTTCCGTCATTGATTGCTCCTCGACATGACCAGCAAGCGCATTTTGATTCAAGAACCGTTTTTTGTCCCCAAAAGGATTTTCTGGTCCTTGTAACGGGAGCATCATGTCTTTATAGGAAATGTTCACGTTCATTTGAGTGTCAGTCGGGCGAGTAACTAATGAGGTTTGATGCAAGGGATCCTAATTGAGATAATCAGAGAGTTTAAGTACGAAGCACGGGAGACTCAACATACCTCGGACAGCACGTCAGGAGCCGCCTCTGGGACAACAGAGGCCATTGGAGTATCTTCGACCCGAATCTTCTTTGCAACTGGAAGAGAGGCGATACCAAACACATCACCATTTGCCACATTCTCGTCTTCATCGGACGAGTATCCTTGAACCAAAGGCATGTTGGACTTTTGAACGCAGCGTGAGCACTATATGCAGAAGATCCAAACGCGTGTGACCAAAGGCATGTGACACCTTCAACGTGACTCGAAGTGACTCTCTGCATCCTGTGACACGGACCGAGCTCTTGTCATGATCTTGGAGTTCAATGGGAGAGAAAGCTGTCAGTCGACCTTGGTCTCGAGCAGAGGACGATCTTCTCAGACGTGCTGTCGATAAGCATGGCATCCAGGATAATTGGAAAGCTGTCGCTCTCGAAGTCCCAGGTCGAAACAACAAAGCTTGTCGCAAGGTGTGCATAAAAACCTCTTACTTGTCTGTTTATCTAATACCTCTCGGTGTCAGAGATGGCTTCATTCTCTCTCCCCAAGTATCAAGAAATCAGCGTGGACTGCAGAAGAAGATCATTTGCTGGTCACTCTACATAAGACGCACGGACCAAAGTGGTCGTTCATCGCTCGGCAAATCGAGGGCAGGACGGACGACGCCTGTTCCAAGCGCTACAATGAGGCACTCGATCCGTCATTGAACAAGGCCGAATGGACTTTTGAAGAGGATGAGAGGTTGATACAAGCATACGCCGAGGTTGGAGGCAAATGGAAAGACATTGGCCAGCGCCTACAGCGTAGTGGGTTAGGGTGTCGAAACAGGTAACTCACACATATTGCCACAATTCTCCACTTTTTCAAAGAAATCATCCTTTAGGTGGAAGCTTCTAGAGCGCAAAGGCATGATACCGCGCTCAAATTCACCAAGTCACTGCGAGAATCACGCACTGCCCCGACCATCTGGCCCACCTTCAACTGACTCTCTATTTCCGTATTATCCTCCAGAATCATATCATTTATTTTCGCAAGAAGAGTCTTCGACCACATTTCGGGAACCGACTCCTGAGGTTCCGGCTACACTTCCTACTCCACCACCCTTTCAGTTTTCTTCCTCATCCCTGAGCGCAGCACTCCTCGATCCTCCTCGGATATGTCGGTATCCGACGCTCACGGACGACCTGCAGTCAGATCTGGCGTTCAGGCCCAATCATACTTCTCTATCTTCCTCTTCTTCTCCTTCCTCATCCTCCTATGCCTCGCAGGAGCTCGCGGAGGACCTCATGTCGCTGGACGACAATGCACACATCGCACACATCGATTCCTCTGCTCGGGAGAGGAAGGATTTGCCTACACTCTACTCCTTTGACGGCGGTGCACTTGTGTCGAGTGAATTTAGCATATGCCCTTCAGGACCCTCTCGAATTCAACATTCCCCGATGTCTCAGAACGAACTTTATAAATCACCTCATATCAATACAATGCAAGAATTGCAATACTCCCATAATCATCTCACTGAAAGTCCTTTCAGTATTACATCTTCTGATATCGTTCTAGAAGATATATCCACGGCTCCGTCTAGCCCGTCTGGCCAGCCCGTGTCTATATCTCTGACATCGAGTCCTAATATAGGCTCTCCCGTAGAGCTCAATGGCAATGACCCGTCTATCTCTGACTCGCTTCTGTTTTCTTCGACGCCGCCTTTAGCAAGAGAACCAGACTCCATTTCAAGAAAGCAAGGTCTTCCTTCAACTCAGGCACGACTCTCCTCCGTGATGCCCTTGTCCACAGAGTATGTACTTTGTCCATCTTGTTCTTCCCTCTGGCTCAGTAAACCTCGGTAATAAAGTCGATCCATACGACCGTATGCTTGTGGACATTCCACGTGTTGGCCACCTTCAGCAGATACAAGTACCGCCTGCTTTGCAACCTCAAGAGAACTATTTGAGCATTGCAAATTGCATCATGAATTCGACGACGAAAGACCCTACCGTTGTGCACTTCCAGACTGTGGGAAGTCATGGAAGGTTTGTCAAGACAATCTTTACAGAGGGTTGAGTTGACTTTTGTTCACCAGAGCTTGAATGGACTCCAATATCATCTTCAAATGTAATGTTTTTGCGGTGATCTGCCAACATTTATTTAATGACCCTTTCCAGATCCACGGCGCACTTCCAGCAAGCCATGTGCAACAAGTTCTTATCTCAGTCTGCCTCTGCTGAAACGCTGGAAACCGAGCCGTCTGACAAGGAGTTGAAGCGATACGTCTGTGATCAGCCCAACTGTTTCAAGACATACAAGAATTCTAGTGGCCTTCGGTACCATAAGAAACATGTTAGTGATAAAAATTTCGGCGTAGCGTTCATTGCCGCTGACTTATAGGTCTAGGGACATCCAAAGAAATTACCGATGCAACTCACAGACATGCCCCCTGCACTGGCTCGTGATTTACCGTCGAGGACGAAGAAAATGCGTCAGAAGGATCAGTGTGCGGTATATGAATGATTTAGTAGACATAAATCCCTTACTTATACCTTAAGACCCGCCAAACCCATAGGAACTACATAGGAAGTTGGTTCTCCCCTAGATGCAGTCCTATCTTCGGTAGCTGGACAATCAATTGTTGGTGGATATGTGTTCAAACTGAACCTTTTGGTAAACCTAAATTTGTCCACGTCAGGCGAAGGACGTCACCCACGTCCTCTCGCCGGCGCAAGCGTAAATGTGTGGAACAGTGTATGAGGGGTGTACAATGGCGGCTGCGAATGAGATTTCAGAGTCACATTTGACCACTCCTCAACGTAGGTCTATGTCATACATCTACACTTACACTTTTCGATATCCATTATCATTCACAACGTTAGTTATCATGTATGACCCAGGCCAGATTCATAAACTTCATCCTGAAAAACCCTCGTTCCATCAACAAGGCACGTTTTTGAATTCGCCCGCACATCTAAGGAGTGTAAGATCTACAGCCCTCCGCCAGCACCAAACTGGCTGGCGCTAGAGAACAAGTCTATCATCGAGCTGAATGCAGAAAAGAAAAAACTCACATGTCTCGTAGAGCAGGATTAGACATGATCTCGTCCATGGAAGGCATGTCCCCTGACTGCACGCGACTCATCTACGTGATATGTATAAGTACTTGGCAGTAATGAAGAAAAATGTGCAACATGCCATGTTCGCGACAGCTGGGTTCTGCATCAAATTCGCTAGGCCACCATTAGCCATCATCCGTTGCGCCATTGCCATCATTTGAGGGTTGTTCATGACGCTTGCCAGGTCGGGCATCCCTCCGCCACCTGCACCACCTCCCATTCCTCTGAGCATATCGGCCATTCCGGCCATGTTAGGGATACCCCCGGCACCTCCTGCATTTGCAGATCTTGTAGATGGACCTTCGTCCGGTACCAGAGGTGGAGGGCCGTCATCATCGGTGGTGCGAGCCTGGGCGTTTTGGAGGCCTGATTTGAGCCCGACATTGGAAGGGTCAAGCTTAAGACCGCGATCAAAGGCGTCTGCCGCAGCCTTGTAATCACCCAGACAATATTGAGCATGACTGAGATGGAACAACACGATCGGAGGTTTGCGACGTGTATCAACATACATGAGAGCACGCACCCCAGTCTGTGGTAGGCCTTGACAAAGTTTGGATCAGTAGCAAGAGCCAATTCCGCATCTCCAACAGCAGCAAGGTGATCACCCTTGCTGGAGTGCGCAGCTGCACGGTTCGAGTAGTAGATTGGATTCTGCGAATCCAAAGAGATAGCCTCGGTATAGGCCTCGATAGCTTCATCATACTTTTTGCTGGACATCAAAGCATTCCCACTTTGCTTTAGCTTCTCCGCCTGGGCTTTGTCCTCTGTAGAAGGCCCTTTCGGAACAGATGAGGTTGAAGGCCCGTGGCCCGATCCAATTTGCTCTTTTGTCTTTAGATACACATCGAATATACTTTGAAGAGTAGCAGGTTTCACACTGAGACGTTCAGTTTGTTGCGAGTCGGAAGGATTTACGCCAAACGCTTCACCGATGCATTGCACTGGGGCAGCATGAGTGAACGATCAAGTCTGTTGGAAAGGAGAAAAGCTGACCGGCAACTTCAAGACTTTCTTTGTCGTCCGACTTTACAGTTCCGTCTGTAATGGATTGATTCAAGAAATGGATGATGGAGAGGACGAGACGCTGCTGCTTTTCGGACATGAGAGTGATACTGGAGAGACAAGCAACTGTAAACAAACACCTCGTTCAAGCAAGTCGTTCGTTGTTCTGCACGATAAAATGTTCTTCTGTGCTATATCTGGTGAGCCTCCACAGGAGCCCGTCGTCTCTGCCAAGTCTGGCAAAGTCTACGAACGCCGCCTCATTCTCAAGTACATCAACGAGAATGGCACCGACCCCATTACGGGCGACAAACTAGAGGAGTCTGATTTAATTCAGATCAAGGCCTGTATGTCTTACTTGTTCTCAGCTTAATCCTTTTTTCTCTGTTTTTTTTCGACGCGTCTAGCTGACACTGTTCACTTCGCAGCTCCCGAAACTGCCGCGCCTCGTCCTCCTACTCAAACATCCATACCAGCACTTCTTCACACTCTTCAAAATGAATGGGATGCATTGGTACTGGAAACTTTTGCGCTCAAACAGCAATACAACTCCACACGTCAAGAGCTGAGCTATGCTCTGTACGCGCAGGATGCCGCGAGCCGTGTTGTAGCCCGTCTCATCAGGGAGAGGGATGCTGCTCGAGAGTGAGTGATATGATTTATACCCCATAACGTCAAGGACTTAGTCTGTGTTCCAGGGCTCTCGCCAATGTTCAGGTGACAATGGGCATTGCACCTGCTGCTGCTGCCTCTGAGGACGTTGATATGGCGGAAGAAGCCTCTCCTGAGGGCCTTCCTCAAGGAATCGTTGCACAAATCAACGAGACACATGAAAGTCTCTCAGCAGCTCGTAAAAAGCGAAAGACTCCTGCAGGTTACGTGGGTCCTGCAGATGTGAAGGGTTTTACGGCGAAGCATACCATTCCTTCCCTACATTCGGCTTCGCCCTCTGGTATAACCTCCCTGGCTGTGTCTCGCACCGACTCCAATAAATTTTTGACTGGTGGCAACGACAAGGTTGTTCAACTCTACGACCGAGGTACAGACAAAGTGCTAGCCTCCCTAAAAGGTCATACCAAAAAGATTACTCAGGTTGCATTTCGCGAAAGAGAGGGTCAACCCACGCTCCTGCTGTCAGCTGGTGCAGATAAGATCGCCAAAGTATGGTCTCATGATGAGGCCTCCCAGGAGTACCTTCCCAAGTACACTACTCGTACCCATAAAAACGAAGTTAGCGGTCTGGCGGTACATCCTACGTCTACCATCATGGCGCTGTCTTCCACGGACAAGACCTACTCCTTGCACGATTTGACAACCTTCCAGCAAGTTTTCCGATCTGTGCCTTCCGAGGAGCCTTTCACTGCGCTGTCTATACATCCTGACGGCACTCTGCTAGCCCTGGGGACGCCTACATCCACGATTCAAATCTACGATCTTCGTAGCGGGGAAATTGCCGCGTCACTTGCGCCCGCTGACAGCACACCGTTTACTGTCCATACCTTGTCTTTCTCTGAAAACGGTTATCACCTTCTCGCCCCCGGTTCCCTGTCATCCGTGGCAATTTGGGATCTACGCAAACAAAAGGCTGCTACTTCTATCGATTTAGGCGACGACTTCAAGGTGAACAAAGTCGTCTACGATTTGAGTGCGCAGTTCTTAGGCGTGGCTGGTAGCGCGGGCGGAAGGGTTTTCATGAACAAAACTTGGGAGGAGCTTGTCAGATTTGATGAAGGTGGAGAGATGAATGACCTTGTGTTTGGTGCCCAAAGTCAGGAAATTTGGGGAGCGACTGGTCGGGAAGTGAGGATTTGGGGCGCGTCTGCTTAGTTGTATCTCTACTGTACATTGCCATTTCTTAACTTGTGCTTATCTTATGTTGAACCTCTATAAACGTTATTGCTTGTCGCTCAACATTCCCCCAGGTTTTCAAAGTCGATCGTGAGGTAACATTTCAACTGTCTATATGATGGTCGCGCATTGCGAGACGGTGCGTGGTATGAACATCATTATTTCAAGTGCTTATGGCTCAACATTCAGGCAAGCAAAACTCAGCCGGTCCAATTATGCATATTCCATGAAATTGCCAGTCATCAAACTTTTGGATACATGGGCATTACGTACCGTACTACTACGGAAGCCAGCAAGGAGAAAACGAAGAACAATGAGAATAAAAGAAATGCGTGAAATGAAAGAAATAATGTAACTAAAAATAATGCGTCCCGAAAGTAAAGGAGTGAGTGGCGCGGTAAGGGTGGCGTGAGGGGATATCATGAAGATAGAAATACATTGTGTAAATAATGCAGAATAAGGCGTGTCGAAACATGAATGAAAACGTCTAGCGCATGACTCATAAAACCCGAGATAAGAAGACATTTTCTAATGTCTTTAAGCCCACGTCTGGGGGCCGAAAGTACCTGATTCGCTCGTAGGTACGCGAAGGGGGAGGCCCATGGCGTCGGCAGTGTTCTGCCATACTGTATTGCCCCACCAGTTGACTGTGAAGCCACCTCTGGGTAATTGAACGGTAAAGAAGATGACAATAAGAGAGACGGCGACTCCACCATCAAGTGCGGCAGAAAGGATATAGTTGTAGCGCATCCACCACCTGAAGTGGAAACGGCGCATGCAGTAGTTGAAGATGAAACCAACGGCTGCCCAGGAAGCGTAGTTGATACCGGAACCGGGGGGAATAGCACCAACGCCGGCGAAGAATACCGGGATGTTGATGTATCGCCAGAAGGAAAGGGGGAAGCGGCGGGCCAAAAGGTAGAAAGGGATAGGGAGCAAAGCACCAATCAGGTAGAAGTAGAGGAGCGGGTTAAACGGTCTTCCAATGTTAAACATGCGGGCTGGACCAACACCACCCCAAATGAGAGAGGAGGTAGCAAAAGTGTTCGTTGAAGGGCACGTGAACTGATCCTTCTGATTAGGCGTGCAAATGTCAGGGATATTCGCGAACATCCAAGTCTGGACGGCAGTGACTGTGAAACAGGCCACTGTCACAGCAATGACCTGTACGGAGAACATGATACGAGGGGGAACCTTCATGTAGTGACCCAACTTCAAATCGCCTGCGAAAGCGACGGCTTGGTTGGTACCAATGTAGGCAATACACTTGAAGATGATGACCGCTACGGGACGCTCGGGGAGCACGTAGCCTGCAATAAGTTCGTGGAACACTTGCATGTTGCCGACTTGCTGGTTAGTGATGGCTTGCAGCATTGCCATGGGCAACGACAGGACGCAAGCGAGAAGGAACGCGAAACAGGCAGCCCAGATAGGGAATTGAGTTGGGACCAGATGAATGGAGACGAGAAGAAAGACGAAGGATACAACGAACACACAGGCATACCACCACATAGGTACTTCGGGGTAGGCCTGCATAAGCCGCGAGTGAACGTCCCGCTCATCTTTAAGAGTACTGCGGAAACGGCGCGCAATGTCGCGACGGAACCAGACTACCAGAAACCTGATCAGTAACAAGACCTGTGAAATCAAGAGAGCACTTACGGAAAGTATGCACGATCACAGCAGAGAATGCAGCGAACGAGCTCGCATAGGCAATGCAAAGAGTGGCAGGAATAAAAACTGGAGAATATGCGAGGTACTTGGTATTATCAAACTGGCCATCGGTGACCACCCGGGAAACGTCGTAGATGGCACCAGTGTTGTCGAACGAGACGGGGGCGGACATCGGCAGGTAAGCTGTGTTGAAGCTGTTGGTAACTTATATAACCATGAGTATACTGTTGGTCGCGTCATGAAAAAATGATACCTACAGTAGAGAATAGGAACGAGAATCCAGAACTGGGCCACAAGAGATACAATAGTATTCAACTCCGACCACCACTGTTGATAATCAGCGTGATTAGAAATCCTGGCGTAAAACTCGAATATGATCTGCTCACGGGCGTAACTAGTGGACTGCCAATGTATGCAATCATGGACCAGTCGAATGTGAAAATCCCCATCCCAAGCCCCGTGCTGGTCCCGAACAAAGCGTTAACAGGGACGTTGTTGGGAACAATCCAGCACACCCAGTTGAAGACGCTGAGGGCAGTGAACAAATAGCCAGGGAGCCAGTAATAGATAGCACTACAAGCGAACGCGATCAGGAAGAAACGCTCCCTTGTCATATGGCCACGCTCCCGTTTGCCATAGCTCTTGTGCAGAGTGTTGAACAGCGCGGAGTTTACCAAGGCACCAGGCCAAATCATACTCGACGGCCAAACAACGAATTGGCGAAGCAGCCCACCCAAAGAGAAACCCAACACCTGGGAACCCAAGCACAGCAGAATCTGATATCCATAAGGAGTGGCCTGGTTGTAGAAGATTTTCTGAGTCGCAATAATATCGGTAGCATACGCTCCGCCGACAACGACGTTGGCCATAACGGTGACACAGACATGCTCCTTGATTGTGAAGGGGCCCGGGTTCAAGGACCAACGGTATCCGAAAGTGTTAAACTGGTAAGTAGGCAAAATCCTCTCGAGCAGCTTGCCGCAAGGGAGCGAGACCAATTGAGCGACAATTCCAGTGACATATACAGATGGGTCTAAAGTCAAGCTGCTCGGTGAGATGGTCTACTGCAGGAGATCGAGACACGTACATCGCGCACTGAAGAATTGGTTGACACCAGAGACGAGGATTGAGAAGACGATGCCAAGGAACCACCTGTACAACGACAACGTTCAAGATCATTGGACTACTTTCTGTGTCAAACGACTCACATCCTGAAGGTATTCACGAGCATCTCAGGATCATCGGTGCTGGCCACAGCCGCACGCACCTCAGGGTACGGAGACTCACTGTATAAATGTCATCAGTTTAGGAGATGAGGCCATGACATAAAGGTACGCACTCATCGAATTCAATGGCCGTCGAGTTCCGGGACTCGGACCGGTCAGTCGAATAACGTTCAGAGCCCATGTTGGACTCCGAGTCGAAGTTCGACGACACATCTTGGAACTTCTTCTTGTCCGTGAGCTCGAGCGATTCCACAGAAGATCGTAAAGGTTTCGTCAAGTCCATGTTTGGGTCATTCAAGTGCTCCATCAGAAAGTCGACATCCTCGGGTACATCAGGAACACGTCTAGGACGCAAAAGCTGGGGAGAGAGGCTGACAACCTCAGTTGAGCTGTTGTAAGGCTTGGTGTCCTCCATATCGAATACTGGCTAGAGCAGACCTCGAAAGTACGGTGCGGATTTGGGAAAAAGCCGCGAAGGAAAGTTGGGGCGTGAAGTAAGTCATTTCTGCGTCCTTTTTGAATGGTACCGCTTACGGATCCACAGAGAAGTCTTGGAATGCCATTCCACATGCGAAGGGGATGATGACCATAAAAGGCAGCAGAGTAGGACTGAAGAACAATTAGACAATAGACAGAGATAAGGTTTGACCGACGCACGAACAAAAAGCAAGGCCACTGCCGGTGTCATGGCCGCGCTCGTCTCACAATAAGAGCGAATCTGGTCCGCGTAGCCCAAGCGAAGACTAATCAGTCCTTCTTACAGCGTCATGCTGCAGCAAGTCCAAGTACTCGATAAAAGTATGTTGGTGTAATTGACCAAGCCGCAGTCAGATATTCAGTCTGCAGTCCGCTGTTCAGCATTGCGCAGACAGTGAAAGTCATATCGGAGACGAGGTCCACGAAATTGATTTGAATGGTAGATTAGATGGCCCAGGTACGATGTCTCTCACCTCTTATTGTTGTTATTGTGTTTTTGCATCGGCTGCAGTGGCCACTTCCCGTTCCTTGCCCGATCTGATCTGACCTCATCTTATCGTACAGCCACAGGCGCTGCAATCTAATCACCCGTGGAAGCGAAAGACGCCATTTTCATCCTGAATTGCTCCAGCCATACGAGCAAGCACGAAGTGTGCCTACTGGCAGTCTGGACGCAATTGCGAGAGAATGACGACTGTATCTTGGGATACTTTTTATAAGCAGCGGACTGATTCTCAAGTCTAGTCAATATTAATATGGCTGCGACGACGACTCAGACGGTTCAACTAGCAGAGCCACTTCCACACGCTAAGCTCCAGCTGCGCTCTCCGGAAGCAGAAAAAGAGGCAAATTCAGAAGAGTATCCGTATTCCCACCTCTTGCCTGTCTTCTCACAGGATCACTATCCTCCTTTGACGTCGTTCGAGCACACCGATCCAGGAGTTCGTGCGTTGAGCCACCTAAATCCTCGCTCATTCTTGGACAATGCTACCAGTCTCATCGAATTGACACCTAGCCTGGGTACCGAAGTGCATGGTGTCAGTCTTCGTGACTTGGATTCCGATGCACGGGACCAACTTGCCCTTGAGGTTAGATCTCTTCCGAATCCTCTTTATAATGTGTCGCCAAATCCATCGTGTAGGTCGCCCGCCGAGGTCTTATGGTATTCAGAGACCAGCAGGACTTCATTAATGCTGGTCCTGACTTCTATCGTGAGTGGGGCAGCCACTTTGGTCGGTACGTATCTTGAAGACCACCCCAAGTATCGCATTGCCCATGAATTTTCCTCAGTCTCCATATCCATCCGACTTCGGGGCATCCCCAGAATTACCCAGAAATCCATCTCGTTTATCGGGACGCCAACACCAGCTTCAACTTCGAAATATCCGACAGTATAACCTCCACGGTCTGGCACTCAGACGTCTCTTATGAACTTCAGCCCCCCGGTTTGACCACCTTCTTCCTTCTTGCTCAACCTACCACTGGTGGAGATACTTTGTTCACTTCGCAAGTTTCTACGCTCAAAAAGCTGTCGCCTCAGTTTGTCGCCTTCCTTCGAACCCTCAAAGCGGTGCATTCCGGCATTGAACAGGCAAACTTCTCCCGCTCCGGGAAGCGGGGAGGTATTGTTCGTCGCGAGCCTGTCGAGAACGTTCACCCTCTCATCAGAAAGCACCCTGTCACTGGCGAGGAGGCCTTGTATGTTAACAGACAGTTCACCCGACGTATCGTTGGCCTCAAGCGAGAGGAATCAGGTATGTAATACTCACTCAATTTGGACAACGCTGATGTATTGATGTACACCAGAGACTCTACTGAAATTCCTCTACGATCACATTGATAAAGGCGGCGATGTCCAGGCACGTGTGAAGTGGACCCCCAATACTGTCGTTCTCTGGGACAACCGAGTCACCGCTCACGTATGTTAGAGTGATCACCTTTCTGATGCTCGTCACTGATGATTGTTGCCTTAGTCTGCCATTGTCGATTACGGCGAATCAAAGGAACGACGACATGGCGCTCGCATTACTCCGCAAGCAGAAAGGCCCATTCCTGCTTTAGAAGGGCTGGACCTTAGTGCATAACATTAGAAAGAAATTGTATAACACCAGCCAATGTATGAATTCTCAATGTATCTGTCAGTATCATATCTAGTCCATCTGCACACAAACACTTGGAGTAGGTGACTTGAGCGCAACGGCATCCGTTCCGCAGTTAAATCCTCATGCCATCCAGTGTCGCGCCAGATTCCAGTCCAGGTTCTTGAATAGTCATAGAGGCGTGTAAGCAGACGCCAGCTTGGGATAGCTCTTTTGCCACTGTACTGTTTACATCTCTCCTAGGCCACGCAGCTTTATGTATACATATTATCAGTATGTTGCTCGATTGAAGTAGTTGGCTTTCCGAACAAGCCAGAATTCGGTCAATCTGAAAAGACCCAATTCCTCCCCTCAAAGACACCTTTCTTTAATTTATTGGTATGTACATTGGTGTTAGAATACATTGACTGATATTAAAATTACCGAATTAGGATATGCCAGCAAACATTCAAAAGAGAGTACGAGTACGTCAAGTAGTATCCAAGGTCACATTAGACCATTGTCATTGCCAACGCGCCGTCGTCTCGTGGGTAGTAAGGTAGCTCAGGTCCGATGACAGATTTATCAGTATCCTTGCTGGGCTCGGTATTGATATCAAAGCTCATGGTTGTGGAAGTAAGTTGACCAGCAGTATCCTTCATCCAGCCCTGTCCCATAGCGATACGAAGAATAATAAACTGCGGAGAAATAGCCTGTGCATCGAGATATATGAGAAGAAGCCCAAGGCAGTATAATTTAAGTCCGTACACAGAAATCGCCCCAGATTTGAACTAAAGCCATTGAGGTCTGACTCTTGCGAGCGTAGACGGTTACGTAGACGATTCCAGATATCGTGAAAAGTGCTGCAGACTCGACCATGATAGCAGTGATGCTCGTGTACATCTTCGCATGACCAATTCCGAGGACCTTGCGAACTTGACGTCGGAGGGAAAGCAAACGCCAGCAAATGAGCGTAGTGACAATAATGTTGAGACTAATCGTGAGAGAGACATATGGGACCCCGAAGTCAACGGCACGTCCAACAAAGAAATTTGCGCCCGGGCGAGCGCTCTCGAAAATAAGGAGGATAGACATTGCTATGTACTTTGACTATCAGTGATGTACATGTCAAAAGAACCATCAAGACTGACACATTGCGCCCAGGTAAAGTAACACAGGAAAAATGATGAACTTCCATGAAGACCATATGACATAACACCGGTAAATCTGGAAGACACTGTCAGTGCATCGAACCAAGTGAGAACATCTTGAATCACCGACCAGTAACGCATCTCCCATAAGATTCATGACAACACCAGGAGTGGTTCCCAAAGTGTTGTAAGCATCCGAGATATGTTCTCCGATATATGCCGCAGGACCACCTGGGACGTCTCTGTGGTCGATCCATGCAAATTGACCGAAGAGAGCATTGCAGGCCATTGCAATGCTCCACAGAGCCACAAGTCCAGCGCCATAGAAAATATAGAATTTTGTTTCGTTTCCAGGGTTTGGCGTTTGGACTAGCAATGTGCAAGACAAAAAAAATACAACCAATTGAACTCCTACGAAAACGCAAGTTGTCAGTGTCAATCAGCAATTTAGCATGCAGCTTTAACGTCAATTACCGTACAGTACCCCGGTGATTTGCCCGCCAATGTACAGCGACCTCTCAAACGTGAGCTGACTTGGGGTATCAAAAACATTCGACATTGTGAAGGGGTAAAGCCTGGAGGGAGTGCCAAAGTATTGGAGATCCTGGAGATCCTCCTTACATATCATCCGCCAAAAGCCTGTCACGGTCGCAGTTTTCTCCTTGATCTTCTCAACTGACGGTATCCAATCAGGCATACTCAGGGCGCTGAAAGTGGAAGGTAGTGGTGGGATCTAGCTCGGCGGTTCTGGGTTTTCTGGTAATTCTCGTGGCCGCATCAAGATGTTCATCATGCATTGAGCGCTTACTGGCTGTTTAGATCGTCCAGACTGGCTCCCATACTCATCGGTGGTCAAGTCACTGGCATGAAGCTGAGAAAGAAATGTAAAGGCATTGTGACCAGATCGTGACTAACCGTTGAACGTGACAACTCGGCGTCGCAAGCTCAGAACCCGATTTGGCGGGCTCAACGTCTTTCTCATCCACAGCTTGTGGTGTCCGAATGTGAATTTGTGCCGCAGGGACAGTACCTGGACAGGACACCTTCTCCCGTTTGATGGTGAGACCGCATCATCTTGTTGACAATGATATCAGCTTGATACTCCCTTTGATAGAGCTTTGAAGATTTATGGGATAACAATATTCTGTATGCCAAACATATAGTGACTCTGAGTATCTCCCGCACGAACCCGACTGCTAATGATGATAGTTGTCTTACCATGGGACCACGGTAGACAGTATATAAGCACTCAGTGAGTTTCATTTATGCACTGCAAATCTGCTGGAAATAAAGCGCTGACAGATAAAATCAAAAGGATGAGATCAGGGGCGTTTGCCAGATATCATGTTGTGCGCTTACAACCTAAAGTCCTCAAGGATCGAAATTCCCCTACTACTGTACATAGACCTACTGAGTGATCGCAGTGATGGCCGAATATCCTCCCCGCGCGACCAACGCACTGACTGTCGGTCAGCATGACTACTAGTCTCGAGGTCAGAAAGTATCGGACCTCCACTCTGCCCGAAAGAGTTGATTGCTTTCGTTATCTCAAGTGCACGGTGCCAGGGATCAAATCTACGCGGGTCGGGCTTGGTCAGTTCAGCTGTAAGAGGGAATCGCGACTTCAATGATAGGTAATAGGTATTCATTGCAGCTTGTCTGCCAAGGGACCAATTATTCTGATTATTCTGACAGACTGGTTCCGTTTATAAGGGGAGATCCGACACTAGGCTCATCGCATCTCATATTTGTGTTCCGTCTTGTTCCCGTTTCTCGAGGTTAGCGGCTGACAATTTTTCGACAGGTGATCCATTACCAGGCTTGAAGCTTGAAGGCAAATTAGCATTAATTTGTCAACTTGTCTTGAACATTGGACTTGTACCTTGTCCGTTACCTCAAGAATCCCTAGTGTCGGATTTATATCGAGGCATGCCTCCGGCGACACTCCCGTATTTTCTAGGCGCAATTTTTGAGAAACCCGACTGATTTGAGAAGGTGTGTGTTCAATTATTAGATAAGGTCTCGCTGGCTCAAAATCATACTAGATTCCCACATAATGGGCAATGCGGCTGTTTGTATAATCATACTTGGGTGTGTAGGATGGGCTCACAATACATCCTTCTGGCATTATGGGGGCGATTCAGGCTCAACTTGCAGCATCCTTGCCACGTAGTCAATTCGGAATCAAATATCTGCGTTTTTCTTTAGTACGTCGGAGCATCCCTTTCTAGTATGCATGTATGCACAAATTTCCATATATAAATAGAAGAATGATCTAACTACGATTCTGGATAAAGGGTAGAGTCTGCAGATCATCTTCGATGTAAACAGACATATTCTGCTGATGAGGCACGAAATGAGCTTGAGCCCAATCCTTGATCTTGTTGAAGTTCCGACAAGTGTGAACAACATCGCTTCGCTCTTTCGCCGCCTGAGATTTCTCCGACCATTGCCACACGATTGGACTAATGTCGGCAGAACACATGAGGGATTGGCGCAGACTGGATATACAGTGCTGCATATGTGGCGTGTGGATTCCTTCTGGTGTGATTGGATAGTATTCTGGATACATAGCCTTGCGCATTTCGTTCTGTAGTAGCCGTTGATTGTGATTGAGGATAATTGCGGAGATCTGAATTCACATACCAAGCAATGCAATTGATGAAAGACATCTAATGCAATCATGTAGTGATCCTCCTGGCCAAGTATTGGATAGGACCTATTTGGCATAAGAGCAGCTTGCTCTCGTGGTATCTTGTTGTAAGCGACTATGAAGATATATCGTTAATGAAAACGCCGAACGCCGAATGCGAGATTACTGACATTCATACAAGCTCGCCCACGCCGAGTCGACCTCTTCGGAAGGTGCGCGGTCATATATTGGTAGATCTTCGCCGAATCCGCTGTGAAATCTGACCGTTTTGTACTCGAGAACACTTTGCGCTGGAGCTACACATTATCAGTCTTACCATCACAGAAGAAGGGAGGCGATATCCTACAGTAAAGAGCGGATTGTGATTCAGATCCTTCGCAGTTTGACGTTCCAAAGAACCATGAACAAATAGATAGGGTGTTCGCAGTCAAAGAGATCCACAAGGTGAGAAGAATAACCTGTCGAGACAACCGCCTGCGCGTTTCAAACGCAGATTGCGGGATTTTACTCGACTCGCTGTTGCTGAGAGGCAAATACATCATGTTAAGATACGGAGAAATCCACTGTCTTGCATATAAGTAGGTGCTCAAATGGGAAATGAAATGAAGCATGCCATGTTCGAAACAAGTGGTTGGCACCGGTCAAGTATCGCTCTGGTTGGTAGTAACAGCCTCCATTCACGCGATGCTACGTACTCTGACATGCTTGTCGTCTACTCGTATTTCTGCCCACTATGTATGCCTGCTATGCAGGTCCTGCGTCAACCTATTTGGAGAACAAAAAAGAGGCTGTGAGTGAATAGACATGTATGTCAAACAGCGATAAGCGAAAATGTAGGAACCAACTTGGATCCACTTGTAACTTACTCAGATATGATAAATTAGACAGCGATGATGCGACTAGTATGATCATGGCACAAATACCATGGGCATATAGACATCGGAAAGGCCGAGGTAGAACTCATTATCAGTCTGCTGTTACTATTGTATATTGGATCCTCGCTCTCCAGGAAACACAAAGATCGTCCGTCAGGAGTGCCTAGAAAAAGATTGGTCAACAACACGAAGAATATAGCTGCCAGTAACTCGCCGTAATGAATACGTTCGAACCAAAGTAAGTCGCGGCGGGGGGAGAGCAGCGGGAGAAGCAGTTCTCGGCAGCGTGTCGGAGTAGTCGGCAGTCTGCCGGCATGTCGGTCTCTCAATGTTACCAAGTCTGTCCAGTGTCAACCAGCTTTTACTTGTCAATATCCACCAACGGTTTCATGTATGCACTACTTACTCGTCTCGGAGGTACCTCATCAGTCACGGCAGCTGCCATCCTGCCCTCTGCAAGTTTGTGTGCCCGTAGCTATTTTCTTGAAGCGCACCGCTTGCTGCTGCCCAGTGGCTGGGACCGCCAAAGTCAGCTGTCCCGAAAATCATCTCAATTCGTAGCGGGTCCGGACCCATGCAGCTTTAGCACTCTTGAGGCACTCCAACTCACCCTTTTGTGCGTATAAAAACGGGTAGCTTGATTCCTGAAGTTCGTTAGCCCTCACAACTTTAACTCTTTTTGTCCATGCAGTTGTCTATTCATCTTCTCTTCGCAGCTATTTACTACTCCAGAGTAGCAATGGCTTTGCCACTGGCATTGGGTGCTGGCAGTAAGTCACTTTGTCTATGATCCACTATTCTTACTTACCGTATGATCATTAGACGAAATCAACGTCGCGCGTGCTACAGGTAACGGAGGTTGTTGTGGCCAATCGGCTCAGGCTGTTCTCAAGTTTTGCCCACTAGCTGACCCAATCTTTGCTGAAGATGCTTGGGAAATGAAGTATGTCGCCTCTTCAGAATCTCTCGTTGATTACTTACGGAAGGATCGACAGGAAAAGAAATTCCCGTAAGTTTATGCTAGCAAAGTCTTGATGTCGCACTTACCTTCTTCTGCTAGGTTTACCTATCTTTGCCAAGGATGCTTGGGAAGTCGAGTGGGTGATTTGATCTAATTTCGTACCATGTTTTCGACTGATACATTTAACCCAGGAAACGACAAGCCTCTGGTTAGCAGCGTAGCCACTCGGACCGACCGTTTCAGCTCACAGGAGACTTGCCTTAGATATTTTTGCTAAGAACGCTTGGGAAAGAGAGTAAGCTCTCCATATGGCTTAATTTCCGACGCACACCAGTGACCAAACTCACTGTGATAGTAGTAGTGAACATCGTAAGTATCTCTATTCTAATTAGAAACCACCACGGAGCTCTGATATCATCTACAGATGAGCTGTACAACTCCGAGTGAGTTCCTGCTATTTGCCATCTCACCGTAAAGTTTGATAATAGATACACAAACATCAGGCGTAGTGATGAAACAGCCGATGGCAAGTGGCTCTATGATGCTACTGAATAGCTGTTTCTCATTTACCTCTCTCTAGGAGCCGAAATCTTTGCTAAGGTAGCTTGGGAGAACGAGTAAGATAATATCACGCTTGTGTCATTTTAACTGCTAAACTTGTCTCGACATAGGAAGCGAGACAGTTCGTAAAATTCGCTCATAGCCCCGACTTGCTTAGTTGATGCCTTTTTAGACGCGATTTTTGCCAAGGATCAGTGGGACGCGGTGTAAAGAACACCTCTCCTTGCCTATTCTATCGCGCATGTACACTGACATTATGTTTGTGTTTTCTAGCACAAAGACTGTCTCCGCTTTGCATTCTAGACGTACTGACGGAAGTGAGGCCATCTTTGCCAAGGACGCCTGGGATTCCCAATGAGCTCACCACAAAGACGCCGGTAGACTTACTACGGTTCAAAGGCTATCGTTGTGTTTAGAATTATCTATTTTTGCGAGTTACAATATTCTTCAGTTCCGTACAACATACCTATAGATAAATTGGTCATTGTAACATGACTGTGTTTTGGTACATGAGATGCATGGGATACTTACGGAGGCCGTCTCTGATTGAGCACGCCTTAAAGTAATAGATTGTGATCGGTATTGTGTGCGGTCAAAACGCAGAAAGGCTTTGAGTACGTGGAATGTGACCTCCGTACTTTCATTTTCCCCTAGAAGACAGTAGATACGACGAGGGCCGATCGGGAGACTGACAAAACACGGAACGCTTAGAACCAAAAAGTAAAGGGGGCACGGAGCTCTAGGCAAACGGAATGATTGCATTAAACACGGATCTATGTAGGAGAAATGACAGAGATATGAGGTCCGTGCACCTTGTCCTGTAAGGACTTTCCAGGGCCCGGGGCTTTTCTGACACTGTCAATGGAGCAGGTCTCACTGGGCTACATATGCAAGTTGACGACCAAGCTACTAACCTGTGAACGCGCTATGATGCATGATGCATGACGATCCAGTCTACAAAGGCCTGGCTATACGTCGCAAAATGTTCAACATATTGCAATTGAGTACGAATACCTAGCTGAGGCTGAGCTCAAGATGCAGGTGATTTCTTGCTAACATAGTAAGTTGCGACTTCGACTTCTAAGGTTGCTCGGTGGCGGGGGCAGCCTTCTCCAGCAATCTAGCGGCCTTGTCTGATAGAATGTCGATGCGTCATTGAAACACAGAAAGAGCCTACTAGCTGTACTTATATCGCAGCCGAGACCTGGAAGGCGCAAGTGGGTGTGGGTGAACTGGGTGTGAATAACTCACCTTGTCGCGTGGCCTCTTTTACACTTTATCGTCCACTCTGGCAGGTCCACTGCAGTTTCAAAACAGTATCAATTGCAAGTACTCGACCTGTGTCTGTTTGGTATCATGTCTGCGTATTATCTCTTATACTGCGCCCTCTGCGTCTCCGTCTTGAAGGAACTTAATATGATAGTAGATGAGCCGTATATGGTACGCGTCTTCAGTTCATGTTTCGCTATAACTACACTACTTACTCGATGTCTACTCATAGGACGAGCCTTTTCATGTCCCGCAGGCGCAGGCATACTGTCGAGGAGATTTCGCTATCTGGGATCCAAAAATTACGACTCCCCCAGGATTGTGAGTTCTTGCTCTATTGAAAATGGATGCATATGGTTAATGTGGCTCTATAGATATATCATGAGTCTTCTGCTCAAAAATGTCTTCATGTTCAAGTGTACTCTGCCAATGTTGCGCTTAACAACTGCTCTAACGCTCCTTGCACTCCCTATCGTTCTTACGCGGCTGTTGTGCTTCTACCGAAGAGAGCGAGCACCATTGTCACTGCTTGCCCCGACTTTGGACGCGGTTGTCCTGAGTTTTTTTCCTATTGCTTGGTTCTTCGGGTTCCTCTATTACACGGAGGTTCCGAGTTTGGTCACTGTCATTGCAACAGTCGTCGCGGCTTCAGATGACCGTCATTGGCTTGCTGCAATGGTATGTCGCAGCATGTATACACGATCCGATAAACTCAAATAACCGCCAAGCTTGGTAGCTAGGCCTTTTAAGTTGCACTTTCCGTCAAACAAATGTCATTTGGGTGCTCTATGCCTATGCGTCCAGTCAAGTGGTGTACCTTCGGCGTGTACGTGTTGTTCCAGGATCGAAGGCGCCACCCAAACTCCATGATCCTCTTGCGGTGAACGCTAGCTTGAGTGTGTGCTTCGTACGACACGCGACTGCTCGAAGGCTGACTATATCTTTCAGGTGACTTGTTGAAGTCAGTACAAAGTTTACCAGCCGTACTCCCGAGCCTCCTGCAGGCCTTTGTGCCTTATACATTAGTACTGGCAGCATTTGGATCGTTCGTTGTTTGGAACGGAGGAATTGTATTGGGTAAGTTCTTTTGAAATCGTAGTCGGGGCATCGGCAGCTGAGAGCTTTCAGGGGATAAATCAAATCACATCCCTGTGCTTCATGTTCCGCAGATGTATTATTTCGCTTCTTTTGCGACTGCGTTTGGATGGCCGGTGCTGATCAGTGGACCCGGCGGAATTGGTGTTCTCATACGAGACTTGTATACTCGGCTACTTGGCTCCAGACTGTAAGTGTTCTACAGATATCGTAGAGAGTTGCGTTCACAAAATATACAGGCGCGCCTTGATCACTGCGACAATTCTTGCTGCCATGATGGCCAGCGTTAAGTTATTTACGTACGTTCACTTCCGATATGTCATTCGCAGCAAAGGCTCATTGCTGTTCATGTAGGATCCACCATCCTTTCCTTTTATCCGACAATCGACACTATACCTTCTACGTATGGCATCGTGTATACATGGCACATTGGACAGCACAATATATACTCGTTCCTGCCTACCTGGTCTGCGGATGGGCGTGGTTTCTGCGCGTCGGTATGTGTAGTTGACCGCAAACTCATGGTCAAGGGGCTGACCGTGTTTCAGGGCGCGAACAAAGCATGCTTCAGACGATGCTCCTACCCGTCTTAGCTCTGGCTACACTTCTTCCCACACCATTGCTCGAGCCCAGGTACTTCTTAATTCCGTATATTCTCCTGCGATCGCAGATCGTAGATGTCCCGACATGGGCCGTTCTTCTTGAAGGAGCGTGGTATGTGGCTTTGAACTTGGTGACGATGGGGGTGTTTCTGTACTTGCCAAGGGAGGGTGTGGGTCGATTTATGTGGTAGTATGTATGTATTTCCTAATTGGGATGGGTCACAGGAACAAATTGCAATAAACAGTTGAACGCGACGTGACGGCTTTGATGTTGGACCACTGAGTTACTGCTTCAACTTGCCAATATCTTCTACCCGAATTCCTGTTTCACTTCTCCTTATTACCGTCTCCACGAGATACCACGATTCTTAACGACCCTTCTGTTTCTTTCTATATTGTGCTCGGTTCACAGATATGCCTTCAGACTCTTCTTCTGGTGCCCCTCGCAAAACTTCGACCAGAGCCTCAATTCGACACTCCCTAAATTTTGCCTCTGTAGGCAAGGCTTTTGCAGATGTCATCAATAAGGAAAGCCGTGATTCAGACAAATTGGCGCGAAAGGCAGCGAAAGACTCACATCGTTCCAGTTTAACGGTTGGTCTAAAGCCTGCAGCACCTCGCGCGTCTCTAGACGCAAGACCTTCTCCCCCTCCTTCAAAGCGGTCACGAACCCCTGATTCAAAGACCATTACAGCCCGTAGACGCAGTTCTCTTGCTCCTGCCGTCACACAGAACACTTCAGTCGAGGAATCCTCGGCTAAGGCCACACCACAACCTGCAGTACCCAAACCGTCTTCCCTTAGACCACGCCCCGGCATCTCATCTGGGCTGCCCAAGTATCGTCCAAAATCTATCATACGTGAGAACGGCCAGAAGGTCACTTCTCCTGGGCTCATTAGCACTCGAAAGCGTGTGTCCATTTCAGACGATGAGAGAGAGGAAGGCAAAGACTCCATGGAACGTGACTCCATTCAAACATCGGGCGAGAAGGGCTCGAGGCCTATTAGCCCTCTGCCTCAGCGTGCTGCTTTTAGAGTAAATTTGACGAATTTGACACCTTCTGCCACACCGCCAAAGTCTAGAACTGTAACTTCTTCTACTAAAGCATCTCCAAGCCGCCTCTCAAAAGCTGCGAAAGCTGTTGGTGCCATCCCAAGACCCTCATCTTCCTCTTCCTCATCTTCTTTTGCTCCGCGAACGCCAAAAGATTCCCCTGCCAGAAGCGCAAAGGGCAGTGTTCGCTCTGCTAAACCTAAGAGCAATCATGTCTCTGATTCCTCTCCAAGCTCATACCACTCCGGACTTCCCGAATCTCCTCTTGTACGCCATGTTCGGCAGCGGTCAAGGCAGGAACTTTCAACGTCGGAGACTGTCCTCAATATGTCTAATATTTCTGAGGGTGACAGTGACGATGACGAAGAAGACGTAGAGATCTTGCTGGCGCCGGTGGCCTCCCCTGGCGAACCCACGCCGGCTATGCCCAGAATACAGACAACTCGTACCCGTCAGAGACTAGTCCCGCAGACTCCTAGTAAACCTCCCATGTCGGCCATGACTGATACAGCCCAGTCATTACAAACACCTACGAAGGATTCTTCCTCATTTCTCCGACCCAATCCATCTCCTGGTAGTGCTGAACGTATAGGATCTATTCTCTCATGGGAGCAACTAGCAACGGAAGCATCTCGAACCATGGATGTCGATGAGCTTGGGAAAATGCTTTCCGACGTCCCGGCACCATTCCAAGCGGGCCCCTTATCTCCAATGCCCACTGGGTCTGGTTCCATGCTTTTGGAGGTTCCTGAAAGTCCATTCGGCGTACCTGATACTCCAAGCACGTACGGCTCTATCTCTCAAATCTTGCTTCCTAACGTAACCCCTTCACCCGCCGTACCTCGCCATGGTCATACATTGAGACATAAAAACTCCAAATCTGATTGTTTATCCGCTGATGCAGCTGTTGCAACCCTTCTCCGCTTACAGTTGGCATCGGCTGAAAATACTGCTAAGGAACGGTTGGCGCGATTGCAGTCGCTGGAGGAGGAAGTTCATAATTTGAAACAGATGCGCGCCCAGGACGCGGAGCAGCTTTCAATGGAGGTATCAGTTCTAGAGGAGAAGATGAGGGGAAGCTTCGAAGCACGCGAACGCTCCGAGGAGGAGCAAACCAATTATATAGCATCACTCGAGGAGAAGCTAAGGCGCGCGGAAGCGTGTCGTGGTCAAGCTATTCAAGAGGCTGTGACGAGCGCAGAGCAAGCGGCCGAGTCGTTATGGAATTCCGCCATGAGATCGCAGCGCATGCGAATAGACGCCGCTTCTGCATCTCAACTTGCCGCATGTCGCTGGGAAGGCGTCCGGGAGCGATGTGAAGACGAGATGGACGTTGTGAGAGCCGACCGAGAAACGTTATCGTTGCTTTTAGCAGAGCTGGATCTCGCTCAGCAACGGTTAGTTCATATCATGACTTGAATGATGTGGGTCACTTGTCCGTATCTCTTGACAAAGCGTACTGAATTTGAGTCTGCAGTAATATCTCCGATATCGATATACTTATACCACTTGCTTCCTGTACTTGTCGTATTTACGAAACAAACTATCATGTTGGATATGCCACGAATTTAATTTCTGTATTGTGCCTTCGTTGCGGGTCGAAAATAATCAAAGGCCAAACAAAGTAAATTTCTTTTTTGTTTTTGTAGCAGAGTAGCAAATTTGTGTGACGTAAGACCTGAAGCGCACAGACCACCGCGGAGGTCGTCTGTCCTTAGAAACTCTTCATGCTTGATGTCTCTACATCGTCTTCATCTCCTTCATCACTGAAATTCAGGAATGACTTAGGAAAACTCATCTCGTCATTGCGGCGTGTGCGCCCTACCGTTCCGTTTTATCGACTGGCAGCGCATAGAATACCGACATTATGGGGTCTTTACCGTGGCCTCCTACGCAATGCTCCCACAGAGAATGTCAGTAATCTCTTATGTTTCTACGTTAAATTGAAAGGTAATGATACTGGACAGAAATAGATTTACCATCGAGTACGAAGTGCGTTCAGGAGAAACCATCATCTCACTGGGACAGAAAGAACAAGGAGTGAGCTACAAAAGGGCTACAAGGTCCGTACAGCTTGCCACCGGACGAGTGTGCGATGCTCACTCAATGATACTAGTGGTTGGAGACTTTTGAGCGTGCTCATTCTGGGGACTCAAGAACACATGCTCTCCTGGACAGATATGACCGCTTTCTCGAGATGAAGCACGAAAAAGAACACTGGAAGCGACTTGCGGAAAATGAACTGGTATGCTGGACAATTTGGCTCATTTAATGGCTCATGATTGCATGTCTAGGCATGGCAACATCGTATGAAAAACCGACCAGTCCTTACGGGAGGCTTCGTACACCCTACTCCTTATAATCCGCCGCTACCGCGTCTGAAACCCCAGCCCGTGGACATCAGTCGTATGATAGTTAAACGTCTGAAAACCAGAGAACGCAGGTTTTTGAAAATGGAGGCGTTATCCCAGCTGCGCGACATGGTCAATAAAGAACACAATTTTGAGAAGAACTTGCTAGCAGGTGCTGAATACGAACCTGTCTTTGGAGGTGACACGCGGACCGAATGGTGTACGTTTCCATTTACTGGTGTCTCCCCTTTCTTACAGTAATTCAAAGTAAAACCACTCAATGAAACATCCCGCGTTATCATGGATAATATTCGGGACACCACCGCTCGAAACATGCGTCCTTTCCCTCAAAAGCTTCTGGATCAAGTGTATGCTGCTCGAAGAAATAAAATAGCCAACAAGACCAAAGAACGGCAGCGTGAATTACGCGGAGAGGTTTTGAAGAAGACAAGAGAACGTAGACGCAAGGGACTTCCCCCGCACGAATGGGCGACAATGAGCGAGGAGCAAAAGAGAAAGACTTTACTAGTGACGCGCAGTGTTGCAGAGGTTGGATACGTCGGCTCACTGAAAAAGAGAATGGGGTGGAAGCTGAAGGAGCCAGCCAATAGAGTTGAAGGGAAAACATGGAGTGTCGAAGATGGAGAGTGGATCGGCGAGGCCGACTCGAGGGCAGCAGCGGAAGCGTTTGAAAAAATACAAGAAGAGAATCGCAGGCGAAGGGAGGCATTCAAAGAGGACATTGACGATATCTCAAGCTAGTAGAGTACTATTCTTTCAGCTTTTCGTACTTTTCACCCTGCGGTTGTGTGACCTTCTGTGACCTTCTGTGACCTTCTGTGACAGCAGCTGTGACTACTCTTGTTTTCCGTGACATAATTTACTGTTCGACATAAACTATGTACCGTCATGCCCTGCTAAAGTTCACCGGTCGGTTACAGACCTCACGAAGCGGAAGAGGAGCTCTTTGTCTATGCAAGACGTTACATACAGAGGCCAAGGACTTTGAATCAAAGTATGCAGACAAACTGCACCAACTAGCTAAGGAGTGAGGTGTTTGACTTCGTATGTCGCAATCCTCTAGCTTTGCTGACAGGAATAAAATACTTGGCTTCCCTCTTTTTGGGCAGGCGCGCGACGAGTGTTTCCGAGTTGAAAGCGAAGGTGCAAGAGCAGCAGCAGAAAGAGAGGCAACGGCTACGCGAAGCTAATGAGGCTCGACTTGCTAAAGACAAAGAGAACGCAGAAACAGCTTCAAGTATCTCTGATTCTTCTACTGGAAAATCTTCTGTCCATTCTGAAGCCCGAAAAGACAGTTCTCCAGTCAAGGTGAGTTGTGCTGCAGCTTCGTCTTTTTCAGGTCGTTGACTGCAATCTCAGCCATTATCATCCATACTCAATCTTCCTCGAATCCTCTCCGTCAATGCGTCTCAAGTTTCTGCACTCTGGACAGCGTACCATGCCTCACGCTCCGAGGGAACTGGCCGTGGATACCTATGTGCATCCGTACCTGTTGAACTCTATGAAAAGATGGCTCGCGTTGCTTCGAAATACCCTTCTTTCGTACTCCCTGTACCTCGCCCGGAAGCTCAGACTGGTGTGGAAAAGAAGGAAGAGAGTGACATGGCATACGAGTTTTACTTCATGGAGTGGGGTTTTCATCAACCTCCTCCGGTCCCCTCTGGTTCTGAGCCAGATATTTTCGCGCCTGCCGCCGCTAAATCTCAAGCTCCTCCTGGATCTAGCAACCCGACTACAACAACGATCCTGTTTACTCCTCTTCAGGAGTACAAAATGCGCGCTGCGTTTGCCACCCCGTACCTAGTCCTGACGCATTACACAGATCTCGCACGCACTCACGGGATTGTACTTCTCCGCGGAGAGATCACACCTGCCACGGGTTCTGGCGGACGGTACATGCTGTCGCAGGAGGATGCCCAGATGTTGTCGATGGGTGTTCAGAAGTTTTACTTGTGGTCAGACAACAAAGCTGGGGAAGAATCTGGTTCGAGTGGAGAGAAGATATTACGAAATTTCCATGAAAATCCAGACGAGTTTGAATGGCAGGACATGCTGAAATACGGTACACAAACTATCTGATCTATCTACTGTATTCTGTCGAAATAATACAATTGAGCATGTAGATGAGGATTGTCCGCGGATGTCGAGGTGTAATCTAGTCTACAAATCTTTTGATGTTCTTGCCTCCTCCGCTTCGAGCTACACGCTTATCGACTGCGAGAGCGGCCTGCTCAATTTGCTCTTCCCTTACGATCGGAGTAGAACCGAGTAACCTTTAAAAAGCAATCAGACTACCGCTCGTGCACAAGTAAAGCACTCATAGCGTACCTTTTCATTTTCCGAGGACCGCTTCCTTGAGACCCACGACTCGACCGAGACTTTTTGGGTGAAAAAGTCATCGAGTTCTCCTCAAAATGATTATCGTCAATAGACATTTCCTCAATCCCTTGTTCCAACGCTGAAACCCGGTTCTTGCTAGTCAAGAATCTAGATTGAGGAGCCTTCTGTCGAGTAGGACTTGACACACGAGGCACAGATTTCGCTTTGGCTTTGGGAGTTGGTACTGTAGGTACCCATTCTCCTTCATCTCCCGAGTCATGGTACGAATCAGCCTCTTCTTCACTCTCAGACTCGCTGGGTAATGCGCTAGTCCCATCATCATCCATTTCTGTTTCGCCCTCGGTCGTCTCTGCTTCTTCACAGTCCGATGGTAACATCGGGCCGTCAGGTATAAACGGTCGTGACTCCCGCACTTCCCTCACATTACTTTCTCGTTTTGTGGGCGAGATCTTGGCGGAAGGATTCGCTTTTCCAGCAAGAGGAGAAGCATTGGAGCTTTCCGACTCGTCTCTCTCAAATCCGAACTCTTCGCCAGACGAATCAGTCTCATCCCGTTCGTCTATCTACAAGCAGGAAGTTATTTTTGTAGCTGTGTTCACTCATTATAAGTGATATCTCACGCACCAAACTCAACTCGACTTCCTCCTCCTCGCTGGAGTAGTCGCGGGGTCGGGTTTGGCTTTTCTTGACTGGACTAGCAAACAATCCAGATTGATGCAACATGTCAATCTTAGCATCAGTCTTCATTTCATTCTGTTCGATCTATGAACTCAAAGAGTCAGAAGAAACGCCGGTCATGATGAAGTGAAAAGACTAACCTCATTCATGAGTCGCCTAGTGTACATTTGTTCCATATTCCTCATGCGTTCCTCCATCTCTCTCATCACTTCTTCGCGTACCTCTGCTTCAACGAGAGCGCTCCTCATCTCGGATTCGTACAACTATGAAAGTAATGTGAATGAGCGTGCGGCTTCAAGGCTTGCGACATAGGCCAAAACTCACCTGTAATCGTAGATATTCAACCTCATCGAACAATGCATCTACAAGAGGATTGATTGGTGAGTCACTGTCTGAGTCGTCCCCGTTGCCTTCTTCATCTTCCGGGACTAGGGGGGAAAGAATGACCTCATTCAAGGAAATTTCTGCCACAGATATTCAGCACAAACCTTCAAGCACTTCCAATACCGCTTCGCTAGCTTTTCTGCCACTTCCTGCCCCATCCATTGATATCGTAACCTTGCGTCTGAACGGCTTCGGAACAATGTCTGGATCCTTCAAAGTCGCAGGACCCAGTTGCTTTATAGTCTTGCCTTGGAGTTTACCAATGATAGGTGCGCGCTGCACAGGTGCCGGGGTAGGAGAGACATACACTTCTCTTGCGAGGGCGGCAAACTTCATGACATGAGAGTTCTCGTCATACCCTGTATCGTATGGATTAACGTTGACAATCATCACCTACTGAAACATTAATTTTGCTCGCTCAGAAAGGGCAAGTCTCTTACAGCACGACCATCCCCAGCGAAGTAATCCATTAAGGCCTCGGTGAGTTTGCTGTGTCTGAATGGGACAATTGAGAGTGTCTTCTTTACATCTCGTGTATCCATTCTTCCTAATTTGCCTTCTCCTTCGTGTGACAGGCTCGTAGCGACCTTTCGCTGGTTCGACCGCAATACTTCGAGGCACTGTCCGAGAACCATCAGCGACTTATTAATGTTTCCTGCCTCCTTCAGTCGGTCACCGGTGGTATGAGTGTGTTTCGTGCGTTCTGAACCAGCCAAGTCCACCAGCGTGAGCCGTGATACTTGAATCGCGGTAGGATCCTGAGCGTGACAATACCGTCTGAGTTTCGTCATAGAGAAGCGTATTATATACAGTACCTACATTTTTTTCACCACGATGATATCGCATAATCTTGAGAATTACCATCCCGTGGCTCCGACTACTCTCGCGATTGGCAAGCGTGCCGAAGACACGACGATGCAGCTGCCCTAATTTGACTAAAGCTTTGGCTTGTGAAGCACTCTGCACTCGGAACTGGCGCAAGCCGGCAATGTATTTTCCAGCAACATCCGAGTCAGGATTGTCTGAGGCCGGTGACGGTTTCAGCGGTAACGCACTACGCTGTATAACGAGGGGAGACTGATTTCCTAAACGTGGGATGCCACTCGCTTTGGGCTGAACGCCAGAGTCGTCTTTCACAGAGCCTAAGAGATCGTATACTTTTTCGTTGTACACTTCGGCATAGGAAAGCCATATGGTGTACTCATAGTTACGGTCTAACTTGAGGGTTGTTGAATCGGCGTCCATGTCAGAGGTGGAGCTTGAACTGGTTATCTGGGGGCCAAGGACTTCAGCGATTGCTGGTTCTGGCGTAACGGGAGGTGGCTTGAGGTCCGACTCATCCGCAGGTTCAACTCCGTAGAGACGAACGGGGCGATACTAAAGAAGGATTGAATACAGAAATATCAGATGAAGGAAGAGGACATCGTACGCACTCTGCCATCACCATGCAGTCCTTCAATACTGTTGAAGATGACATCAAGTGACCTTGGAAGTATTCCAGCGCTGCCTTCACTTGAACCACCTTGCACAGTGTAGGTTTTCCCGGAGTTTGTCACACCATAGGTGAATAGCAAGGCATTCTGACCCTCCAGCACATCCCGGACCAGTGGAAGGGTCGTCTTATAGAAGAAATCAGATTGGGTTGTATTGGGTGGGAAGACGTGTGAAAACGTATAAGTCGAGGATGGAGTCACAGTGGATGCCCTGAATCTCGATGCGAGGTTCTGATGCTCTTGAGGATCTGACATGCGAACTGAGCGGTCAGATAGTTGAGTGAGATACGGCGAAGATGTTCCCTCATCTTCATTGACGTTGGGGCGGATGCGTAGATATGCCTAGTCTCTAGTTTCAACGGATGCATTACACAGATCAGCCACTGTACTCACCATGATCGGTTCGCGTTCAACTTCGACTGCATTTGCGGTCTTCGTGGGCTTCCGAGCCGCGGCTGACTTTGAAGGCGGCTTACTGGGAGGTTGAGACACCTCCTCAGTGTTTGCGCGGTTGAGCAACGGCTTTCTTCCAGCAGCCTTTTTTGAAGGTGG